>LR751697.1:27200-143688 GCA_902729485.2 Mus minutoides | reverse complement strand
GGAGGTGGACAAGGAGAATAAATCACATATTGTTGGATACTTTATTCCTCCTTTGAATATGAAACAAAATACCCATGAAAGGAGTTACAGAGAAAAAGTTCAGAGCTAAAAAGAAAAGATGGACTATCCAGAGACTACCCCACCTGGGGATCCATCCCATAATTAGTCACCAAACTCAGACACTATTGCATAGGACAGCAAGAGTTTGCTGAAGGGACCTTGATATAGCTGTCTCTTTTGAGGCTATGCCAGTGCCTGGCAAATATGGAAGTGGATGTTCACAGTCATCTATAGGATGGAAAACAGGGCTCCCAATGGAGAAGCTAGAGAAAGTACCACAGGAGCTAAAGGGGTCTGCAACCCTATAAGAGAAACAACAATATGAACTAACCAGAACCCCCAGAGCTCCTGTCTCTAGCTGCATATGTAGCAGAAGATGGCCTAGTTGGCCATCATTGAGAAGAGAGGCCCCTTGGTCTAGCAAACTTTATATGCCCCAATACAGGGGAACGCCAGGGCCAAGAAGTGGGAGTGGGGGGGCAGGGGAGCAGGACGGGGGGAGGGTAGAGGAAATTTTCAGGATAGTAATTGAAATGTAAGTAAAGAAAATATCTACTAAATAAATTTGGAAAAAGCCGGGCGTGGTGGTGCACGTCTTTAATCCCAGCACTTGGGAGGCAGAGGCAGGTAGATTTCTGAGTTCCAGGCCAGCCTAGTCTACAAATTGAGTTCCAGGACAGCCAAGGCTATACAGAGAAACCCTGTCTCAAACAAAACAAAACAAAACAAAACAAAACAAAACAAAACAAACAAACAAACAAAAATCACATATTCTAAGACTGGAAGAGCCTTATGTACAGGATGTCCCACTCACAGAAACAGAGATGGAGATCAATACTACATTCAAGAGGCTTATTGATCCAGAGTGCTGGGGTCATCCTGAAATTGGGAAGAGGCAACCTGAATCTCCTAAGCACACACTTTTTATACAATTTAAGGATAGACCTTGGTTACAAAGAGAATTGGTTTAAACCCATTGTTGGCCCAGGCTGACCTTTTCATTCCCCCCTTTAGAAATGGTAATTAGCCTCTCCCTTCTGAGGAGGCAGGAGTTTCATGACCTTCCCTAAGCAGCATTGGTAGGCCCAGGGGAGGTGATATCTTAGTTCCCCAGAAGAGGCAACTGAAACATTTTTGGTCTTTATCTGCACCTGCCTTGCAGTCTGTGCTTTCTTGTAAAGCTTGTTTTGCTGAGTCATTACAAGAAGTGAGTGTTTGTCACAACCTTCTAGAAGAAGATCCCCAGAGTGCTATTCTAGCAAGGTCTTTCAGCAGTCATCTTATGTTCTCTAAGGTCACACATTCCCACAGTATAAAATGAGGGTCCTTTTATATGTGAACCATGCTCATACAAGGCTGTAGCTAGGTAACTGTTGAGGTGAACCTAGAGGAAATACTAAATATAATAGCTCCTGGAGAGGGAAAAAAATCAGTTTTTTCCATGGACGAGCACCCTGTTAGTTGATTTAATATCAAGTTGTCAACCTTAAACATACATATATATAATTGTTGTGTTTGTATGCATGTATATAAGTAATAATGAAAGAAAAGGACAAGAATTTGAGGGGCATTTTCAATCTCATTTTATCACAAATACAGTAAGCAAGCTTTCTATTGGTTTAATTTGTTTAAACCCACTTTGAACATTACATACTTATCCATTGTATAATGGTCTTTAACCAAATAATCTTATTTTCACATATTAATAATTTATTTCGGTATAAAATGACTACATGGCTGCTGTGTGATATGGTTACAATGAGAGAGCAGTCAGAGGCTTCTGGAAGAGTTGAGAACAGAGAAAGAAATGAGTAAATTGAACATGCTGTCAGACTGGATCTGCCCAGGCGAGAAGTAGGGCCAGAGAGTGTCTGGGTGGGATAGAGAGAGCAGAGAGCAGAAGAAAGGGCCACAGAAAGGGTGAGAGGAAAACTGAGAGGATTAAGAGGGAGTGGGCAAAAGCAGGTTTATAAGAAGAGAGAATAGCTGAGGGCAGGAATGCTAATAAACCTGGAAGATTAGGATATGGGAGGAAAGAAGAAAAGCTAGGATGCTATCTTGGACTTTGAAGTATGGTATTATGTTTTTGAGGGAGCCAGGAGGTCAGCATATACTTTGGTATGCCAATAGGCAGCAAAGGTAGTCTTTTGTTATTTCTTCCAATGATAAGAGAACTGGCTTTTTGTTCTGAAGAGGAACTGGCTTCACAAGTTCCTAAGGAATGCTTGCTCTTGTCTAACTGCCATTGTTTGCTGAAATGGAGTTTACTTTTTTTTTTCTTTGATATTTTCTTTATTTACATTTCAAATGTTATCCCATTTCCTGATTTCCCCTCCTCAAACCCCCTATTCCCTTCCTTCTTCTCCTGATGGAACTGAAGGACCTTGAAGTTTCCTTTTGTCCTGGTAATTTCCATTTGCTCTTTGTCAGGAAATGGTAGACATTATAGCATTAGTTTTTAACTCACTTGGCTTACATGCATAACTAGTTTGTACAGATTTTTAAAAGATGAACAAATAAACAAAAAAATTAATTTTCTTTATTGTCATATTTCTGGTGCTCAAAACTGAACCAAAGGCTTCATCTTTCCAACAAAGAACTCTCACCATTGACTTAAAAACCTACTCCCAAAGATTTTTATTACTAAAATATTATTTGTAACGGCTTTAGTACTGACTCAATGGATGAGTTATTATTGGACACTTTTAGCAATGGGATCCAAACATAATTATCAAAAACAACACAAATAAACATCATAAAGAATTACCGGGCTACATATTTAATATAGATGTTTTTACTTGCAATATTAATAATGATTAAGTTATGATTTCACAAATTTCATCTTCAATTATGTTTGTCTCGCTTTTGATTAATTCGTTTCATTATTTAAAAATAATTGTCACAGTAACCCATTAAGGAAAAACTATTTCCCCTGGTCTAGAGAATGAAGTATCTGACCTGGGTGGATATATAACATTCCAATTACATAGCTCAATGATCTGGCTAAGGAACCACTCTTTAAGGTGGGATGACACCCCCCTCCCCCGGAAGGCAGGTTATCATAAGACATGTTAAAAAGATAGGAGGGATAATTAGCCCATAAGTGAGACAAGTACTTTCCTTTCCAGAATCTCACAACTCCCCTAACTCCACCTTTTGCAAAGTCATTCCAGATGGATCTAATTCTTTGGGTCTGCCCACCTTCATGACTCCTGGCTCAGAAAGGCATAATATTTTCTCTCTTCTCTTCTGTTTTTTTCTTCTAGATACTGACCAGAGTTCAAGTTTACATCCTCTAGCATTTCAGGTGTTGGCATTTAGTCTAGACTCTCACAGAGGGCAAGAGCCAGGTGTGCCTAAGTCAGTATAAAAAGGGCTACCTCCCCCTCTTCTCTCCCTCTCCCTTTCTCTCTCCCTTGCTCTCAATCTTGCTCTCTTGCTCTCTCCCTCTCTAGCTTTCTTGCTCTCTCACTCTTGCTCTGTTCCCTTCTTCCTGCTTCCTCTCTCTCCCCATTCCCCTCCCCTTTCTCTCCACATGCTCTTGGCCCTCCTTCTCCTCCTCCTCCTCCTTTTCCTCCTCCTCTTCTTCCTCCTCCTTCTTCCTTCTTCTTCTCTTCTTCCTTCTTCTCTTCTTCTTCTTCCTTCTTCTTCTTCTTCTTCTTCTTCTTCTTCTTCTTCTTCTTCTTCTTCTTCTTCTTCTTCTTCTTCTTCTTCTTCTTCCCCTCTCTCTCTTTCTCTCTCTCTCTCTCTCTCTCTCTCTCTCTCTCTCTCTGTCCTTCTTTGTCTCTACTCTCTCAACTCCTCTCCCCATTCCCTGAATAAATTGTATTCTATACTATACCCTAGTGTGGCTGGTCCCTCATGGGGAAGGGATGCCTCAGCATGGACACACAGAGGTACCGCCTTCCCCTACACCTGAGGATACATCCACCAAACATATTTCTTCTCTCCTTATCTTTTTATTAAACACAACATCAGGTACATTAATTTTTTTCTTTAAAGTAACCTTCCCCACAAGATGGCTGTATATTTGCCACGTGGCATATATTTGATTAGCTCCACTGGCATGGGGCTGATCTCATATATCTCATATATGATAACTCAACTGGCACAGTCTTTTCTTCTTCTATATCTCCTTCCTCTGGGGAACTATCTGTCCTGTGGGTTTTCTTTTAAGTATTAACAAAACTGTCCTAGAGATTCCATTGAGTCCTTTCTTAAATTATTTTAATAATGAAACTAAGCACACCAAGGGAGGACCTGAAAAGGGCACTTTGACTTTCCTCCTATTAACTTGATTCTTCTGTTGTCTATCCTAGTTTCTAAAACTGTCTTAAGCAGTAACTTCTCTAAAGTCTTGAAAAAAAAGCAGGCATAATGCATACTACCATATATTTTTTGATTAATATTAATTTAGTAAAGCATATAGTTGGAGATATTTCAGAAATATTCCTGTGATTAAATTGCACATACTATCCTCTGTTCATTAGAATAATCATTAACTATTATTTTTGTACTTATAAAAATTTTCTGATTTAGTTGTATTTTAACATTAACTCTTTAAATTTTAATGGTAATATTGATTGAGTGAAGCTTGGATCTGGAGATCTTTGAGAAAGATTGGTGGGATGAATTGAACACAAAGTTTAGTTTAGTTTAACTAGCCTTTAAAATCTCAAGGTACCATTTCAGTCCTTCAGTCCCAGTCCAGAATTATCCATTGAAGGTTTTATTTCTTTTGCAGAAAGCTAAGTAAGAGTTCTTTTCTTGTGGCCCCTTTATTTTCCTGCATGGTCCCTACAGTTATACCAACCATGAAGGGGAAAATAAAAGCCAAGCATTACACAAAGGCACTTACTGCAACTCTTCTTCTAGAATGAATCTATTCCCCAGAGTAAGCAACACTTATATTGGAAAATCGATTTCTATTTTTACAAAGATAATTTAAAATAGTTAGGTGTTTCTAAAACCTCAACCTGAAATAAATTAATCCTTCAAGAAGCCATGCTATAGAGTAATAAGAACTTGTAAAGATATTTTTTAATAAAAAAAAATGTAAAATGTACTCCATTTTTGTGTTTTTCTGAGCCATTATATCCCTTCCAGTTAACATGGGAATGAAATAGTTGAAAAAGAGAATTTCTGAGTTAAAATAAGGACAGCATTTAATTTCAAACTAGACTTATTGTGGCTCAAAAATATCAATAATTAACAGACTGCTCATGCATAGAATGTCAGTGTTTTTTCATCTATTTAGAAAGTATAGTACTATGTGCTCTCTTAAGTGACTTTCTTAAATTCAAATGCACGAGATGTCTATATCTGACATGTAGATATTCTGCTTATTTTCAAAGATATCCAGAAAGCTTCTCATCCTACAATTGATATTTGCTTTACTTACTCCCAATCAAATGCCCTCTTAGACCTTCCTAATGGATAATTTGTTTGTTTTTGAATTCTCTTCATAAAACCTTGCTGATAAAAGTTTAAATGTAGTGCATTTAACATATCTGCAGTTACTCAGTCTTGCCCAGAACCTATATTGACACTCTGAATCTGCCAGGAAAGCCCCCTTTGTATATGCAGCTTCAGTGTACCCAGCTTTGTTTACCTTGAAAATAGAAATATTTAATATCAGAGCCACAGAAAGTAAGCCATGCGACAAAAGAGATCCACCTTCAATTTCTGAAATCATGTATAAAATACATGTTCATTTGGGACCTCTCCATCTGTTGCTTCAAAGAAAAATATAAGCACAAGTAGGAATTACAAATTAGTCATGCAATAAATGCTATGTAAGACAGCATCAGGGTAAGTGTTTGTACTGCTGTCATGAAAGCAACTTTCCTTAACCTAAGATGGAAAACATCTGAAATTGGGATCTTGCCTCTGTGTGTGTGTGTGTGTGTGTGTGTATGTGTGTGTGTGTGTGTGTGTGTATGTGTGTGTGCGCGCGTGTGTGCGCGCGTGTGTGCGTGCGTGTGTGTGTGTGTGTGTGTGTGTGTGTGTGTGTGTGTGTGTGTGTGTGTATTGGAAAGGATACCAAAACAGTGGGTATTTGAAAGAATATTTCAATCATGCTACATTTTATTACTTCATAACCTAGTGTAGAGCTTTCACTGGGTATTTTATATACTTCTGGGTTATTATAAAACTACCATTTCAAAGTGTCCTATCTAAAAAATAATAATGTTTGCCAACTGACTTGGTTAGCACCTGTCATTGACTCTCTCTGTATAGAGAAATGGTTTTAATAAAACCTTCAGAGGTTGAAGAGCAGTACCTTCCTTGCCTTTGTCCAGTGAGGGATGGTGGCATTTTAGTTCACTGACGCAGTGAGCGCCTCTCCATTTAGCATGCAGTGTCTTCGAAGGAATAATTGAGTTTGCTCACCAGCAGCAAGCTGTTTCTGCTATCTCATGGGAATTTAAACCGCTGGTGGAAAACTTAAAGTTAATTTTTGGCTCAGATACCATTTCTTATTTCTTGATTTTAGCACAGTTGCCAAATCTAATAGAACTTTTTTTCCCATATGGCTGTAAAGTCTGTATCATGGGGGGATAAATGACACTTTGAGATTTTACTTAAACAATCTTAAATATTCACATCCTAAGGAAGCAAGTTCATCTTTTACAAAGATAGAAATTTTCATTGAGATTCAAAGTAGAGAGGTAAGAGGTCATGAGGCATGGGGAAATAATACAAAGCAATGACCCCTCCAGGTCTGCTCTTCATTGTGGTACCGTGCATGTCGTGAATCTATCACTGCATTAACAGCTTTTACAAGTGCTCAGGGTTTCTTTTTCTTAACCTTCTCTAGATTCCTCACACTGACTTGGAACAAGTGACCTGAAGTGTCAGCTAATGAATGGAAAGGTATAAGAAGTGAAGATTATGGATTAATGGTAGCATAGTATGACATTTTACTTGAACTCATCTCTCTTTTTGCCATGAATAGTTTTTATTTGGCCTGTCCATTTGATAAAGCTCGTTTCTTTTTTTTTCTTTTTTCTTTACATATGGTAATTCCGGAAAATGAGTATGTGTGTGAGGGTGAAGTAGAGATCATGAGACAGAAACTAGCACACAAGATATATTCTGTTTTCTTTTCTCCCTAACTTTAGCAGTTTCCTTCACCATTAGATAATGTAACATATTACTATTCTACATGGAGATCAATTTATTCTAAAACTATTTTTACATTATCCAATGCTAACATGTCCCTAATGTGCTTCAGCCATTAAAATCATGATTAAGAAAATTTATATATATATATATATATATATATATATATATATATATATATATATATATATAATGTGTTTGCACATTTGAGATTATGCACCACAGCATGCAGGAGCTGATAGGCGTGAAGAAATATATCCAATCTCCCAGGTACTGGAGTTACAGATGATATCAGCTGTCATTTGGGTGTTAGGAACCAAAGCCAGGACTTCTGGTAAAACCGTAAGGGTTCTAAACTGCTGCTCCATTTCTGCAAAGACCAAGGTACATATATTTTATAATAACATTTTCAATCTTACTGGCATTTAAGAAGTCTATGAAGGGCTCATCAGCCTACTTACTATGTATTTGGCACTGTTTGTGGTATGTAAGAATGATGGCTCTGGCTAAACAAAGATGGATTAGGGGGGTAAAGAAGCTTTTCTCCAAACACCATGGTCTCATTTCAATTTCCAAGACTCCTGCAGATAAAGGAGAGAACTGTTTCTAGAGAGTTTTCTTCTGACCTCTACACATGTGCTATAGTAACCAGTCCTTAGCTGGGGTTAAAAAACAAATCTAATGGTAATAAAATAATTCTTTAAAGAATGATGATTCCATACTTGGATGCAAAGTTCAGTCCTTTTGATTGACTCCTTGACATCTTTGACAAGTTACAAGTTATGTTTTCATTTTGACTTGTCAGAGGAATAAAAGGATGAAAATAGCTGGGCCGTGGTGGCACACACCTTTAATCCCAGCACTTAGGAGGCAGAGGCAGGCAGATTTCTGAGTTCAAGGCCAGCTTGGTCTACAAAAGAGGCAGGCAGATTTCTGAGTTCAAGGCCAGCTTGGTCTACAAAGTGAATTCCAGGACAGCCAGGACTATACAGAGAAACCCTGTCTTGAAAAAAAAAAAAAAAAAAAAAACCTCCCCACCCCCCCCCCCAAAATGATGAAAATCATCTGAAACTGTAGCATTTATTTAATGAAAATACCCATAAAATACATACAAGGGGGTTTATATTTAATTTCCCAGTACTGCTATAATGGATTTTTATAAATTTAGTGGCCTAACCAACACAAATTCATTGCTTACTCTATTGTATCCAAAAAGTGAAATTACCTCACAAATGAAAAAAGATAAATGTCCTGGTATCAAGTACACTTCCTGCTGGAGGCTCACAAGAGAATCTGTGTCTTTGTCATTTCCAGCTGAGGAGGCAGACAGGTTCTTTCTTATCTCTTAGGCAAACAAACGCTGATCTAAACATCTCACAATCCTGTCATCCTCTTCCATATTATCATGGTTTAACTGTGGCCAAATAGATCATACGTGGTGATAATCTCCTTATTCTAAGCCTAGTTGATTTATATCAACCAACTTCTTTATCAAGTCAAACTTGCTTAAAAAAAAAGGAATTGGGAATTTTGGATGGTACAATTATTCTGATATTGATATATATATATATATATATATATATATATATATATATATATATATATATATATATATATATATCACTAAAGTAAATAGTTTTACAATTTTTTAAAGAATGAGTTTATGTAGTTTTGTTCTATGTAGTTTTGTTCTAGATTTAAGGAATTCAAGATGGAATAAACTATCATTTCTAGAAACAGAATACATGCATTTAAAAAATAGGACTTTTGTATTAGACTGAGTACTAAAGTTCTACAGTGATATTTACCACTCTTGAGGAGACTCTCCTCAATTGCCAAATATAAATTCTTTTGTCCAATTTTCACCATTCACACTAATAGGAAACGGAGAAGGGTTATTTATCTCCATCAAACATTATTATGTACCTGTTTGCTTTGTTAAATTTTGTAATCAAAATGGTCCCTAACAGGGAAAATAACACAAGTACCTTATATTTCAGACACCGTGTCCCTTACTCTTTTGCCTATTTTATTCTCCCCAGTGGTCACTTGTGATTCAAAAGTAATTTGTTTTATTTTACAGACAAGCAATCTTAGATTGAGCAGCACATTAATAAAAATTTCACAGCAAGTGTGGGGGAATTTCCATGGTGACTGGGGGAAGTGAGCGGGCATAGTACACTGGGTTGTCTTTCTCATTCAGAAATCTTGCTTCTCTTTTTATATTTTATAGCTTCCTGTAAACATCAGCGTATGTTGGCTTCCCATCTGTGTCTTCACATCTGTCATGAGAAAGGCTTACTCACTGTATAATGTGTACCATTTATAACGTAAGCACGTGAACTGTAATACAGGACTGTAGACAGTTATGACATCATTTCCTAATGTCCCCTTTAAAGTCAGCAGAAACTAAAATTTTAAGAGCATATAATGTCTTCCACTCAGTAGCTGGCATATTTATAATTTTCAGTCAATGCATGTTTTCAATTTCACACCATGTGATTCTGAACTAACAATTTGAGGCCAGTGATATTTGTCTTTGTCTCTCTCTTAATGAACTGAATGTTTCCAAAAAACATTTAGTAATATAATTGTGTTCCTCAGAAAGATAAAGCCATTTCCTCTGCAGATAATATTCTCAATATCCTAAAGAGATTGGAATCAGTTGGGGGTGACTCACAAGAATGATTAAGATCAGTTTGATCAATTTTAGCAATTGGTTCTCATCAACACAAAGTTCTACTTATGAATCTTTTCTCTCTGTGCCCTTTTTCTCTTTTTCATGTTGCATAACCAACATTTTCTAACATTTTAAAGTTGTAGATTATGAGTAATGCAAGGACAATGCTTGTAATTCACACTTCTGCTCCATGGGGGAACAGAGTATCTTCTTTTCTTCTTGGAATAAGCACATAGCAGATGCAACTTAAGGAATTTAATCCTTCCCTTAATAAAGCCTCGTGTTTTAAGACAAATACCTTCAAGTGCAAAATCATAGCATAATGGCAACCAAAGGATCCAGAGCTTTCTCTGCTTTCCGAGTTTCTTTCTATTCTCCATGCCTTACCAGCTCTCTCACAGAAGACCCAGGAAATGCAGTTTCTAGAAATGGAAATACCTGTGTTTATTCTTAGAAGTTATGGTGAGAAAATTGCATTGGTGAAAATTTTCCAATTATTGTGTACATCCCCTGCATGAACTTCACCCAAATTTATAAATGGTAATGTGAACAAAAGCAGTACACACAAAAATGGATCTTAATAAAATGGAAATGTGCTTTATCCTTGTTTGAACTGATCTTTCCTGATTGAACTGCTCTCATTGAACAGCAGAGAAAGAAATATATGAGTTAGTCATAGTTTCAGTCTACCAGAGCACATTTTGGAATTGCTGTATAATTGACTTAAGCTGAGACGACAGGAATTATGTGCTCTCTTTGATGGTAACTTTCGGCATTTTCTCACTGAGCTCATTACAAGGGGAAGCGATGATTTAAAGATATTATTTGAGAGAAAAGCAGAATACCATCACTAATGCTGATAAGCTTGAGAAAGTTTTCTCTGGAAAAAGATTTTCATAGAAAAAGACAGAAATAAGAATTGAATATTACTAACATGGTAAAGGAGTTTAAGTTTCGTGACCAGAAGGAGGTATAGATTTAAGTTCATTAGATTGAGGTATTTGTGTTCTGAAATCAAACAAACTGTCTTTAATATTGCAGTTTATGTTTACACCAGGATTTTTCGGGCTCTTTCTCTCTTTAATTAGGCACAAATTTTGTTACTTTATCCTGTGATCATCTGACTGTTTAGTTGCTATGGAACCACCAACAAATAGGGCATTTGCCAAAAAAAAAATTTGATCTTAATTAAATAATACAGCCAATATGGAAACCACCTAATGAGGTCTATGTGACTTGAGATTTATATGGAGATAATCATATAAAGGAAAACCTCAACCAAAAGATGAGAAAAGATATATCTCTCTGACCTCATACTTTTTACTCATTTTTCAATTTTTGTTTAAATAGAGACACCTTTATGACTTGCAATTTCTCTACGTCTTTAACAGGTTGGGTGAATATTTCCTAAGTAGCCTTTTCTTGTAACAATGTGGAGATGAATAGTTCATCTGCATCCTTTTCCTGTGTTAGCCTTTACTGTCTTCTCAAAAAGAGCTTGTTATTTTCTAAAGAGAGACGGAGAGGGAGTGGACTCACATAGCAAGAGAGGTATGGTAAAGTGGGAGGAGAAACTCTGATCAGGATATATTGTATGAGAAAAGAATCTATTTTTAACAAAAGGAGAAGAAAGAAGTGACACCACAGGGCGAGTGTCATAGTTAGCTTCAGCTATCAATTTGAAACAATCAAGAGCCACTTGGGAAGAGTGAAGAGGAAAACTCAACCTAAGAATTGTCTAGATGAAACTGTCTTGTATTTATTTCTGTCAGACATCTTCTTATTTTCTAATTAATATAGAAGGGCACGTTTCACTGTTGGTGGTGCTACCCCTAGGCAAACAGACCTTGACTGTATAAGAAAGGTAATCGTTTTTAGAGTCTAATTTCTTGAGTTATTTATATTTTGGATATTAGCCCTCTATCAGATGTAGAGGTAATGAAGATCTTTTCACAATCTGTAGATTGCAGTTTTATCCTATTGACAGTGTCCTTTACCTTACAGAAGCTTTTCAGTTGTAAGAGGTCTCATTTGTCAATTGTTGATCTTAGAGCTTGAGCCATTGGTGTTCTCTGTTCAGGAAACTTTTCTCCTGTTCCAATACGTTCCAGACTACTTCCATTTTCTCTTCTATTAGATTGAGTTTATCTGGTTTTATGTTAAGGTCCTTTATTGAGTTTTGTGCAGGGCTATAAATACTGATAGCTCTCATTCACAAACACTTCTAAAATACTTGTGCTGTACCTAAAATCTCAAGTAAGCTTGGGTTCCTTTTCATCTTGCTTTGTTCTCTTGACTTTGTGTCTCTTCTTTAACATTTTATATGGTCTTATAGCATTCTTAGTAACATTCCTGTAGATCATTAAAAATTCTAAGTTCATCACAAAGCTCTTGTCATCTGCATTAATTTAAGTGCTTTCTTTTTCTTTCTCACTGGAGTAATTTGCAATTATATTCACATAACTTTAATAGTCATAAGCCCTCTTAGGTTATCAATATTCTTAAAACTCTGGAACACAGTGTAATAAAAATATTTCCTGGAATGGTTTATTATTAGGAAGTTATTTATTATTCATTATTGACTGAGTTACACACAATTTATGAATTTGTGGATGAAACACAAGTAGACTTGATGTATTGTCAATAGAGTACTTAGAAGTGATTAACAACCAGTTCTTTGGGGATGGGAAAAACACACTGTACAGCATTTCCTGAATTCCTCATGCAGATTCTCCCATAAGAACAATTGTAGGCCACCTGCTCGATATCACTGATCAGGGAGAATAGGAGGGATGTGAATGGATAACTCTGGGGAGCTCGAGTGACTTGGCTCCTAAACCCCTGTTTAAACACTGCTTTTATGCCCTGGACTCTATCCAGTCCTCTATCCAGAGTGGCAACTTTAGATTCTTTTAACTGTTTTCTATGACATTTGGATGTACATACACATATTATTAATAATTGCTCTCAGATAAACTTTGTCATCTGTTTTAGACATTGCACATGAACTTCTTATTATAAGGAAGATATAATTCTTTGCATTTACCACTCTCATTTTTTTTCTTCCCCTTTCCTTTCAATGTTACTGCATAAAAATGTCTGCTTAAACCAGTATTAATCAATATTTATTCTGCATATGAGTGTATAATTCACTGTGAAAGTTTTATATTACCTTATATTACTTGATTTTACTTAAAATTAGTGATTATATTTTGTAGCTATTACTATTGTTTAACATCTTCCAAAGGGCTTATTCATCCCTCCCTCCCTCTTTCCCTCCTTCTTTTCTCTACTTCTCTCACTCCCTCTCTTCCTCCTTCATGTTCTCTCTCTCTCTCTCTCTCTCTCTCTCTCTCACTGTACTTCCCTCTTTTCCCATCATACTCAATATACACACAATAGCCCATGAAAACTTTATAAAAAAGCTCTTGGGATGTCTAATAACTTTCTCTTCACTTGTGACTATGCTTCGTATGGAGATATTATTGAACACTCCGTAGTACTCTGTGTCTCTGAATTATCCAAATGTTGCTTATTAAAATGGTTTCTTTCTCTGTGAGGTGGTCTTAGTGGGCATCAACAAAGGAACAACTTATGTGTCAAGATCTGGAAAAATTTTCTGAATTTTTTTTTATTTACTTCTTTTAGATCTTGATGTCAGAGACAGTTTTGAGTATCTAGTTTCTTTAAAGTCTTTTCTAATTTCTATACCTGAACCAGCCACAGATGAGGGCAAGGTTTGCAGCAGGTGATGCAAGAGCAGCTAGAAAAGAATCAGTTGTGGGACATCATTTAGTTTTGTTTCATGAGAGACAGGACTGACAGGGAGCACATCTCAATCTGGCTTAACCTACTCTGACAGCCTGTGGTTCTCACAGGCTTTCTTTATACATGGAATCATTTAATCAGAAACTTTATTCATTGACTACACAGCTTTTCAAGATACATTTTCTTCTGAAGTCTTCCTTAATTACATAAGAATATTGAAATAGGAACAATGTATACAAACAGCAATTTTATGAGAACTAAAAATTAACATTATGATAAAATCCATTTTCTTTTAACTCAATAACTTATTTATTTATTTATTTATTTATTTAGGTTTTTCAAGACAGGGTTTCTCTGAATAGCCCTAGCTGTCCTGGAACTCACTCTGTAGACCAGGCTGGCCTCGAACTCAGAAATCCGCCTGCCTCTGTCTCCTGAGTGCTGGGATTAAAGGCGTGCGCCACCATGCCCGGAATCCAATAACTTCTTAAGATTGGAGTTGTAAAGCCTTGTAGTTACAGAAATGTAGAAAAGGACGACTCCATTTGAATTTGGTCTGTTTCAGTTCATCACAGCATTAATAGATCAAAAGTTATTCCTTACTTCCCATTATATCAAACTTGGCTTTCTACAAAAACTCAATCTCTCTGACCATTATTACATTCTTCCTTTTCTTCCTCTATATTTTTCATATTTTCTATAAAACCACTGTCCTTTTTCTTTTATTGTTAAAAAAATGAGCAGCCCCTTGCTTAAGCAAAGGTAGTCTGTTATAATTTTTTTAATATATAATATCAAAAAAGTTTAGTCTGGGAAGTCTGTTCAGGAAAGCAGGCAGTTCACTGACCTAAAATGCTTTCCTCTGTGTCTCTGTCATGAAACCTTGTTTCAATAAGATTCCTATCTTTATTACAATTCTGTAAAAAATAGAGGAACATCAGGATTCCTAAAGCTGCTTACTTTTGTCTTCAGGAGGATATCAAGGCTTGTCATTAACTATATGATCAAAATCTCTTCCTATTCATATTAGTTCCTTGTTTCTGAAACTGAACATTAAAGCCTAGTCATTCAATCAGTTTGTCAGTTTGTAGAATTTCCCTAATTTTTAAAAATATTTTTTCTCAAATTATCTTTCTCATTCTTACTAATGACAATTATAAATGATCTAAATGTATATCTAAGTAATAATTCTTAAGAAAGAGTCAATTTTCTGTGTAACTGTTTTTCCAGGGAACTTTCATTAATTTCATTCTTGTTTGCACCATTTTTTTTTTAAATTTTATTCCAGCTCTAGCTTTCAGAGAGAGGCATAATTTAAGCAAAAGTTGTGTGTGTGGCAAATTTCTACTGAGGGCAGTGAAGTCAGTCCAGGTCATCCAATCACTGGAACTTTGTCCAACAGCATCTTCAAATGCTTGCCACCACCATTCCTATATTATCCTTTTAAAAATTTTTCTATTGCTGTCTTCACACTTTTCTTGAGTGATTCTCTGAAAATGTTTCTCACTCTCTATTAATTTTTAGTTTCCATTGTGATGTTTCTTACTACAGCATTCTTTGCTTTCTTTGAATGATTATTTTCTTGTTTTGCTTTGAGGGAAATATCCTTATTTCTCTGAGGTACTCAATAGCATCATTTTCCTCCCGTGTGGAGTCTGTATACTCAGTGCTCCTTTCGTTCTTCTTTCCTCTTGGTTTCTATGCCACATTAATAGTCTGTCTCCTGAGAACCAGGTCCATGATTTTCTGCTCCTATTTTTCCGTTCAGCAGTGAGGCACTAAAAAGCAGGCATCTAGCACTGATCCCATTTGGTGCTTGTAATTAGAGAAATGACTGTTGTCATTGTTAATGAGAGGAAGCTTTGCTGTCATGGGTGAGCCACTTGTTGGAGAAACAAATGTAAATAAGGTTAAATAACAGTTCTTCTTAAACTTGTTAGATGCCAGGAATAATAACCTTCCAGTCTTTTGTTTGCAGGGTATGGCCAGACAATGATGCTGGAGCCCAGGAGAAACAAAAAGAAACAAAGTGAAGAGGTCAGCACTTTCAGCATCCTCTTGCAAAGGATTGCTTATTGTGTGTGTTTGAGGATGGACAGCTGCCCCCAGACAATGGGGTTTGAAGCCCACAGGACTTTTTTTCCCAATTTTTTTATTAGATATTTTCTTAATTTACATTTCAAATGCTATCCCGAAAGTTCCCTCCCCCCTCCCACCGCCCTGTTCCCCTGCCCACCCACTCCCACTTCTTGGCCCTGGCGTTCCCCTGTATTGGGGCATAAGAAGATTGCAATACCAAGGGGCCTCTCCTCCCAATAATGACCGACTAGGCCATCTTCTACTTCATATGGAGCTAGAGACACGAGTTCTGGGGGTTCTGGTTGGTTCATATTGTTGTTCCTCTTCTAGGGTTGCAGACCTCTTCAGCTCCTGGGGTTCTATCTCTAGCTTCTCCATTGTGGTCCCTGTGTTCCATTATATAGATGACTGTGAGCATCGACTCTGTATGAGACAGCTATATCAGGGTCCCTTCAGTAAACACTTGCTGTCCTATGCAATAGTGTCTGAGTTTAGTGACTGATTATGGGATGGATCCCCCGGTGGGTTAGTCTCTGTATGGTCCATCCTTTCATCTTAGCTCTTAGCAGTCCGTAAGCTGACCTGTGCCAACTGGGTCTGAGCCCCCACAGGATTTTTAATCTCCCTAGACACAGAAGTCTCAATGTCTGCGGAGATAGGAACAGATGATCAGTTAGTCGATATGTGGTGAAGCAGTCATTGAATTTTCTAACCTACTTTCAATGAATCCTCAGTGGTTTGATGTTCTTTGCCAAGGTAACATGAAATACTTAATTTTCCCAAATTCCAAATTCCCTGAAATTGGTGTGTGGATTGACATGGATCTCCAGAGTGTCTTCCCTCCTTTTCAATGTTCTGTTTCAGCATTTAGATTTGGTTGTTAGGGTTTGGTTTGCTTTGTTTTTTTTACTCTGGTCCATTTAGAACACTTGCTTTCCAACTAACCTAACTGCTGTCTCCTCTATATTTAGTAGGCATTGCCTTATTTAAAAATTTTCATCTTTGTGACTTCAGTGGGATAGGGGAAGAAACAGGTCAAAGGCATGGATGGCTAAAGCAGCTGCCTGGATTCAGAAGTCTTTTCTCTGAACCTCATGAAATCTGCTTCTCTAAAGCTGAGAATGCATTTTACAGAGGCTCCAGCCTTCTGCCCTATGATCAGAGAAGGGAAGTTCCTTGTTCCTCCATCCCTGAACTCTCATTTCCACTTCAGTAAGCCTCCTCTGTGCTTGTTGTCACTGTATCCATGGTAACACTTCCCTTCTTTCCTTGCTGAAGCTTCACTGAGATAAAATAAAAAGGAAATCAGAACTTCTTTGTGCAAAAATGTTTCCTCTTCCTGACAAAGCTCTGCTACAAAAGAGGAGATAGTGGTGATTAGGTGGGAAATATGAGGGACTGGAACAGCATAATTTATGATGATGGCAGAAAGTGTCAGAAACTTGCAAAGGCAACAACAGTACTGTTGGTCGTCCTGCCAGTTAATGTTTTTCTTTGAGACTTAATGTCAAAGTATTAACCTTATGATCTAAAATTAAGCAAAAGCTTTTCAAATAATTATTAGTATATATGGATCTATTTGTATTCAAATTATACTCAAAGTAGGAAGAAAAATGCTTTAATAACTGTAAGACTTTAAGAAATGTGTACATATTTTGTTATGGCACAAAAGAGAAAATTAATCACTAAACACACACGTACACACAAATCAAAATTTAGTTTTGAAAACATAAGTCTTCTATAACTCATTCCCTCTCAGAGGCATGAAACATAAGAGATTCAGTGAACTTTACAGCCTCAAGCCTGGTGGATGATTTCTTTCTGCTGAGTCACATTAGCAGCCTAACCTGAGTGATGTCTCAAGTTGTTAATATGTTCCTATCCGTAGTAGAGTTCAATTCACAGAAGCAGAACTAGAATGGGGATTGCTAGCTGAATTGTCTTGAACGTTTAATGGCATCCATTTGAGAACTAACTCTTCCTATTTTCTGTCTCACCTGACTAACAGTAACGAATGTGTTCATTAACTTGATTATAAAATTAATTTTTATATAAAATCATATTGTACACCTTAAATATATAAAATTCTTACTTGTTAATGATATATACATAAAACGGGAAAATGTTGATTTAAGTGGGTTATTTCTTTCTGAGAAAATGAATGTATTATATCCAAGAAAAGAAAAATTGCAAAATTCTGCATTGTTTCCTCTTTATAAGAAAGTTGATTTTTTCCATTATATTTTATTTAGAAACGTAGGTGGTGAAGATTCTACTCTCGAAAGTAATTATGTCTTTATTCCCTTAAACCTCATAGAACAGATTTTAATCATCATATTTCTTGATCCCTTCCTCTGTACATGTTAGAAACAAGTTGTTCTTCTGCATGCCTCCAAGTGTGAGCAACCTCAGAGCAAAGCACCAGGTCCTCCACCCTGACTGAACAGGCCCTTTCCCTCATAGTGTCAGCCATCTCAAAGCAATTCTTATCTTACCCTCTCGCATCACATCTTCCCTTTTGTCTCAAGGTCCTTCAGTATTAAATAAGTAAATTCACCAGTTGTCAATTCTTTGCCCTAGAAAGTTGCAATAATATCTCTTCCTCTAACAGGGTGAAATCAAGCCCTCGGAGTCAGTATTGGCTTTTAAATCGACCTACAATTCTGTTAGGGAAAAAGAAAGTGTGACTAATCACTCCATATACCTGAAATTCAAGTCTCTTGACCTCCAAAAGTCTCATTTGCTGACGTTTTGAGACGTGTCTAATGCATAGTCCTGGATCCAGCAGGCAGAAGGGAGCAACTAATGGCAGGTAACTCATATTTAAAAATCCTAATGGACATTGAAATACAATTATCACAAAGTATTTTAGAGTAAATAATTTCTGTTTACCTTCAGCACACTGAATAGTGTGTCATCCTTTCCTATTTCATGGGCTAAACTGACAGGCAGTGCATATCAGTGCATGTGTTAAAAGTTCAGAGATGTTTGGTTTGTGAAGAATGAGCATATTTATTTTTTTAAATTTACATTGGGAAAAACATATTTGTTACTACTAATGGATCTAAGGGATAAGCGTGTTTTTAATGTCAGGCCTGGATTATTTTTGTTGAATGATTTACTATCTCATGCACTACAATACGAATTAACTCTGCAATGTTTTTTTTTTTTTTTTTTGCATAACTAATAATGATAAACATCTTCGATAAAAATGAAGCCACCTAATGTGTCCCATAATGGAGTTGTATTAACATTTAACTTCAAAATGACCTTGTATCTCATCACTAGGTTTTGTCACAGTTATAATTCAAGTAATTTCTTACCTGGCCATCGTGCAAATTGACTTGTAAAAAGAAAACTGCCCTAAGGACATAGAAAGCAAAGCAGAAACATCAACAAAGCCCAAAGCTACAGATGGGTTACCTACAAGATCGCAGCAAATGCTTTCTTTTTTTTTTTAATTAAAATTGTTTTATTAGATATTTTCTTTATTTACATTTCAAATGCTATCCCTAAAGTTCGCTATACCCTCCCCCGCCCTACTCCCCTACCTGCCCACTCTCACTTCTTGACCCTGGCATTCCCCTGTACTGGGGCATATAAAGTTTTTAAGACCAAGGAGCCTCTCTTCCCAATGATGGCTGACTAGGACATCTTCTGCTACATATGCATCTAGAGACACGACATCTGGGGGTACTGGTTAGTTCATATTGTTGTTCCACCTAAAGGGTTGTAGACCACTTCAGCTCCTTTGGTAATTTCTCTAGCTCCTCCATTGGCGGACCTGTGTTCCATCCTATAATTGACTATGAGCATCCCCTTCTGTATTTTCCAGGGACTGGCATAGCCTCACTTGAGACAGTTATATCAGAGTCCTTTCAGCAAAATTTTGCTGGCATATGCAATAGTGTCTGGGTTTGGTGGCTGATTATGGGATGGATCCCCGGGTGGGGTAGTCTCTGGATGGTCCATCCTTTCATCTTAGCTCCAATCTTTGTCTTTGTAACTCCTTTCATGGGTGTTTTGTTCTCTATTCTAAGAAGGAATGAAATATCCATACTTTGGTCTTCTTTTTTCTTGATTTTCTTTTGCAGCAGATGCTTTCTAATGTTGGTGTCACGAGTCATTACTTGAGAGCTGTTTAAAAAACTTCTGTTTACCATAGACAGAGCTCCAATGTTTGATCAAAGAAATAATTCCACTTAAGTGTAGCTAAATCAGCCAATGAGTTTCCTATTTCTACTTAGAAGAACATGTGTGATTAAAAAGTAGCCATATCACTGAAAAGCCCATCTTCTCATGGTGATAACTCATGACATCTATGACCTACAGCTCTCTGCCCAACTTGTAGGCAGTTCCGCAGGAGTCTTTTCTACCCAGCAATAGTTTACTTTTTTTGTAACTGTGGAAAAAGGCCATGGGAGTTTTATAACTCTTTAAGCTTTCCAGGCCTTGTAAATTTCATGAGTTTCCTGTGCCTTTTAGTTTTCTTTCACTTACTGAATCTTATGAGCTTCTCTGAAGGAGCCAATTATTTAGTTTGGAAGAAATAGTCACAGAGTATAAACAGTGTTATTGTGGGCAGGGTAGTAATTCAGAATGATGACTAATTATTAGATTCTTACACAATGCTTTCACTTTACAAATTCCTTGACAGTAAAATAAGTGTCATCACTCACTTTTTCTTCTTAACACATTGATGTTTACAGATTCCATATACTTCTAGCTACAGATACCAAGTACAAGAGTGGAAAGAAAAACAAAGGCTGTCATATTAATGCATGAATCTAATGTCATGGAAGTCTACAAAGAAGAATCATGATTGCATTCTGATTGTAGCCGTGTGTGTGTGTGTGTGTGTGTGTGTGTGTGTGTGTGTGTGTGATATTTGTATGGTGTATTTGTGTGTTGTATTTGCGTGCGAATATATGTGTTTGTGTGCTCATATGTGCACAGGGACAGTGCAAGATGCTGCAGATAGTTCTCTATTGGTCTTTGCCTTATTACCTTGAGATAGAATCTCTAAAGAAAATACCCAAGGAGATGAAGGGGTCTGCAACTCTATAGGTGGAACAACAATATGAACTAACCAGTATCCCCAGAGCTCATGTCTCTAGCTGCATATGTAGCAGAAGATGATTGGGAAGAGAGGCCCCTTGGTCTTGCAAACATTATATGCCCCAGTACAAGGGAATGCCAGGGCCAAGAAATGGGAGTGGGTGGGTAGGAGAGTAGAGTGGGGGAGGGTATAGGGTACTTTTGGGATAACATTTGAAAAGTAAATAAAGAAAATATCTAATAAAAAAAGATAAAAGAAAGAAAAAGAAAAAGATTTAACTGTACTGTAGTACCTTGCTAGAGAACTTTTGGGATCTGTTTTTCTCTGTCCCCTAATACTATGGTAACACGCAAATGCACCGATGCACAAGTTCTTATCTGCATTCTGGCTGTTTAACATGGAGTGCTTGGCTTTTCATGCTTTCAGAGCAAGTGCTCTTGTCCATTGAGACACATTCCTAGTTTGCAGGCATTTACAAAATATTAGACTTAGCAGTCCATCTACGTGTCAATCAGAGAAGGAACACATATAACACATGTACATCCTTATTTTACATTTCATTTGTATTTTCTTTTGTCCTCCTTTTTTGTCATTTTCTTTTTCTCATATCTAGATTCAAAATTTTAATTCTTGTTTATTTTAACATGTTATATTCAAAAGTCATAAGACAAGAATGATTACACATCAACAAAGCTGCAAAAAGCTCTCTCTATCATATATGTGTACTTATATATATGCTATATTTCAATGTATATTTCATATATATATTACATATATTATATATATTATATATATGTACTTTTTTACATACTTTTTTCATTTACTGAAGACAGGGGGTGCTGTGTGCAAAGAAATAGTCTTCCGTGACTGAGACTTCTAAAATACAGAAACCTGAAGACATTTATAGTGGCACATTATAGAAATGCTTAAAAACGTATCATTTTTCTGGTGCTGCAAAATGTAGAATGATGCATGTCCTTATGGAGTTATGCTGACAGCAAATGTCACACACATATTCTTCTCATCGAGGAAGCAATGTGTTGTAACTAATAGTGATTTCTCCAAACCACAGATTAATTGGAATGCAATTAATTTAGCATATCTCATACACAACAACATACCCTCAACCAGAGTTCCTCCTCAGTAATGAAACATTTATGCAGGTAATAAGATGCCAGACTTCTGTGATATAATTCTCCTCAAGAAAACCTCCAAACTCACACTGTCTAGGTAAATGAGAGTTTGAGAAAATTCACGAAGAAAACAGAGAGAGAGAGAGAGAGAGAGAGAGAGAGAGAGAGAGAGCTCATTCCTTGTCCTTCCAAATAAGTGAAATAAGTGACAGGTTTTGAGCTTTTTCCTCAAATAGTTAACAGTTTGAAATACTCTGTAACATGAAAACAGATAAAAGGAAAATGAAGTACATGGAGTGTGATTCATAGGAATTATAAGCACAAAAGGTAAAATGTAGCAAAGGAGCATTACATAATTTGAAGAGCTTCTTCAAAGAGCTAGAACTGAACACTTTGAAAGGTCAGAGCATATTGAAGTGTTTTGACATGCCATATGGATAAAAAGCCTCAAGGACAGGCAATTTGAGTTGTTCATAAAAGGTATTATTTCTCTAAAACATTCACTTTTGATATTTCCCCATATTACAGTTATCTACAGACTAAATTGTACAAGACAGACATGTGAGACACTCCAAAAGGCTTGGCAGCAGGCAGAGCCCAAGATCCAAACTGAATTATCCTAGATGAAACTTTCACTTTTAAGTGTTCAACTTTCCAGCCAGGCAGAGGATGCCAGAGTAAATTTGAGCCTTTAGAGAGACCAAGAGAAGAAAGCCAAATGGTGAGAATGGATATCCATATCCGGTTTGTGCATAATCTGATTCAACATCAAAATGTGGCACATGTAAACAATAGAGTGAGATCATTTATTAATTAGTAATGATCCAATTAACTGAAGTTGTTAGTGATAATCAGAAATATGTATTTACGAATGGAAAAATTTTCAGTTTTAGAATCAATGATTTATTTTTCATTGAGGATAAAATAACTGCTTTAATACCTAGTGATAAAGTCTGAATTTTTCTTATTTGTGGGAATATGCACACATCATACTCAGTAATCCAATTACTCAGAATTCCTTATAGTTAAAAAATAATATGTTGCAAAATAAAATATAACATAGTAATAAACAAGAGTAGCACAAAGTAAATTATTGACTTATTGATTTATTGATGGTGCTGAACTGGTCCAAGGTGCCAAGATGCTATTGTTGATGCTGATTCTTATGTTTGATCATGCATAACATATACTGTGATAAAGACACATTAAAATATGTGGTCTGTTATATGTTTAATACTATTTACCTATATTCTATGTAACATCCCTTTCACATGTAATGAATAATGGAATGTGTCAACCTTTAAACATCATGGGCTCTAATAGGAAAATAGAAAGAGATAAAGTTTTCTGTATTCTCAGACATATTAATATTCCAGGGAATAAAACCCAACCATATAAAACCAATAAAATAATACAATCACCTGACACTTGTATACAATAATTGCAACATCATAGAAATAGAAAACATAATGTGCAGTACGCCTTTGTTCCTTATCTCTGAATCTATCTCACAAACAAAACAGACACTAATTAGCTTCTGTTGTACCACAATTAGCATAATAAGACAATGTATATAAAAACACTATGCTCATAATAAACATCAAAATTTATATTATTTTCAAAAACTATGTTTCTTGTGTCTGGGTGGCCCAAGGAGGACACTAGCAACAGGTGTATGACCCTGAGATTTATCCTAGCACACACACACACACACACACACACACACACACACACACACACACACACACACACTTTTCTACTTTAATAAGTAGGTCCAAGTATCATAGTGAACTGTGAAGTCCCAGACCAGACTCAAAGGGAGCATGATGGACTCTGTGGGGGATATGATTAAGGTGTTTGCTCTTTTTCAGGTTTTCTCTGACATTTTTTTTTATATTGGTTTAAAGACAGAAGTCCCTTACATTAATGTGTGGAGAGATGGAGAGAAATGGCTCTTGGATCTGAAGGTAATTTATAAAGTAGGTCACCACATTGTTTGCGGGTGCATTGCAGACATCCAGAAGACAGAATTTTTATTTGAAGACCTTAATTATAAGAAATTAAGGAGGGTAAAATCAACCCAATGATGTAGTGCTAGATTCACAATAGTTTAATTGTTCAGTTTTATTTCTTTTCAGATTTTATCTAAGTTTTCTCATTTTTATTTCTCCTCACATTGACTATTACAAACAGATGCAAGACTGAGCCTGAAATAGTGATCAGATGCCCGACCCTGGAAGTAAAGAAAGAGTACCATTGACAGTTGAGATTGTGCCTCCATCCTATGCTATATTTGGAAAAATGTGCATTGTCTAACAAATTCACCCATATAAGTAACAGCAACTGACTGGCCATTTGCTTTAGAGATTGGGAATTTAGCTGTATGTGAGAGTGACTTTCAATCATAGAACTTTTATTCTGATGGGACAGGAGGCTGAGTTAAGAGCCTGGCAATGCATCAGATGATTAAATGATAAGTAAGATAAGTATGATAAGTTAAGAGCCTGGCAATGCATCAGATGATTAAATGATAAGTAACAAAGTTGAAAATGGGAAATAAGTACATCATACAGGCACAGGATCTTCCATGGGCTGAGCAGAGGAGGTCTCAGTGGAAAGCCGCATTGCACTGAAAGTATAAAGGGTTGGAAGGTAGGATCTATGGAGATATTTGAAGCAAGAGTGTCTTAAGCACAATGAATACCCAATGGGGACACTGTGTCTGGAGGAGCTATCTGAGAAGGAAGGAAATCACTTCTGATAGATTGAACCAAGAAAAAACAAATACAAGTAGATCTTAAGTTAGACAAGTAGCAGGGCAAGATCCATGAGATTTTGGGGGCTATCACTTTCTGGATAGGTATGAGCATATTGAGCGGTTTAGCTAGTTTACCCTTGGGCTGATTCAGTGGATAAAATGTATGTTTTACAACCATGAAGTCCTTAGTTTGAATACTCAGCATCAACTTAATATGCAGGCATTGTGGTGTTCATGGGTAATCCTGGTGCCATCCACATTAGAAACAGGAAACTCATAGTGACTCAAGTAGACAATAAGTCTATTTGTAAGCCCCAGGTTTAAATGAAGATATGTCTTGGAAAACCTGGTGAGGAACGATCGAAAAAGTCATCTATCTGTCTTCTGTATCCACATGTACAGCAACACTCACATGCATAACACACAAACACACACACACACACACACACACTTAAAGATGATTGATTAAATCACCTTCTGTTGGCTTAGATTTAGTGACAGTTGCTTAGGTGGTGATTAGCAGATTTCAGTTAGTTCAGAAGAGCTTTGTTCCAAGATAAAGATCAGATCCAGTCAGGTCTATTTGTCTCTTCCTCTGCATTTATCCATGATAAGGTTTTCACAAAGCAGTGCTTGATGTAGAAAACAAGCTGGTCATATCCACAAAGACAGAAGCAATTCTTCAGGTGGTACTTCACTAGCATCCTATTGTCCAAAACCCATGAGTGAGGATATGCCTTCTAGTTAGATGTTAGCTAATAATATTTCAAAAGAACTAGCTTCAAGTGCTAAATTGACTATTGTAAGCCATAACTAAATCTACCAAAGGCATTTGAGCAGAGAAATGACGTGATTAATTTTCTTTGGAATTAGTTTAGTAACTTTAAAATAGACTACACAGAAGAAGTAATACTAGGGGCATAGCTTTGCTCAGAATGAGAGCATTGCAGTTGAACAGAAATGATCACATTTGGGTGACATATGGAAACTATTGCACAGTGATTGTTAAAACTGCACAAAGAAAGGTAAAAGCAAAGAACATTTTATTCAGACTCCTGAAATAAGAGAGACTATACTGAATTACATTGTAACAAAATGTGAAAGGATTGTTAAATCCCATGATAAGCTCGAGAAAAGTTCAGAGAACATGGGAGAAAGTTGAGCAGTGTAATTAGTGTATAAAAACTGGTTCTCATCAAAGTTCATCTCCTACCCTCCTGCCAATGAGTGGTGATGACACAGTATTGAACTCACAACTATTCCAACTATTCATTACTACTCACAGATAGTTAGTATATGTATGTACCTTGTCACACGGTAAGTACTCACAATTTTTATTAAAAAGTATGTGTGTGTGTGTGTGTGTGTGTGTGTGTGTGTGTGTGTGTGTGTGAGTCTGTGTGTTAACTACAACATATGTGTCAAGTTCAGAGGATACATTTATAGAGTCAAGTCTATCCTATCTGTACATGAGTTCTGAGAACTAAACTCAGGTTTCAAGACATCAGTAGAATATTTATACCTTGTGCCATCTTTCTAGAATTTATTGTTATCATTTATAAAGACACCAGATTCTACTGAAGAGTCTGTGACAAACTCTAAGAGAGGAGTCAAGACTACCTTCCAAGGTTTTACTTTGAGTAACTGTAAGGAAGCCCTGCCACTTACTGATTTGGTAATCCTGGGCAGGACTGTTATATACAGGAAGTGGTAAATCCAATAAAAGCATTGAACCTTATGAGAGTTAAGAAAAGGAATTAAATTAGACAGTGTAATTTCCCTGCCTTCCTTACTAAAATATATATGTATACCATATTTTTAAAGCTCCAAGTAGGATATTATCAGACTTTAAACTCAATTCTTTCTCCTCTGTCTCAAATTAGATAGCAGTAGTTATAGGAAAGGGGTTAGATGATATGTCAGGAAAACATATTCGTTGTTATAAAATTTAATTTAAGAGAACAAAATGCTATGAAGAAAGGCTTTGTTGTTAACTCTAATATGAATTTATTTGTAACACTAAGTGGCTATTTCAGAAGGCAAGATTTTACTTGAAAAATGTAGGAACAAAAGGTTGGTTTGTTTTCCCTGAACACTCCTTGCTCTCAAAGTTATCCCTGGCATAGTGGTTGTGTTCTGTATGTATGAAATATCAGGATAATACAGTGTTGGTAGTATTGAGTATATGTGCACATTGATATGGAATGCCATGAATTACTTGACTTGTCACAGGTCAAATTCTGCTAACCAGCAGTTTGCCAGCTGACAGATCAATATGTTACAATTCTCACCCCGAGATTCACATTAGCATTTTTATATAAATAGTTGGACAGGGAGGGTAAATTTCCCCTGCCCTTTGTTCATTTGCAATATAGTTGTTGTACTATTAATGACTGCATCAAAAATAATTACAAATAACAATTCGAATTTTAACTTTACTAGAATCAACCTAGCTATATATGTACATATGATTATTCCTAAGTCTTAAATATAATATGTTTGAGAAAAGGTGTGATTTTATTTAATACCAATGCCTCATGTTTAATAGATTGTTCCTTCCCTCCCCTTACCTTTACTCCCCTCTTCTTCTCTCCCCTTCAATATTTCTCTTTTCTTTACTCCTTTCTTACATCTTATTTTCAAAAGTCAAGTTTATCTGTGTAATGAGAGCCAGATCCAGTGATAACAACAACAAAGCTTTAATTCAAGATTTATGAGCTAGGATTCTTACTGAAAATGGTACTGTTACTTACTTCTTCATCACCCTGACTTGCAAATTCATGGAAGATATGTGGATAAAAATTTGTTTTCCAAAAAGGAAGAACACTATTTGTAAGTCTGTTGTATTTGAGAGCCACTGTGTTGTGATAGAATCCTCAATAGTGTGAGAATATGTTATGTTAGACTAATTCCATTTATGAGCACAAAAATAAATTTGGAAAAAGAAACAAGGCAAATGCAAGTGCATTCAGTATACTATAGCTGCTAGTATCCAATGGTGCTCGTGTCTCCTCCATGTTCATGCAATGTGTGGCTACTCCCACAGTACTGGGAGGTGGGTTCTTTGTCAGATGAGTTAGTGTTTCCTGAGCTCTCATAGAAAAGGGAGGTCAGAGACAAAAAGCCAACACCTTCTCCATCACATGACCATGCACTTCAGGGCTGTGATTCTATGAACTGACCTATCTCACCATTTCTGCCCCTTTCCATTTTTGAGGCAAGACTTCACTATAAATATATAGCCTAGGTTAGTCTCCAACTCCAGTCAATTTGTCTCCACGTATGAGTCAATGTGGCTGGCAAGAGAAAAGCCTTAAATGTCAGATATAAATTTCCTTTGTTAAGTTTTTAAAATGTTTGTTTTGTGTTCATTTTCCTGTTTTTTAAAATATATTTATTTTTCTCATTTCTATTACATCTGTACCACTTTTCCTGCTCCTTTCTCTCCTCCAGGTCCCTCTCCTCCCCTTCCCTCTCTATCCACTCCTGTTTCTCAATGGGCAGGCCTCCCATTGATATCAACCAAACATAGCAAAGCAAGTTGCAGTGGCTCATATTAAGGTTGGACAAGGCAACCCAATGAGAAAAAAAAAGTCCCTTAAACCAGCAAAAGAGTCAGAGACAGCCCCTGATCCCACTGTTAGGTGTTCCACAAGAAAACAAAACTACACATGGCAACATATATGTAGAGGGTCTGGGTCAGACTGTACAGGCTCCCTGATGATCAATTCAGTCTCTGTGAGTCTCCATTAGTTGATTTTGTGGATTGATCAACTGAAGACTCACTATATAAATCCACACACTGGTCTTTGGTAAAGAAGCCCAAATTATATCATGAGGAGAAGAAAGCATCTTCAATAAATAGTGCTGCTCTAACTGGATGTTAGCATGTAGAGGAATGTAAACAAATATGCATCTATCATCCTGCATGAAACTCAAGTGCAAGTGTATCAAACACCTCAACATAAAGTCAGAAACCCTGAATGTGATAGAAGAGGAAGTAGGGAATAGCATTGAATGCATTGGTACTGAAGACAATTTCCTGAACAGAACACCAATAATGCACACACTAAGACTGACAACTAATAAATGGGACCTCCTAAAAATGAAATGCAAAGGACACCCTCAATAGGATAAAATGGCAGCCTACAGAATAGGATAGTTATATAATTTATACCATATTTTCTTATCAACAAAATGTTTCTGATCAATTTTTCTACTCTAAGTTTTATTTTGATGACTTCTTAAAGCTGTTTTCCTTTAATCTCTGATTTTTCTTTCCTTCACTAGTAAGTCTTCCAATCCTTCAGCCTATCTGTTAAGTGGTTAATGGCTTGTAAACAAACATTTAAAAGCTCATTAAGGAATCCAAAGTTCTTGTAAAAAGTTATTCCCTAGGTTGGTCCAATTTTTGCAAATTAAAAGTGGATAGGCTCTATACTTAACACTAAATTACATCAGCATTTGTATAATGCTCTTCCAAGTGTCTAATACAGAAATTTCTAAAATACAATCCACTTTAATTCTGTAGGCTTAAGTGGTTCATTACAAATCAAAGTCTAATTTTTGAAAACAGAAGGCTATGATAATTCTATTTATTTTAAAGTTTAAGTTCGATCCTGAAATTAATTGCCTACAGAAAAATAAGAATGTTATATAGTCCTTTTTGTGCCATGTTATAATATTATTGAACTTTCCATATATTTAATAGATTTGATAATAAAATATTATTTATGATACAAAAGGTAATTCTTTTGTATTTATTAAGATTATATAGTAGCTGAGACAAAGCATATTAAGATAATGAATATAAAATGTGCAAAATTACTTTTACTATGTCTATTATGTTATATCAATTGTTGGCCCACTCATATAGTGCATGTTTATGGTGGCTCCATTGTGCCAAAATGTGCAGTGTGCATTTATCTCCCGTATCACATCTTGGTAGAGAAAGAAGCAGACACTTGTCTTCAGTGGAGGTTCATCTGCTGAGGGTTTCTCAACCATACCCAAAAATACTGCGAATTAGTAACTGAGTATTCGGGCATATAAATCTAAGGAGGACATTTTACACAGAATTTGCTTTATTTTTTTTCCTTTTCTCAAATGAATTCCTTGAATGGTAAGACTATATTTTGAGAATTAGTGGATGAGAGCATCAAGGCAGTTCTTAGAATTAAACATTCCCAGGATGACACTGGAGATATGTTTTAGGGAACAAAACAAGATTAAGATGTTTGCTTAGCCAATTTTTTCATACCTCGAGTATTCTGCCAAGATAGAAATGAACATTGTCTTTCATGGTTCTTTTGGCACCAAGGAAAGCTTAAGTAAGGAAGTTTTAGCTTTCATTAAATTACCAATTGGCCTTACTCAAAAAGATGTTCCTTTTAAAAGGAAGATGAAGGAGCTGGATATAGCTCAGTTGGTACAGTGCTTGATGAGTGTACTTAGATATCTGGTTCAGTTTCATGTCTGTAATCCCAAAACTTGCGAACTGAAGGTAGGAGTATCAGAGGTTCCAGGGTCATTCTTAGCTTAGCTACAATACATATGACAGTAGCCTATTCTACATACTAGCTCTCCCCTGCCAAGAAAATCCAAAAAACCAAACCAAACCAAACCCCAAAACAAGATTTAATGACTGATTCTCAGTAGAAATACATACAAATGACCAAAATACATTAATGCACAATTTTGCTTCATGTATTTCAGTAATGTTAGTTTTAATTACATTAAAATTGCACAAATTTGTTGTGTACTTATAAATTTATTTTATTTTTAATTAAACATTTTACTCTACTTAATAGGAGGCTCAGATTATATTAATTGATATATGAAATGTTAAAGAATTCTCATATATGTATACTGTTATTGCTAATCAATATACACATTTGGTCAAGGTTTTTGGCATAGGAAAATCCACCAACCAAAACTCACCCAATAATCTCAAACTGCTTTGATAACTTTTAAAAATATTTAAAGTTTGTATTATATTGTATATGTGTGTGGTGATTGTGGTAGTGAGATGGAAGACTGTGTGTATGTGTGTGTGTGTATGTGTGTGTGTGTGTGTGTGTGTGTGTGTGTGTGTGTGAGAGAGAGAGAGAGAGAGAGAGAGAGAGAGAGAGAGAGAGAGAGAGAGAACAAGAGTATCTGTGGAAGCCCATATGTCATAGCAAAAGTGATAAGAAAAGAAGACAATTTTTTTTTTTTTTTTTTGGTTTTCTGAGACAGGGTTTCTCTGTGTATCCTTGGCTGTCCTGAAACTCACTCTGTAGACCAGGCTGGCCTTGAACTCAGAAATCCACCTGCCTCTGCCTCCCAAGTGATGGGATCAAAAGCTTGTGCCACCACTGACCAGCAAGACAACTCTTTAGAATTAATTTTTTTCCTACTACATGGGTCCTATGATCAGGTTATCAGGCTTGGTAACAAACCCAGTTACCTGATGAGCCTTCATGCTGGCTTTAAACTTTTATCATCAATACTGTATATATGAAGAGTTGAAAACGATCTGAAATTAATCATTTAAGTTTAAAAAACCTCAATAAAATTATTTTGGCTTTTATATTTCAGCATTGACTAAAAAATATAATGATCTAACTACTGAAAAGTATGCATATAAACTCACAAGCTTATAACATGTTCTTAGTAGTATATATTTAGGGTCCTGTGTTATTAAAGATTATTCAATTGCTGCATCATTTAATCCATATTTAGTATTTATATTCTATTTATTTAGAACTTTTCCTTTGACACATTTCTGTTTTAATTGTTTTGCTGTTTGTTTAATTTTATCTGCAATAAAATTTTTGCTATATTGAGTACAGCTTAAATTGCATAAGGGTTAGATAAATAAATCACGTTTATCCAAATGCAGATGTATACATGTATATGTAGAGATGTATTTTAGGAAATATATTTCAAAGATAGATGAGCAAATATGTTGCTAACAAAGTGAAACAAACACAAAAATAGACAATAAATTTCTACAGTAGCCTCTCATAAAGGGAATCTTCTTTGAGATAACTATAAATATAGGTATAATGCATATGGTATAACTAGGTATATAAATAAAATGGTTATATTTAGGTATATTCTTTTCTTATTTTGGTTTTACTTTTTATTGTTGACTTTTAATTTGATCAAAATGGCACAATCACACAATTTATTGTTGGAACTGCTAGATAATTTTTAAAATGACAAATTACTGTAATCCTATTAACCATGTTGGAATACAGTTTAAATGAGATTGTAAAATTAAGGCGGATTTCTATGACAAATAAACTCTTAAAATTCCCATGTCTTAAACTTTCATTTCAACAAAATGTCTCCTCATCTCCATCTATATAGCACAGAAGACTTCCTGTGTAGTAAAAAGATGACCAAATTTTAATATCTCCAATTACCTAAATTTAGGGTACCAAATAAGTTGTCATGTAATGTCATCTACACAAACCATCTCAAAGAATTTATCCACTTAGGAGTCTTCACAGAGGCTAACACTGAATGTAGGACCAGTCATTTGTAATTATTTATTTTGAAATGACATTTGCTTTTTTTCCTGTTGCTTTCCAGGAGAGGGGGGTTCTTACATATCAGTACCATCAGACAACATTCTAAAGGGCAGCATAGAACCACACCATTATCTTCATGGCAACATTGTTAGTCATTAGAAGGTTTATTGGCTGGTTAAGGAGCAATGTTGAACCATGAAGAGTTCTATTGTGCTAATCCTGACATGATCTTGTTTGAGAAACAGGACAGCAGTTAGTTTTCCTTACTTTCCAAAAGCTAATCTGTCTTGAAAAACAAACAAACAAACAAACAAACAAATCTCTCACCACATATCACATTGATTTACCAGAAAGTTTGTTTCTTAACTAGAATAAATGTTAACAATAATATTAATAACGATGTGCAATGAGGGTTTGGTGAGGAGGAACCAACCTGGAGCCTCACTTATGTGAGACAAGCACAGAACATGAGAACTACATCCTTAGCCATAATACAAACAATTTAGATAATATATTAACATTTATTTTTCCCATGAATCAGGAACTATAATAGTAGATTTGAAATTTGAATTAGAGTGGATTGAGATATTATGCATCTGTGTAGAGTTTAGGGCAGAGAAATTGGGCTATCAAAAAAAATATCTGAGCCATCTATTTCCATTGAACATTTGTAAATAGAATAAATCCATGTCACAGTTCTGACCACAACAGAGGATTTGTCATTTTTCCTACCATGTCCTATTTCAAAGGTGTTCATATGCTTTCCACAGCAAATGTCAACTTGCTTCTACAGAATCAAAGAGACTTACGTTGCTATATACCACATAGATTCACATACACATATTTTGGTTACATATAACAGTGTGCATAGCAGCATATGCTGTATTAAACTACAGATTGTAGTATTTTAATAAGAAGCTTATATTTCTTTTTCCTGATTCAGTGATTTTAGACTGTTAAGTTTATCCTGAGTGACATTCTCACTTGGATGAGCTTTGATTCTAATATTCTGTCAATGGCTTTAGTTTCTGGCAGACATCTGAATCTCCTGGTAGGTGTGTGTGTGTGTGTGTGTGTGTGTGTGTGCGCGCGCGCACATGCGCGCTGCCGGAAAAGGGCATTGATACTCTAGAGTTAGAAAGAGAAGCAGCTGTGAACCAACAACAATGGTGGTAAAAACTGGCCCCTTGGGTTCTGAATGAGCACCAATGGTTCTTATCTATATCTCCAACTCTGAGAAAAACTTAAGAAAATAGTACTTTGTAACAATTATGGGCCATAGCTCTAGTATATACTTAAAAGGTAATCAATAGACATGCAAAAACTCAATGGGCTATAGCCTGAAATACACCAGAGGATGTTTAATCAGAAATTAGAGTAATAACACACAAACAAGCCCATTTAGAAGGGTGGGAAGGCCTCTTTCCTATCCATATCTTCATGTATTTATTAAAGCATGATAGAAATCTAGAACCAGGTAAGGTTACCCATAAGTAGAATCAAAAGCAATAGACTATATATTTTGTTATTAATAGTGATAATAAGATTATGGTTCTGTCCAATTCTTGGTTGGGAGATGGACTGTCTGGCTTTGATAGACTGGCTTTGAGAAAGTATTGCTAAAATGTTGATGCTTCATCTGTTGTTATCATTAAATACGAATTAAGTACATTTGAATCTATATTACAAATATACTCAGGAAAGGGCTATGAAATTCTTGCTAATAAAGCATATCTTTTTCTCCTGGATACAGATTCTTGACTCAAGTTATATTGATTCATTTTTGGTGAGGGAAATGTTACTGAAGAGTACAGAAAAGGTCAGTTTTCTGCAAAATTACTTTCATTATGTTGTCCCTGAAGGTAAAAGACAAGTTAATTTAAAATTGCAATTATGTGTTCATACCAATTATATCTGGATTAAAATAACAAGGAGTTTTTCTAGTTAAGTTTTAAGCAAGTGAAATTAACTTAAATGTCATTAAGACTGTCTTTTATTTTAAGTAAATATTCAACAGGAGCTTGGTTATTCAAAATTAAAATGTTACAGTTTTGAAGTAGCTCTAATCTTACATAACTGATTTTAATGGCAAATTAGAAATTTACAGACTGTTTTCTTTTCTATTTTTAACTTGTAGATTCATTTCAGTGAATACATTATCTATTTTTTTTTCATTAAGCAGACAATTATTTTCAGGGTGGAAACAAAATTATTGTTGATTGCTTAGGAGACTCTACATTTTAATAAATACATAATTCACAGAAAATCAGGTTTTCTGTGATATTACGGAAAAGCAGGTCCCCAGTGAGCAGATTATTATACTTGGTAGTGCTCTCTGTTGCATGATCCTGTTTGTTTCTGTTTTGTTTCAGTTATGATATTAGAAACTGAAGCTCATAACCTCATAGTCAAAAGTGGCAGGTGAAGTCCCCAAATTATCTGCGCCTAAAAGGATGTAGATGCAGCAGAGTGTGTCTTAGCCCTATGCCATCTGGGGACTTCATGTCCCAAGTGGCAAATGTTGACCTTGGTGTCCAGTGCTGCTGATCTACTAGTCTGCATTGATAGCACCTTAAGAAATGAAATACCTTAAACTTCTTTTTTTTTTTTTTTCAATTTTTAAAAACATTATTCTTTAATCTTTTTTTACAGTCTGGATTTTATTCGCTTCCAGGTCCACCCTAGGAGTGTTCCACATCCCACACCTCCTGTCCTCCTCATACCTGACTCCAAAAGGAAGCCCCCATCCCACCCCACCCCACTAGACCTCCCTCCCCACTCCCTGGGGCCACAAGTCTCTTAAGGCTTAGGTGCATCTGCTCTGACTGAGCCAGGCCCAGCAGTCCTCTGCTGTATATGTGATGGGAACCTCATATCAGCTAGTGTATGCTGCCTGGTTGGTGGCTCAGTGCCTGAGAGATCCAGGGGGTCCAGGTTAGTTGAGACTGCTGTTCTTCCTATAGGGTCCCCATCTTCTTCAGCTTCTTCCAGCTTTTCCCTAATTCAATCACAGGGGTCACCAGCTTCTGTCTATTGGTTGGGTGTACATATTTATATCTGACTCAACTGCTTGTTGGGCCTTTGTGGCAGGCATGATAGGCCCATGTTTGTAAGTACACCATAGCATCAGTAATAGTGTCAGGCCTTGGGGCCTCCTTCTGAGCTGGATACCAATTTGGGCCTGCCACTGGACATCCTTATGCCTCAGGGTCTTCTGCAATTTTGTTCCTGAAGTTCTTTCAGACAGGAACAATTCTAGATCAAGTTTTTTGACTATGGGATGTCAACCCCATCCCTCCACTTAATGCCTTGTCTTTCCACTGGAGGTGGACTCTAAAAGTTCCCTTTCCCCACTGTAGGGCATTTCATCTAAAGTCTCTCCCTTTGAGTCCTGGGAGTCTCTCTCACCTCCAAGGGCTCTGGGACATACTAGAGGATCCCCCAACTTCCTACCTTCAGAGTTTGCCTATTTCGATTCTTTCTGCTGGCCCTCAGGCATCAGTCCTGCCCACTCCCACCCCACCCCCCATATCTGACCATCTTCTCCTCCCTGTTGCCTTTCCCAACAAGGTCCCTACCTCCCCAACTCCTATGATTGCTTTCTTCTCTCTCTCAAGTGGGATTAAGGCATCTTCCCTTAGGCCCTTGGGCTTGTTAGCCTTCTTGAGTTCTGTAGATTGTATCCTGGGAATTCTGTAGGTTTGTTGGCTAATATGCACTTATTAGTGAGTACATATCATGCATGTCTTTTTGAGTCCAAGTTACCTCACTCAGGATGATATTTTTTAATTTCATCCATTTGCCTGCAAAAGTCAGGATGTCCTCATTCTTAATAGCTGAGTACTATTCCATTGTGTAAATTAATCACTTTCTCTGTATCCATTCTTCTGTTCTGGGACATCTGGGTTGTTTCCATCTTCTGTTTATCATAAATAAGGCTGCTATGAAGATACTGAAGCATTTGTTCTTGTGGCATGGTTGGGCTTCTTTTGGCTATATGCCCAAGAGTCATATAGTTGGGTCTTCATGTAGATCTATTTCCAATTTTCTGAGGAACCTCCAGATTGATTTCCAGAGTGTTTGAACCAGTTTGCAATCCCACTGGCAATGGAGGAATGTTCCTCATTCTCCAAATCCTCACTAAGATGTCCTGTCACCTGAGTTTTTTATTTTAGCCATTCTGATTTGTGTAAGGTGGAATCTCAGGTTCTACAAACCAAAAGCTGGTTCTTTAAACTTCTTGTACCAATTTGACCAAGAAAAAGGCCCAAAATAGAATTCTCTGCTTTTCCTCTGTCTTTTATCCCTAGGACTTTGCTTTATATTATTATTTTTTTTAAAATTCTTAGCACAATATATTTTGATCATATTCTTTTTCATACCCCAATTTCTCTGGTTATCTCCCTCCCACCAATGCACCCACCTATCCACCCACCCACTTATCCAAAAATATTGTGTTCTTTATTTTAAAAATAAAGATAAAATTAAAATACAGACACACACATACACAGAAACACACACACACACACACACACACACACACACACACACACACATGCAAACATGGTTTCTGTTTTGTGCTGTCTAAACACTGCTAATCATCTTGGGTGCCTGCTCTAGGGTATTGGGGTATTGTTTATATACTCAATCACATTCCAGCAAATAAAACTGATTTTCCTTTCTTTTCAGCAGCTATCAATTGCAAAAAAAAATGAGCTCCTTGGTTAGGGGTGTGAGTTTATGCCTGATTCCCTTTCTCCATGCTGGGGTTTGTCTGGTTTGAACTTTTACAGATCTTTTCTATGTTGGGACACAATCTGTGAGTTCATATGAGCAACACCACCCCTAGCACCAGATATAACATGATACAGTGGCTAAAATCAGAGAATAAGTTACAGGAGCTGCCAAGGCCCATTTGGTAGAACCACATTACAAACACTACACCAATTTTTCAGGGACTGTTGAGGACAAAGAGGAAGAAAGTTTTCTAAGAGTCAGAGATCCAGGACATAGCTCTAAGACAGTATCTTTTATACATGATAGTAATGCATTGCCCTTAAAATATCAACCATATGGCTGACTAAACAGAACTTGCACCATGGGAAATACCAGTCAACACACCAAAATTGGTAGGTGAAAAAAAAAATCTAAGACCCCACTCCTCAATGAAAAACTACAGGCAATTAACAACTGATGATAAAGAATAATTAGTCTTCACCAGGGCCAAGGTGAAAACAAACAAAAAATAGTTGCTCGTCAGCATCCCCAACCGGGAACATGCGGATGGAAAACATTCCCTTTTCATACCCTTGTATAGGACAGTAACACTGCCCCCAGCCCTCCATCATTATCATCACACTAAACTTTAAGGCCCTCTTGACCACACAATTAGTTTGTCCATTACAGGAACTTCTCAAAAGACTTATCTATTCCACACTGAACAATGAACATATGAGTAAGTGTCAAAACAAACAAACAAAAAAGGTTAATGTGAAGAAAAATTTGGGTTCCTTTACAACTCTAATGTGATTTTGATGAGTTAACTTCTTTGAATGCATCCACTCGTTCTAAATGGTTCTGTCTTGACGTGGACCTCAGTGGGAATCAAACTTTCTTTTAAAGGGCTTGACTTTAGTCTAATTGCAAACCATTGCTTAGGGCTTGAACCTCTGTTACACTGCTCTGTATCTCTGCTCTGCACGAATCAATAAGCTCAGCATTGTCCTCTCAACAGATTGTAGGAAATCTGTGAGTCTATTTTTGACAATTTCTAGCATAGCCTTTTAAAGAAAAGAGGCTTATATTACTGACTGAGGAGAGTTCATTTTTATGGTATAAATTTGTTTGTGTCAAATGCAAAGTCAACCTCTGGATACTGCTTATTCACTAACTATAGAAAGCAGTTTCTTGGTGGTTATGTTGGTACCTATGTGATAAATTAAGACTGGCATTATGAGAACACGTCTTTGTGAGGAAAGTGCCAAGGGACAAAAGAAAGCTTTTTGTTAGCAAGTATAGATTGTTGGTGCTAGAATTTTAGGTATACCTGTTAAAATCTATACATGTGAAGTCAAGGATGCTGAAACAGAGATATTGATATTATAGCTTGGTCTTAAGCAATATTTAGCTTATCTAACTATGACAGCATAAGATTTACTATAAAATATCCGCAATGATAAACTAGTCTTTCTAATTTGTTACCTATCATATAACTTAAATACCTAATTACCTGTAATGTGATTAAAATACCTAGTTTAAATGGTGCTCGCATAACTAGCTGTCATCATGCAGAAGAATACGAATTGATCCATTATCTCCTTGTACAAAGCTTAAGTCTAAGTGCATCAAAGACCTCCACAGAAAACCAGAGACACTGAAATTTATAGAGGAGAAAGTGGGGAAAACCTTTGAAGATATGGGCACAGGGAAAAAATTCCTAAACAGAACAGCAATGGCCTGTGCGGTAAGATCAAGAATTGACAAATGGGACCTTATAAAATTGCAAAGCTTTTGTAAGGCAAAAGACACAGTCAGCAAGACAAAAAAACCCACCAACAAATTGGGAAAAGATTTTTACCAATCCTAAATCTGATAGGGGACTAATATCCAACATCTATAAAGAGCTAAAGAAGCTAGACTCCAGAAAAACAAATAACCCCATTAAAAAATGGGGAACAGAGATAAACAAAGAATTCTCAACTGAGGAATTCCAAATGGCTGAGAAACATCTGAAAAAATGTTCAACATCCTTAATCACCAGGGAAATGCAAATCAAAACAACACTGAGATTCCACCTCATACTAGTCAGAATGGCTAAGATCAAATATTCAGGAATGAAGATCAAAATGTGGACATTTTGTCCCTTCTTAGAATTAAGAACAAAGCACACACTGAAGGAGTTACAGAGATCATGTGTGGAGCTGAATCAAAAGGATGGACCAACCCATCACTGCGGCAGCCGGGGACCCATCCCATAATCAGCCACCAAACATAGACACTAGTGCATATGCCATCAAGATAGTGCTGAAAGGGCCCTGATATAGCTGTCTCCTGTGATGTTGCACTTCTGGTAGGCCAACAATGCCCTAGGAAGGTCAAACACACACACACACACACACACACACACACACACACACACACACATATATTGATTACACAAATTGGACTTAAGACTTTTTTTAAAAGAAGAATACACAAATAATTTAATGGGAAAGGAAATAGACTGGTCATTGAGGAGTTTACATAAGGAGGTAAGTATGATCAAAATATATTGTATTAAATTCTCAATAAAAAGTAGTGCTTTAAAATATAAAAGTGTTAAAAATAAAAGTCATGGTCTTAAAAAAAAATCAACATTACCACCCATTGAAGCTATCAATTGTTAATAACTTCATAGTTTGGTTGGATTTTGTTTCCCCCTTGCCTCTCCGTGCTGAGATTTTTGTCTAGCTTGAAACCACACAGGTTTTGTCAAAATAGCTATTAAGTTTGTATGTGCAACATCACAACTGTATCTAGAAAATCACATTTTTGTTTTGTTTTGTTTTATTTTGTCTGTTCACGTAACACCTCTGGCTGATGCTAGCCTCCTACCCCTCTTTGGCAGTGATCACTGACTTGGGAGGACAGAGTGTTCTATAGAAGTCACATTTAAGGCTGAGTAAATATGCCACAGTCCCTTATTGTCTTGTTTGCCCTCCAGAATTCAACAATAAGGCTCTATTGCTGAAAACACCATGTATTGAATCACAGAACATAGAGAAAACAAGATTATATTCACCTGGTAAATACATTCTTTTGTTTGTTTGTTTGTTTTTGTTTTTGTTTGTTTTTTATTTTGTTTTGTTTTGTTTTTTGAGACAGGGTTTCTCTGTGTAGCTCTCGCTGTCCTGGAAATCATTCTGTAGACCAGGCTGGCCTCGAACTCAGAAATCCAGCTGCCTCTGCCTCCCAAGTGCTGGGATTATAGTTTAGTTAGATTATAGTATAGTTACGATGCTACTTTTCTCAGATGTTTGCTACTATTTACCACTGAAGATATTTGGGTTTGGACATTCATTTATAGATATTTTAAATTAACTTAATTTCTTCATTTGGTATAGATTTATTTTCTTTAGTATCTTTACTTAATTATTCATATTTCTTAAAAGGTATTCATTTTATGTCATAAGGAAGTAAGCATAATACTGTAAGAACATTGTCTTATGATAGTTTAATCTTTTATAGAAATTACCAAGAACACATCTCCCTTATCTTGATTTTAATTGTTTGCACTATTTTCTTTCATATGACTTACTTCTTTTTCATTAGGAGACTCCTTGCTGTGGATTGGAATGAAATAATCTTTTATAGTATTTTCCAGTCATGTTTGTTTATTGCTAACATAATTAAAGTGCATTTGGGTAAGTGTGTATGTGTGTGTATTCATGTAAGTAAACATATGTATGTATATATACCAAGGCTAGTCTAAATGGCCATTCAGCATGCATCCTAGTAACCCACCAGTCTCTGACTCTCTTATACTTAATTTCAAGTTTGAAGCACAATGAATTTATATTAAATGTGTATTGTGGAAATTGTGTTTTAGGGTTGCTGTAGAGAGCCACGCCCGAGCTGGTTCTGCAGCCATTCCAAGATGGCGCTGACATCCGACATCCTGTCACCACCCCAACCTGGGACAAGCAAACAAGTTCAGTGCGCATGCGCTTGTGACAAAGCCACGTAAGTCACCACCCATCCCGGGGTGTAACTTGAGGTAATGGGCAGTCAGCCAATCCTGACGACACACGTCTCGCTGAGGTGTATTTAAGTGGGACCCATCTTGGGCTTGCCTTCTTCCTCCGCATGATGTAATAAAGGTATGCTTGCAGAAGGATTCTGGTGTCCATGTCCATTCTTGCCAGTGAGGCGGTAGCGTGGCCATTTACAGGTTGCAAAACAAATTCTAACTAAACTATTATTTTAAAAAATTACTATTTATTTATATTCCCCCCTCCGTGTGTGTGTGTGTGTGTGTGTGTGTGTGTGTGTGTGTGTGTGTGTTTACTATAGAAATAATGTAGAGGTTTAAAGAAAACTTTCAGGAGTTCTTTCTACCACATTAGTACCAGATAACTCATTTGAGCAATCAGCCTTAGTAAGTGTTTTTACCAGCTGAACCATCTTGCTGACCTGAAAGTATACTTTTTTCTCCCAGGAAATACTCTCCATAAGCTCTGCATCCAAGCATTTCCTGTCTGTGCTCACTCTTCTGTTGTTCCAATGGATTTCCTGTTAGTATTTCGGTTTAGTTGTTTTTGTCCCCAGGTATTAATTAGTTGTACAGCATGTGAAGTCTTCTTTCATCCAGATACTATATATCTGTCTGCCTTTCCATCACAACTGCATTGCTTTGACTATGTCCCACATTAGTATGCTAAGACCCTTGAAAAGGAGGCTAAGTTTAAAACAATTTGTTTCCTCTTGGTGCTATGGAAAAATATTGGAAGTAGCTTATTTAATATTATCTCCTAAACTTTAAAACTAACAATTAGTAGCCATATATAAAATTCCTGCAGTTTACCTAGAACACAATTATCTTTGGTTATAAAATAGCCAGTCATCTTGTCCCCCAAAGGAATAAGATTTAAACTCTTACAAACTCATTTATAATGTCTCAATAACCTGCCTCATGAAGATCAAACCAATGCTAAATGTAAGGCCTGAGACTTGTGCTCAGCTTAGAAGGCTTCAGTATTTAAGAGACTAATATTCTTTTTGAGGTATGTATTTTGTCAAGCACAAGCCAGGTAAGCATATGGCCTCAAGCCTTTGAAACAAAGTGGTCACTCATGAGGCACACACATGGAGACTGAGTAGTTAACAATTATTTGAATGTAACCATGATGCACAAATACAAGCTTCACCTGTGCAGACTGCCCACATGACCTTCCTTTATATAGCTAAAACTCTGCTTCATGGCTCTGGTACATACATGATCTTCATTTAATACGTGTGTCTTAAAACTTCCCTTCTTAGTGCACCCAAACTTAACAGTTTCTTGAATTTAGACTACTACTTTCACAACCTTCAAACCTCTCTAGTTTTCTAAAATGGAAAATTATGCTCTTATAAATTTTACACCAAAAGAAAGAAAAGTAAAACACGTGTTATTCCTTTAGGCAGGTAACCACAGAGCTGTCCTCATAAATATAAATATATAAAAGACAAGAGGCTGAATAGAATTATTAATTTATTCCTTCTTCTCTGAAGAAGAGTTATTGAGCAAAAGGATGTGAGGAATGTTTGGCTGGTACAGCTATTTTTATGTAGGAGGAGACACTAGGATAGGAAAGGAAAACATCCTTTTTGACATAAGTTCTCACACATTATTTCTTTCCCATGGCATGCTTTCATTTCTAGGTCTGGATTAATCCTCTTGTAAATATTTTCAGTTCTAGTTTCAACCTGTAAAAGTTTGCATAAAGAAAAGTTCATGTGGATATACTAATTAGTTGACAACATACAGCATTTGATGTATAAGTATGAGTATGTGTGTGTGTGTGTGTGTGTGTGTGTGTGTGTGTGTGTGTGTGTCTGTGTGTGGGGAGGAGGTGAGAGAGAGAGAGAGAAAGAGAGAGAGAGAGGGAGAGAGAGAAAGAGAAAGAGATTGTATTTTCTGAGAGGTGTCTAATCTGTGATTCTCATTAATTGATTACTACATTACATGTAAAGTCAGCATAGTCCTATTTTTACTGATTTCTTCTGTAGTACCTAATGATCACGTGGTTCATCTTCCAACATGAGTTGGTGACAAAAATCACTTAAAACATGCTCTGTTTACCTCATATCTGTATGTACTGAAATGCAAAGTTCAGATGACTTTTGCTATTTCCCAGGAGACTTCATGATTTCTTCATGATTATACTTCTCAGAGAAGGGAGTAAGTATCCTTAATTTTTTAATTTGTTTGTTACGATACCTTCTATACATAATGTATGTATCCTTTTTAAAGTTTTTTTTTCAGTTCAGGTACTCCCTTTTATAGTAAGTTGGCTGTATTAATTTTAAAAATATAACCATGCTTAGTGCAAACTATCCCAGTTGTGTTTTGAATCTGTGGCATATGATAGTCTACTGCACAGGCACACTTTTCTTTGTTCCTTGCCTCTAAGCACTGCTTGATGTTGCTCATGATTTCTCCCATATCCTGGAAATGAAGAAAAGAATGTTCAGAAGTGCCCTGAAGGTTTTCCTTTGGTTTTGTTTTGTTTTTCTTTAATAAGACTATGTTAGAGTAAATTTTAATATGCCCAAAATCTTGTCGTAAAGTAAGAATAATCTGAGACTTACTTAGGATTCATAAAAGCAGTGCTAGCTAATCAGTTAAGATGTGATAAAATCCACAGGTTATTTGTCTTTTCTTCTCTCTTGTTTCACTGTGGGTGCATTGTTCCTAAGCCTGTAAATAAGCTCAGTGCTTCTGATAATCAGTTTCAACCATCTCTCCCTGCTGCAATGGTTTGTTAAAAACATGCTTCTGGCAATCTGTAAACCTGAATCTAATGCAATTCTTCAACATAAGAGAATGTTTGGAAATGCTGCTAGTGCAGAGGAGAAAAGAGCTAAGTTGTAGGGAGTGGATGAAAAGGAAAGCAAGAGCCTGGCCAGTGGGAGACAAGGGTTCCTGCTCAATGGGTTCTGTTGGGCCTGAAGTCAGATTCCGCCAATTATCGTTTAATTCCATGAGTTACTACATTGACTCATGGCTAAAACTATTTTTGTGTTAAGTTTTTCATACTTAAATAATGTGTTTGAAAAACAGGGTATATGGTGATAAAAGGGAATGCTTTGCAAGAGAACGATCCAAAATATGTTGAATCAAAGAGAGAAGGACAAGAGGAAGGATATCTGTTACTCAAAAACAGATTTTAGTCTTTCTTTTAATGGAAGTGGCCACTTATATCAGCACCTATGCCTTTGCTGAAAACGGACTCATCATAAAGTAATATTAAGAATAACAATGTAGACTCTGATACTTGACTCTTTAATAAAGCATCAGATAAGAGAAAGTCAAAACTTTGCTTTTAAGTTGTCCAACTGAAAGAAATCAAGAAAGAGAATGGTACAATCATGGCTACTGATCCTGTGACTGTGTGTCCTGGATAAGGTTACAGATTATTAACTTCTGGCAGGGAAGAGTATGAGTAACCAAATTCTGCAATGCCATTGGGGAATGGAGGGACTTTAGTTTTATGGATGAACTCCCTTGACTAAATTAATCCCCACTTACTCTAGGTCCATCATGATGTGATTAATTTTCATTGTGCAAATAACAGGCTCTAGATTCACTAGGAAACAAACTTTTGGGCCAAATCTATAAAAGAATATCCTAGGTTTGGATACTTGTTAAGGAAATACTTGTCCTGAGTATAGATGACATCATTTCATGGGCTAAGTTTCAAGGTGAAATAAAAGAAGGAATCAAGCTAAGAACAAGTATTTATCTTTTAGTACTTAATGAATGCAGAAGATATGTAATGATCCTATAAGCCATCGCTATCATATATTATATCCTCCATGTGTGAGAGTAGTGTGCCAGAGTTTAGAGACATGATTTACAGAAAACTTTAGTGGAAACAAAGTTTAATGGTATTGTCTGTTGCTATTTAAGAGACTACAATTTTAGGAGAAATGTGCAGAGTAGATGTCAAACTCATGAGGATTCAGAGATGAAGGACTTTATCAGGAACTGTTATAAAGGTCATTCATTTTATATACTGTGAAACAATTTGGCTGTATTTAATCCTGAGAACTTGAAAGAAACTGAATTAAAAACTAATGGACTAATTGCCTTAGCAGAAGAACTCTCAAAGCAAGATAACATTCAGGCTGTATCATGATTAATGATAACTGTTTATATTCAGCTCTTTAAGAAAAATGATTGGAAAAAATACTAAAAGATATATGTCACTATATGGGAGAATAGAGAAGTTTAATGTTGAAGACAAAGCAGATACTGAAAACGCAGCTGCAACTCTTAAAGAATTTAGCACTGTTAAAGAGATTATTAAAGAAAAAAATCTATCTACAGTGGAATAACAAAGTGTCCCCATGTATCTGACATATATATCTTGTAAAAGTGCAAATTTACTGTGAAGGACAGTACTATCATTAAGATTGTTTCATAAGGGATTTCTCAGGAGTAAACAACTGTATAGGAAATCATTTTCTCAGAATCAACCTAAGCACCTGGAGGCCATTAACACCTTTTATGTAAGAGGCCAGGCTACATTTAGAACTATCACCATTGTTTTTACCACACGATCGATTTTGAGGTATGAAAGGTATAGGTTGAATAGGCTATGGTGCTTTGTGTTATTGTTCCAAAATCTACTCCAAGGATTCAATATGTGGAATGGTTGGGAGGCTGGTGAGAAGAGCCTGAGAAGTTGTCACATGAAGCTATGAAGATGAACTCAATGTTGTAGTGGCAGTCTCGTTATTTTGGAGGTGCTAAAACCATAACGTGCCTGCCAAGGAAAGCAGGAGCACCAGAGTGGAGGTGGACCAAGGACTGTGCATGATACCAGCAGCAGATCTAGAATGCAGGAAATGCTCTAGTTCCTGGAGTCTAGAATGTGTAAACACCAGCAACGAATAGCAGACAAGGAGCAACAGATTTTGGTGTTTGTCCTGCTGAGAGTCAGTTTTGCTTTAGCCCAATATTTCTGCCAATCATCCCCTTCAAAATAGGAATGTTAACTCTGTATCCTTCTATGTTGGAAATCTGTAAATTCTTTTTGATGTGTTATGGATTACTTGTTAAGAGAATAAATTGTACTGTTGAAGAGATAGCCCAGTATTTAAAAATACTGGCAAGTTTTCCAGAGGATCAAGGTCTGATTCACAGCACCAACATGGCAGTCTACAACTGGCTATAACTGGAGATATAAGACATTCAGCAATCTCTTCTAGTCTCTGTGAGCACTGCATACACACATGGCAATGTGGAAGTGAGACAAAATACTCATACATTTGAAATTTTAAGAAGCTAAAAGTTTTAAAAAGACATCAAATTCTATGAAAGACAATATACTTACATCTTTTAATAATATTTGAACTGCTAAAAACTATGCAGGCATTAAAAGTTGGGTTGAACATGTTCCCATTATAAAATGGCCATTATTCTATAGACTTTTTAATCCTTCATCATCATTCTTTTAACCGTGACATTCATTTTTACTGCAAGGTGTATGAGGAATTTGAAGTTTCACAATGGGACCTTTCCCTTTGCAACCAATATAGATATAGTTTCTGCCTCATAAGGATTATCTGTTCTAATGGCTTCCTTGTCCCATGAACATGTTTATAGGTAAAATATATGGAGTTATAGAAGAATCAACATGAAGAAACCATTTGACTAAAACATAGTACTTTAGAAATAGTGATTAATTGATTTGATGGGTATTAACTTATGTGGAATGGGTTATAACATCTTTTCCAGATAAGTATGGCCCATGTCAAATTATGTGTCCATAGTCAGTTTGGATTTTTACTGAAGAGAGGGGTAGAGGGAGAAGTCATTGAAAAACTTAGTGATGTGATTTTCAGAGTGAAAGCAGGACGAAGTAGTGTCAGTGAGCATGACAAAAGACTTGGAATATTGGAGAGAGTGGCCAGTTACCAACCTCTTGCCACCATGTAGAGGAATTTAAATCCAGCAATATGGTCGCTCTGACGAGGGATCACATCCAAAGACATTCTAGGTCTGTGTGATCTGTCTGGAACACAGACACACCACACACCTTTAATCCCTATAACTGGAATACAGACATGCGCTTAGTTCACACCTTTAATCCATAATGTGGAAGGTAAAGTTAGTTTGTAGAAGGAAGCAGCTATGTCTGAAAGTAACATCTAATTGAGGGGAAGATAAAGTGATGATTCAGAAAGAGATTTGACAGAATGAGACAGAGATAAGATATCCCCAATTCTCCTGAGGACAGGAAAGAGAAGCAACTTAAGAGATCAGATAGAGAGAGATAAAGAGATAGAGAGGAAGAGCAGGTTTGCTGGGATAGTTTTAGAGAAACGCATAGTAGCTGAAGACAGAACAAGCCAGAGAACAAAGATCCAGATTAGAGCACATTGTCAGAGTTAGTTTGAGGCCTAGCAGAACAATTCAGTCAGAAACTGAGAGAAGCCAATTTGAATCAGTAATCTTTGAGAGGAGGTAGGGCCAGAGATGTCAGGAGCCATAGTGGGACAAGCTAATAACTAGCAGATGATCATCCTGAAGTGGCCTGCCTCAGATTATTATATGATCTGTGACAGATGAGCCCTCATTAAGCAAGGCTGTGAGGGACTAATTTTAGAAAAGATTCCTGCTATTAAAATGCTTTTATTGTTATTATTAAGCATATATAACAATCACTAAGTAGAAGCACACCCCCTTTGAAGTTGATCTTTGCAGATCCACGAAGATGTACTATCTTGTAATGGTGCTATATAGACTAATAGATGACTTAAGCCTTAATGATGATCCTATAATAATTCCTAAAATTATATCTGTGATTATTAAGCTTTTTTATAATGGGACTGCTATTAAGTTCTTTTCTGATAGTCAAAGCTGCAATGAGAACTTTGCCAGTCTCCCAAGTGTCACCAGTTAATTGCTCTTATATGGTTACCAGACTTTCTCCTACTCAGAGCACATTTCAAGAGGTTGTAAAACTATTAACCAAAGGTCATTAAAAGGCAACTAATGATTTATTATAGGTGCTAGGACAGAAGATAAAGTATCGACTGAGTTTATCTATATAAAACTTTGCTAATAACTTAGTTATGGTTTTAAACCTTCAGTGAACCTGTGGAGCTCAGACAGATGATGGATGTTTAGGCAGATAATTATTCCTGGTGGATATGCATGTAAACATTCACCATTGTAAACTTCTATTTCAATTTATGATTTGATGTTTTTTGTGTGAACTTGTGATGAACCTTGTAACATGTGATCATGTATTTTGGATGACTTTTAAGAGCAGAGGACAAAGAGAAGAGTCAGAACTGAGGGGCTGGGGTGAGAGGAACAGAGGTGAGAAGAACTGAGCTGAGAGAGGATATGAGCTGAGGAGAAGTTTTTAGACAGAATTTATTTTAGATTAGAAGTAGAATGCAGAGTGGAGTAACTTAGAAATTATAGGTAACAAAAATATTAAGGGAACAATGTACAGAATGCAGAGGGAAAGAGAAAGATATCATAGAGAGCAGAAAGAGCAGGCAGGCTCCTCCTTACCATGGGACAGAACAGGTCCCATGGTGAGGACAAGGCAGGTTTAGTCTTATTAGAAGAAACAACGCTCTTTTTCTACAAACGTGGGTTTAATTCATTTAGCATTAAAAAGGTAGAAGTCCTTTCTTTCTCTATGTAATAAAGATTGAGTGCATTTTTTCATCCAGAATGAGTGAGTTCTTTCTGCACCAGTGCTTGGTCTTTTGCTCCATATGCATATGTAAGTATGGATGTGTGTGTGTGAGTACGTAATTGTGAGTGTGTGTGTAAGAATGTAATTGTGAGAATGCATGCAAGCTGGGCTCAGCTGGGTTTGAATGAAAATGAATAAATGAGCATGAATGAAGCTGAATATGAATTTATGTGAGATTATGCATTTGTAAAAGTTTTTCTTTCTGCGAGTGTTAATCTCTTTTCTTGGTTCAATAGAAGTTTATTGCTCCAAACTTCCCTTAGCCTGACAAGCAAGAGGCATTTGGACAATGGGAAAAAGGCTCTATCAATTAATCCTATACTTAATCTCCTGCTGTTTTAGGATAAGATGCTAAGTGCCAGAGACTGCAGTTTTTGGTCTCAGAGGATCACAGAAGGCAGGCCAGCTACAATAGCATAGTAACTTAGACTTTTGTTTATTTTGCTTTTCATACAATGGGAGGCCTTGAAACATCATTACTGATGGGCCATAGTTGCATATGATATTCTTGGTGACATTCTCCACTGAGTCTTATAGCATTAGCAAAAATTTAAAGATAGGTAATCCATTTAGGTAGGTATTTTTTAGATGTAACCATCATTGAAAGGGTATTTTAAAGATAAAGAATATTTCTTCTAGCCAATCTTTCACTTGAGAAATTCCATCAGAGAAGGAAATAAATGGTGTTACCTGCTTCTTCTTCTCTGCAGTGTCATTCCTACATTTCCTAAAGATCCTAACAAAGTATTGGTCCACTGATTTTCTTCTTTTTCCCCAATAACATTTCAGAACTGCTTTTAAAAAATGGTGTAAAATAAAGGTTATATTCTAGAGATTCCATACAGTTTTATAGCCTGATATTCTGGGAAACATTTGAAGATCCAGGTAATCTGTCACGTGATGACTTTCTTTAGTAAGGAAGAGTAGAAAGTGTCTAAACCCCTCTCTCTGACATTATATGGAGATGTGGGCTTTCTCATCTCCTTTAGGTTGTAAGGTCAGCTTGACTGACTGTGCTCTCTATAGGTATTAGGTCATTTTATAATCACTTCAGAAATCAATAATTTTCTCATGTAGAAAGTTTTTTCACTGAAATAGATGAATCGTTTCCCCTTCTGGTTTTTCACATTTTCTCCCATTAGAAATGCTTCAAGGTTTTCCATGTATCCTTTGATTTAGAGCAACTGAACTCAATAAATAAAAGAACGGCAACGTATCTCTTTCTTTGCTGAACGTTCATTAATAACAGAGAGCCAGCATTGTGAACTGCCTTCTGTTTTTCCTCATTGTATGAGCATAGTCTCCAGAATTCTGTGCTGCTAATGGACAGCTCTCTCCTATCAGTCAATTTCACTCCGTTGCTAACTATATCATAGATTTCTCCCACCAAAGGACAAAGTGACCAAATATGCTTAAATATAATTGCTTGTCCCTTCATTTGTCCAATTTCTGTAGCTCTGTAGGTGGAAGTTGAAACTCTGGGTCACTGGAGGCGTCTCAATCGAGTTCTGAGTGAAAATAATGATGGCTGGTGTCTAATCATTTTTTTGCTCATTAGAATCTCTTGAGAAAGACAAGATCAAAAGTCTCCCTTTAACTTCAAATTCACAATAAAAGCCTCATCCAGCTAAGCCATTTATGACTGAATACACAACACAGCCATTTTGTGTCACATATGTATTCATGGGGAATGGAATAAATTGCTTTTCTTTTTAATTGATCACATTATGCTTTGTAAAAGATAATAAGAAATATGGAACTTTTTCTCCCAAGTCTCATCTATTATACAAACCAAAGTTAGTTGGGTAATAAATACTATAGGCTGTCTTATCGGTGGGAATGAAAATGATGGTGGAAAAGTAAATTAGGGTGCTGCAATTGGCCCAAAGGGAAAGCTTCTTTTATTTATTTATTTTATTTTATATGTAAGTACACTATAGCTGTCTTCAGACACTCCAGAAGAGGGAGCCAGATTGGATGGTTGTGAGCCACCATGTGGTTGCTGGGATTTGAACTTATCACCTTCGGAAGAGCAGTCGGGTGCTCTTACCCACTGAGCCATCTCACCAGCCCCTGGGAAAGCTTCTTAAAATCCAGAGACAAGGTGTGGATAGAAATGATGCTGTCTCATAACTGATTCTATTAGAATTTATTTTATCTTTGTGTTCTTTTAGTCAAGTCTTTTCCATTCTTTTAGGCATCAGTTTTATAATAAGTAATTTTTAATTATATCCTAGGCATATCTAGATAAAACATCCAAAGATGGCCTTCCAGAATTTCATTGCAAGTCTTAATTCCTCTCTCCATATGAAGGACTTATATATCCCACCTATCTAAATACTTTATGATGTGTTTATAATAAGCATTAAATCCCTCTACTCTAGGAAGTATGAGAAAAGAGGGAGATTACTATTTCATTTAGTGATAACAGAACAAATATTTTTTGTAATTTTTTGCATTTTTCCATTCTTTTTTTTTTTTCTTTTCTTTTTTTACACTCCAGATTTTATTCCCTATGTTGTCCATCCTCTGACTGTTCCAGATCCCATACATCCTCCCTGCCCCTGTCTCCGTGAGGATGTCACCACCACGTACCACTCCCACCCCCACCTAACCAGACCCCTAAACTCCCTGGGGCCTCCATTCTCTTGAGGGTTAGGTGCATCATCTCTGATTAATCTCAGAGCCCTTAGTCCTCTGCTATATATGTGTTGGGGTGTCATATCAGATGGTATATGCTGCATGGTTGGTGATCCATTGTTTGAGAGATCTCGGGGTTCCAGGTTAATTGAGGCTGCTGGTCCTCCTACAAGGTCTCCTCCTCAGCTTCTTCCAGCTTTTCTCTAAATCAACCACAGGGGTCAGCAGCTTCTGTCCATTAGCTGGGAGCAAATATCTGCATCTGATACTTTCAGTTGCTTGTTGGATCTTCGCGAGGGCAGTCATGATAGGTCTCTTTTTGTGAGCACTCCATAGCCTCAGCAATATGGTCAGGCCTTGGGACCACCCCTTGAGCTGGATCTCACTTTGGGCCTGTCGCTGCACCTTCTTTTCCTCAGACTCCTCTCCATTTCCATCCCTACAGTTCTTTCATACAGGAATAATTATGGGTCAGAGTTTTGACTATGGGGTAACAACCCAATCCCTCACTTGATGCCTTCTTTTCCTGCTGGAGGTTGGCTCTACAAGTTCCCTCTCCCCACTGCAGGGCATTTCATCTAGGGTTCCTACTTTTGAGTCGTGAGATTCCTTCACCTTCCAGGTCTCTGGTACATTCTAGAGGGTTCCTCTACTCGCTGCCTTCAAAGTTTTTCTGCTGTCCCTCACAGCTTCAGTCCTTTTCCCTTGCCCAATACCCGATCATGTTCCCCTCTCCCACACCCCACCCATGTCTCCTTTCCTTCCCAGATCCCTCCCTTCCTCTCTTCTTGTGATTGCTTTCTTCTCCCTCCCAAGTGGGACTGAGGCATCCTCACTTGGGCACTTTAACTTGTTCACATTTTTGAGTTCTGTGGACTGTATCTTAGGTATTCTGTTTTGGGGGGTTGTTTTGTTTGGTTTTGTTTTTGCTGATATCCACTTATTAGTGAGTACATACCATACACATCTTTTTGGGTCTGAGTTACCTCACTCAAGATGATATTTTCTAGCTTAATATTTTTATCTTAAATCAACTGTTCTTTTATGATTTAGCCTACATGCACTATATATCATTCTTAAAAGTGTTAAATATTTAAAAAACAATTTGTGTATAATATTGTGTTACATATTTCTTGCTAACATTCATATATCTGCCCATTAAAATTTCTGGTAAAATGATTTTGAGTTCCAATTCTTCCTCATTGCTCAATTCTTCATGAGTTATTTTTACCGGGGCAAACAAAATATTTTCTACTTTTAATCCTATGTATTCTCACATTTCCTAGCGTTAATCAAATCTTTCCTTTTTTTATTAGCATGATTGAGGGCACGTGCAATTGGTGCATAAGAGGACATAATTGTGGTACAGTGGGCCTTTACATGTCATGAACATATATGTATTTTATCAATTTTCCTCCAATTAATACAGCCTCTGACTGCCCTTCTATGCCTTTGTTTAGAGTTACTGGGTTCTTCCTTTTAAAGAACCAGGCTGCAAATGACTGTTTGTCTTTGCTCTGAGGTATGGGATAATAAAATGATACACATATTGAAAAATCTGATAATAAATACCAAAGTCATAAAAGGTAGTGGTTTTGGATACATGTATGTAGTTGAGGCACTGAAGATGAAAAATAATTGCTTTAATTATGAATTGCTGTCAAACATACCACTCCAAATTTAGTCAAATATACCCAGAATTTGTTATTAGTCATGATTCTGTGGTTAGCCTGGTATTATACTGGTAGTTCTCTCTTAACTTTTCAGGAAGTTGTAGATAGATAACAATTGGTACTGAAGTCATCTGGAAGACAATAAGGCTGAACAATGACACATTCTGTTTGTAGGATCAACTACACATAGCCTTTAAGTAACTCAAGGTTTCTTTTAGCATAGATTGCTAGAATTGTACAATGGATTTGTATGACTTAAAAAGTGGAGTGACAAGCTTCCAAAACTCATAGACAGTACATTCATCACTGGAATAGGTTTATTTTTACTACAGATTAAGTAAGAGATTAGGCCAACTGAGATACCAGGGGATGGATAAAGAATATACCTATTAATCAGAAGGATATAAAACTACACATTAATTTATTATACTTGCTACTTAAGAAATTCAAAGAGATGAGCAAAACTGACAAATTGTAATATATCATGAACATCAACTATATTTTAGATTGCTCTTAATGTTAAGATATAACACTTAAATCAAATTCCATAAATTTGTGTTAGTTTGCTATATACATATATGCAGGTTATAGATAACTGATGGTGGTTGTATTAAAAAGAAGGAGAGCTTGTCCATTATTCACTTTGTGAGATAACATAGAACCATGTCTTATCTGGACAACTATGTTTGAGTATTCAGACAGTGAGAAACAGTAATTAGTGAATGTAATGGATTAAGAGGTATATATAAATCTTCTTGATAAAGAATCATAATGATAATATTTGTGAGATCATGAGGTAAAGAAACTAGGCACATCTTGTTCATACTCATAATTTAAATATATTGTGTAATGTGATGACTATCCTTTGTTGTCAACTTGACTTTATCTGGAATTAGCTAGACCCCTCAAAAAATGGAGGGTACAACTCTGAGCAATGTTTGTTTAATTTTAACTAATAGATCCATTTCTAATCTGCATCTTTGAGGTGGGAAGACAGACCTTTAATTCAGACCATTTGACTTGGAAAATCCACTTCTCATCTGGGCCAAACCTTCTGTTAGGAGCCTATATGTGGACTTGAATAAAGAAAGCTTTTGTTCTATGCCTTCTTTCTCTTGCCTTACTAGCAAGTCAATTCTTTCACTGTCATTAAAGCTCATTTCTTTGGAATTCCAAAGTATACTGAAGACCAGATGAGTTATTCAGCATGGTGGCCTTAGCAACTACTAGATTCTTGCAATTTCTTTTCACAACCAGCCATTGGTGAAGTAACTGGACCAGCCTGTAAATTACTCTAATAAACCCAATATGTGTGTGTGTGTGTGTGTGTGTGTGTGTGTGTGTGTGTGTGTGTGTGTAGAGAGAGAGAGAGAGAGAGAGAGAATATAGGAATAGGAATTATACAGAAGAAAGAAAGTATAAGTATTGATCAAGGCTCTCCAGTGTAACAGTACTTATCAAATGAATCTATCTATCTATCTATCTATCTATCTATCTATCTATCTATCTATCTAATCTAATCTACATATGGGTTTTATTAGAGCGACTTATAGGCTGTGGTCCAGTTATCTCTCTCTCTCTCTCTCTCTCTATATATATATATATATATATATATATATATATATATTCACTCATCTCCCTCAATCAATATTTCTGAAGTACTAGTATATTCTTAGGTATTAATAATATCTTACATAATTCATATTTATTATATATTTTAGGAAATTTAAAATAGCAAAGTAATAGAGAATATTTATAAAAAGGAAAAATAACCTTGAATTAAGGAAGAAATGAGGAGAATTATTAATAACATCCTATTATAAGAATTAACAGTAAATTGTGTTTGAAGGAATATTAGACTGTAGACCAAGAATTTTCATAATGGTTTTAATGGAGCCTATATTTTTTTCTGGAAAAGTTTCAGAAGAGATTAAGAAAGAATTGTAAAAGTTAAGACAGTGAGATTCTGATATCTTAGCAAAATCATACAAAGACATTAAATTCATAACTTTTGTTTATGAGAAACCATATTATATTATATAATACATGTGACATGACAAATTTGATTTTAAAAGATAAAAAGAATAAGAGAGAAGAGACAGAGGAGGAAGTAATTCACTTAAATAGTAGTACTATCTAAGACTACTCTTGCTTAAAGGCCAGGCAACCTCAAGTCTCTACCTTAACTTCTTATGACAGAAAATCCTGAATTTGGTAGGCAGTTGGATGACACTTAGGTTTCCCACAATCATGAATATTATTAGGATAAGGATTTGTTTTTTTATTTGTTTGTTTGGTTTGGTTTTTGTTTTGTCAAATACTGTATTTATTTTTAATTTACCCAAACAAGTCTGAAAAGAAAAACAACTGTTTTTCAGCAAACACCCAGAATGCTAAATTTTATAACTAGAACAGGAGGAAAGAAAATATGTTTTCAAATACCTAAATTTTAAATTTAATTTTTAAGTTTTGAGTCTGTCATATACAAATACTATATTTATACCACAATTTTGAGGTGAAATCAATTGCCATTGGGTAGTTCACTGTTAAAGAAAATTAATGATTGGTATTACACTCACCTTGTCTAGTGTTAAAGCCAGTGAGCTTTTGAGCGAATGTGTATAGTTTGAGTTGAGCCAATTATATAAAGGGCAAAGAAAATTGGAACCATGGGAATTTGCCAAAGCCTTTTTCCCAGAACAGATTTGGAAAGGCAAAGCACTCTTCTTTATGAATCATTAACTAGTGAGTACACAAACTAGCAAGTACAGTTTCTTTCTCCTGGGATTTTAAAGTCTGAGATTGCTCACCAGTAGACACATCCTATGGAGACCAGCTAGCCAATCCTCCTTTACCATGTTATTTGGAATAATAATAAACAAGCTAAAGGTACTAAATGTTATGGTGATTGACACCACTCCATCAGAATGGGCCACCTTACTGACTTAAGCTTTTCTGTTTATGTGTCTGTCATTGTTTCTTTATTCCCTCATTGGTCAGATTTCCAGATCCATGCCCCACAGGATTCAGTAGTCTACAAAGTTGGTTACTACAGGATGGTCTTTGAAAGATCATTTCGTGGAAGATCACAATCTCTCATAATAGAACTTGTTCTGTAAGTCCACTCGACAATGATGTGTCATTTTTTGTGTAGTTTTCAGTGTATCTGACACCAAACAGATGCTTCACATTCTTTTCAGAGTGACGAAGTCTCATTGCCGAAGAGGATTATTTTTATGTTATTAAGAATTTTGTGCAATACAATGTTATGTGGAATTCAGTTCTTCACAGTAAAATATGTTCTGTGAATGAGCATAACTGAAAATAGAAGAACAATAACTTTTTTTGTAGAACTGAACATGCTAAGATGAAATAGCTTAAAAACTCTTCCAAGAGAATAGAGCATATACACACCTTTAACACCCTACAAGGTTATCTCCGGTTCTGTGAGAAAATGTTTCTAGTCAGTCTAAATTAGTTCTTCCAATCAGGGAACTGATGAGGCAATTTTTACCACACTTGAATTTCCTGCGCAGCTATAAAGAAGGAATAAAACATAATTAGAAAGCCTAAGAGAAAATTTGCAGCCATTTCTACTTTCCTTTTATGCCCCCTCTCTTTGCTTAGCTGCAGAAGATAATAGTTTGGTGGTGAATTTGTAGATTCTTTATTTAAAATATAAATGAGCATCTCCAGAAATAATTTTAATTTTTATGTAAATATCTCTAATATTAAGCTATTTTAATCAGTAGAATTTTTATCTTGCAAGATTTGTATTAGAGTCTGAGATAATTTCTTATAATTTTCCCCAGGCAACTACTGATTGCAAATAGCCTATACGAAATTCTGATTAGAGATTACAAATATATTTAGTTAATAAAAGTGATAACTCATTATTAAAGAAATACAATTTATTTCATAGAAAAAAGATATGCAATAATTTTTGAGTCATGGAGAACAGAATCTCTGTTCTTTGAATTACAAAACTATTCATTGCTGGTGATCTCAAGTTGGTTATATGTATCAGTAGTATATTGCTAAGCTATAGTCAGAAGTAATTTATTTGTTTTTTTCCTTCAAGGTTTGGAAATATATTGATCTTCTGTCCATCTGATTAGTCAGTTTATTAAAGATTTATGTCAGTAGTTTGGCCTAGTTAATTTACTAGAAGCATACATTAATGCAGAGTCACAGGGTCCTCCTGACCCATTTAGACAAATCACTGCTCATCATCTATCTTTACTAGGAGGAGTCGAGTAGAGGAAGCCTAGCTTCCTTCCTAAGAATAGCAGCCACAGTGGAAGCAAACAAATGAAACCACCACCACCACCACCACCACCACCAACAACAACAACAACAACAACCACAAATCAACAAAAAACAAATTATATACATCACATTTAAACAGGGAGACTGTAAGAGAGACTGCAGTGTTTGGTGACCAGAAAACAAACAAACAAACAAACAAACAAAACAAAACAAACAAACAGACCTGTGCCTAGATGGCATGCTGATGCCCCATGCCATCTGGAGAAGCACTTAAATTTTCCCAAGAGGCAAAAAGATGAATCACCTGATAACATAATATTTTCTTCTATGTGAGAATTGTGTTTGATCATTTTTCTTAAAATCATACTACTATCTATAGTCACTGATATTTTGGCTTTATCATGCCTGTCTTTAAATTCTCTTTTCTATATGATTTAGGATTACAGTTTGATATAGACACTGGACTTCATTAATCAGATCAAGAGAGTCACATACTTACTGGAGAAAGTGATTGAAACATAAAAAAGAGGCAGGGATAGAAATGAAAAATAATTCAAAATAGCCTTGATGCCAAGCCAACATTTTGGAAGAGCTGATTACTGTCATTATTAGCCTGTCTGTCAGCTCTCTTTCTCATCTTGCTTTTCTCTCTCTCTTTTTTCCTCCTGTTTCTTCTACTTAAACATTGAGATTTTTATTTCCCAGGCTGCAAACTCAGACAAAAATTACTTATTCTAAACTTCAAGTATATCACAGCTGAATATAGCTCAGGGACTTCAGACTCTAATCATAACAGTTTTCTTGGGAAATGTTGCTTAGTTACAGCCTTTTTCTTTTTAGCACCACCATCAACAAAATCTTTAAGTTGGAGATGCTTGAATTTCACAGATCTCTGGACTACCTACCTGCTCTGATTTTCCTCCTCATCCAAATAAAAGTTGAATTAGCGTACTAAATTTCCTGCGCTTATTAGCCTAGTGATAGCTGTGCTCTCAAATACCTGTGGAGAAAATTAATGAGCTTTTGCTGGATACTAAAACTACACACATCTTTGGAAACTAATGTGTTCAGCCTTAGGCATGATGGATTGATCAAGTGTACCGTTAAATTTTGTTGTTTCAGAAAAAAAAATGTTTAGATGAAAATAAGCAGGCATAATTTATTTGTGATTTATGGGTTTTGATCTTTAATCCTGAATTTTTATACCATCCATTGTGAGAAAGAATTATCATGAGATTGCTACAATGATATTTCAAGTATTTTCACATAACTAATTCTGTTTTCTAACCATACTTTGTGGGTGGGTTTTATAGGGTGTCTGTAATCATGATGGATGCCATGATGCTTAAACCTATACAGCCTCTGAAGCCTTTGCATTGGCCAAACTGCAAATGCATTCAGATAGATACATATGTATAGATACATAGACGCGGAAATCAATTGAAGTACAAGTGAAGAGTGAAATGGAGAAATCACTTGTTCAATGATATCTGATTGGATACACCTGGAGAGCCACATCCTGTGCTCTCCCCAGTAAACAAGTCTACGGCACGTGTGCTGAAGGTGAGTGCGTGCCAAGTCACCGCCCATCCCGGGGCGTGATGAGTGAGGAGCCAATCAGAAGCATACACGACAGTCAGGGTATTTATAGGCAGTGCTTTTTTGGGCTCGGTGTCTCCTTCTTCATTAAACGCTTGCTGCAGAAGGGTCCTGGAGTCTGCATCCGTTCTTGCCGGCGAGACGGTAGCTTGGACTCTTTCAGATACAAATATTCTGCATAGAAAATATGTTCCTTGTAATATACAAGGTTTTTTATATTTTACTAAATGGAGGGATTTTTCAAGGATGTATTGACCTAATTTGGAGTGAATTGCCTTTTCAGATCCCAAATAAATAGTACTTTCTTTTTACAAATGAGAGAATAAAAAGCAGAATTTCCTAGAGACGTCAGAAATATTTTTAATATGTACGTTGTTTCATCTGCAGATAACACTGAATAATTATTGAATACCACTTAGACACAGCTCTAAAACTGTGTTCCTCACTGTGCTCTTCCTCTTTGGACAGTTTTGAAGGTTCAAGTCTACCTTGGAGCTCTACTTTAGGGTCCCAGAATGCAACTCAGTGTATGACAAGGTCTGTGGAAAGCACTGGGTCACTGGCTCTCCGTCAGGTAACTTATCTTCCATGCTACAATCAAATGGTTGAGAAGATGTCAAGGGTTTTACTATAGAAACACAATCACAACAGCACTAGGTAGTGTCTTTATCACTTGTGGGAACTGGCCAGGCAGATGAGGCCGGGCATGAACATCTTGGCTTCATGTATTGTTATTAAAAATAACATTAGATTATTTGGGGTTGAATATAATAAAACAGGTTGCTAGCAAAGAAATTAAATGTTTTGTTAGTAGGGACCACTTGAAAATAACTGTCAATTAGACTCTTATCTAATATTATCTAGATGACTTCCCATTCTTAGTCTGCTTTATAGTATAGTAGATGCATATACACACCTAATAACTGTTGATTAAATATTGTTGATTAATGACAGAGTGTGCATAGAAGAATCTTAATGAACCCTTGGCACATTAGGTTAAATTAAATCATGCCAGTACTACTAATGTTGGCCGAGCTCTGCTTCTCCATTCTAGTTTCATTCACACCAATAATCCCTAGTAGGTTTAAGTTCAAAGCTATATAAAGATGATTAAAATAAGGCTGTAGATTATAAATAATAGGACTATTTAGTAAATGGTCACAATTTATATCCATGCATAGTTTTGTCATACAAGCTTCAAAATATTGTTTTTGTTTTAGAGGGAAACAAACCATTAGCACTCACCCATGACATATTGAAATATAATTAATTATTTTTCTCACTCGTAAGCATCCCTTGTATAAACAAAGCAAACTATTAATCACGACTGAGGGAGATTTCACAGGAGGTGCTTTTTCTTAACAGAGCTGATAGTATTCTAATTGACTAGCCATTTGGCTTCAGCATTATTTTTAAATTTCATTTTGTTTGGATATATATAAAGGTCAAACCAGAGAAAGTAATTTTTCTTAAGCCTTGCTCAATTTTTCCCCTTTAAAAATTAAAGTAGATTTGTTCTAATATGTAAACATGGACATAATTTTGGTTGACAATGCTTGAATCTTACTCCACTTCTTGTTGGTGATCTAAGTGGAGATTTTGTGGACAAATGTCACTGTGAGTTGTTACTTAGTGCTTGAACATGTTTCTGAAGTTGAGCATCAGATCACTTTGGGGATCTCACTGAGGAGATGCATGGTTGTATGGTTTAGTCCTGCTCTCTTTTCCATGAGACTCTGTTATAGAAGGTGTGCTACCCTCACACTGAGTGAAGCTAGGTGGATCAACAAGACAGGAGAGCCCATGTCCACAGATTCTTCATAATTTATACTTTCTGCACTGCTTTCTTGTGCCTTACAAAGTAGTCAGAAAAAAAAAATGTGGTTTTGGTAATTACATGCTTTTGAGATGTAGACACTGAAGAAACTACTTAAAAATCAAAACAAAACAACAGAAACATTGGTGGAGAAGCTGGGCTGTCATTAGGCTGCAATAAACAGAGCACAATAGAATGAGCGAAAGAGGGTCTGGCTCATGCTCTTAATTTTCAGTTTTTAACATGAAAAGACTCTGCACAGGGACCTGAGGGAGCAGCAAAGAAATAACGGAAAACAAGACAAAAAAGGGTCATGGGAAAATCCTAAATAAGAACATTGTATTTTCAGGGGAAAAAAATTGGCCATTCACAAAAATATTGCTTAAAGTTCAGGGATAATGATTGTGGCAGTACATCACTTTCTAAACGAGGGCAGAGTGTGCTATGTGCTGCCAGTGACTGAGACTGGATGCTGCACGAGCTTGTGTGGAGAGGGCTGGTTTCTCAGATTCTAGAGATCTTTCAGCAGAGTGATCTTGAGTTCAGGATGATCCGGACTAGGAGGATGCCGAGTACCACCTAAAGCTCCTTTGCTTAGTTGCTCTGACTTCTCCTGTGACCTCACTTGCTGATGATATGTCATGTCTTCTTGTATACTGGAGCTAGCTGGCAATGGGCCAGCATGCCACTGTGACCTACATGTATCTGAAAAGGTGTGTCTGCTAATTCCAAAAACCTCTACAATGGCAGTCATGGTACTATGGTAGTATCTTTAATATTGACTCTCTCCCTCCCTTCCCTTTTTAAATATTTTTTTGGCAGTGATGACAATTGGCAGGTCTCCTCTATGTTATAAGCAAGGCCTCTAAGACTGACTTATAACCCCAGTGTTAAGTTTGGATATTTTTCTTACTCTATTTACTCCACTGCTTCTTGAAATCGCCAAATAAACTTTGTGTGCTTATCAGAGGCTTTGCTTTTAGGAAGGTCAGTTAATAATGATTGTTACTTAAAGAGATTTAAGTGTTTTAAATGTTTTGCTCAAACTGCTTTATGGTGAGATAAATTAAAACATGAATACTTTCCAACCAGAAAGAACCAAAGGTGAATTTAGGATTGAATGTAAATATAACAAAGGTATAGTTAATTTCCTCATAGGTATTCAGTGATGGAAAAATACCAAGACTTTTAAAATCACTTTAGAGAAGAAAGACACACAGACACACACACACACACACACACACACACACACACACACACAGGCACACAGAGTCACCCTGAGAGTCACACACAGATTGTTATTGTTGTTTCTCTTCTATTTCTTTCTTTTTCTTCATTCTTCTTCATTACTCTTTCTTCTTTTGCTTTGTAGATTTTGGTTTGTTCTATAATATCTACATTTCTATTCAATCTATGCCTACTAAATGCTAATTATGCTAATGAGTTGATTTTGAAAACAAGATAGCTACTATTTTCTGGGAAACCTAACAGTCCTTAGGTACAACAATCCATGTGCTCAAGGAACAGGCTGACTATATGCTACAGCATATGAGAAAGAAAAGGACCATACCCAAACTCATAGATAGGATGAAATAGAACCTGATAAATTGACTTGGAAGAGGAAATAATATGAAAACCGATAAAGCAAAAACTGGAAATGTTTGTGGAAAGGTGGGCACTATCTTTCAAGGAGAGAAACAGACGATCAGAGGAGATTTTCTGAAGATCTAGATGTACCTGAGTCATGAAGAGTAGTCAATACTTCTCTATAAACTGAAAAAACAAAACAAAACAAAACAAAAAAACAGTGGAGAGCCACTAAGTGGTACCCAGTATACAGAACCAAATATACTGTGTTTACAGCTTTGGATATTTTGAAACAAACTAGAAAAACACTGTCTTCACAAGATTATTACATACACCAGATGATATAAGGCTCCAAAAACATATATAGCAGAGGTCTTCCTGGTTTGTTCTCAGTGAGAAAAGATGCACCTAACCCTTGAGAGACTTGAGGCCCCAGGGAGGAAGGAGGTCTGGTGGGATGGGATGGGGTATGGGGACATCCTCTTGGAGACAGAAGAGGAAAGGGAGGAGTTATTGGATGGGAAGCAGTAGAAGGGGGTTCAGACTGGGAAGGAGATAGATGAAGACTAGACAGTAAGAATGGATTAAAGAATAAAAAAAAAAGAGAGAGACATTATTGCATTTGAAGGTAAATGTCTTCCGCAGGCTGATAGGTTGAAAACTGAATCCCTTCTTGGTAGTGCTTACAGGGTTTGAAAGTTTTGTTACCTTAAGGAGCTAGAACTTTGCTAAAAACAGTAGGACTCTTGGGAGTGGGCCTGAAATTTTTAGACCCTGATACAGCTTTGTCCACATTCTGGTCTGTGGGAAGGTGAACAAATAGCTTCACACCCTGCCTGCTGCATGCTTTTCCATGGTGAACTCTACTCACACAAACCAAGAGCTCCAATACACTTTGATTTTCTTAAGTTTTTTTTTCTTACAGTTTCTTCTTTTCAGGTATTATGTTCAAGCAGTAAATAAGTCATGAATACAGCAGATAATACCATGATAGGTGTACAATAGTTAAGGATTACTACTGAAAAAGTTTAAGTAGTTTGGAGACTAGACAGCACAACCTGAAAGGAAGCTAAGTAGTTGGTACAGTGTTTTCTAGTTTGTGTATAAATATTATTTATAATAGTAACTGCATTGTACATGTATATCCATGTAGCTAAAATTGTAATGAATAATTGTAAAAATCTTTGTAACCATTTCCTTTTAAATTTGATTTATTATTATAGTTGCTGTATAAATGTGTGCCTGTAGTGGGGGATGGTAAAATCCACTATGGCATATGCCTAGAGACCAGAAACCAATTTTATAGGTGTCATTTTTCCCCGACCTTTATGTGAGTTCCAGAAATTGAACTCAGGTTACCAGGCTAGTACAGTGACAACTTTCACCCTCAGAGTCATCTTCTCTTCCTCCTATGCATTTTTCCCTCTTCTATAATTTATCACATTGCTTTTGTTTTCACATAATTTATTGTTTTGCTTTATTTCATTAGAAAATACCGATCCATAAATTGATGCTGTAAATTATCATGAAGCCTGGGAGATAGCTTCATTTATGAACATAAATGTTATATATTTGGAGGCTAATACAGGTCCAGGCAAGTGGCCAGGATGAAAATTTATTTGTGAGTTAGAATCAACAGCTCTTTGTGTTAAATGATGTCAGAGGTTCATACTGAACATTGCCTTCACAATTCTCACTTATGCAACTATGTAACTTGTAGCCTCAGGAACACCAGATAAGCAGCTTATCTGACTTGATTTCAGTCTGTCTATTAGTTGGAGATGTGTATGAGGTACCTAGTGCCCTTTTGAGCAGGTACTTACATTGGGTCCACAAGATCAGGCAAGTCAGGAATTCCATTTGGGAATTAACATGCTGATTACAGACATTGAGCTCTGGGAGACAGATACCACAATTTACGCATCTGTGTTTTATGACAGAACAGTCTATCAAACGCCATTTAATTTTGTACCATTTTAAGTTTAGACAGAAAGAGTTGGATGATTGACAACTGAAAAGGTCCAGACACACTGAGAAATATCATAAAGGTGACAGCATGGACCTTGTATGAAACCCACATCTTAACAAGAAGAAGCAAGCAAGTGAAAAATGCTAAAAGTTCATGGGATTTGGTGATATTATGTCATCATTGAGCATAACCATGGTGGAAAGAGTGACAGAACCTCAGACTTCAATGGGTCTAGTGACAAGCAGGAGATTAAAAGTAAGGGCATATGGTATAGGTGACACTTTGGATTTTTTCTTTCTTTCTTTCTTTTTTTTTTTTTTTGATAATAAAGACCATGGAGATAATTTAAAAAGAAATATTCTTTACTTTCAAATTTTCATTTTATGCTTTTATAAAAATTTATTTATTATTAGAGAGTTTCTTCATTTACATTTCAAGTGTTATCCAAAAGTCCCCTATATCCTCCCCCCGCCCTGCTCCCCTACCCTCCCTCTCCTGCTACTTGGTCCTGGCATTNAGTATCCACGCGTTGGTCTTTCTTGATTTTCTTATGTTTTGGAACTTGTATCTTGGGTATTCTAGATTTCTGGGCTAATATCCGCTTATCAGTGAGTGCATATTAAGTGACTTCTTTTGTGATTGGGTTACCTCACTCAGGATGATATCCTCCAGATACATCCATTTACTCAAGAATTTCATAAATTCATTGTTTTTAAGAAAACATATTCACAAAAATGCTGATCACTTTGATGACATCTATTTAACAGACATTCAAAAAGCAAACTGGAATTTAAATGTTCCTCTGGGAAATGTTCTGTGCAGAAACTCCATATCATTTTTCAATCTAGAAAGGAAAAATCTAGAAAAGGAAAATTCCAGAAACGTTCATTAATAATTTCACTAAAAGATAATTATTACTTATATTTCATTCATTTTCTGCTTTTATATGGATACATTTAATTGCATTTATAATGATAATATTCACATATATAGTTATTTGAATATTGAATATTCTCATAAACATTTCTGGCTTTTTGAGTGCATAAAACAATTTTACTTATTAAATACTTCCAATATCACTACACTAACTAGTCTTTCTAACACCTAGATTTCTGTGTGCTTTTTTTAAACACAATTTTAATGCGGTCTTTGAGTACCACCTGTAAGAAATAGGTTCACATAATTCAAAATGTGTAAGTTTTATAAGTCAAAATTTTAAAAGGCTTTCTCCTTCTTGGATACAAGCCAAAACCTTCATTGTATCTATCTATATCAGACTCAACCCTTGTCACTGGACTATGAGGTGGCCAGATCTCTCATTTTCAGTCCCATTCCCACCATGGCTCAAACTTTCCTTCATCAGAGACCTAAAGAGAAAGCTTCTAATCTCATATTTAATTCTTTCTCCTAGGCTTTGAATGTTTTGACAATTTCCTGTATTCCTCCATGCAGCACTGATAGCAGGGTGATGATTTCAGTTGCTACACTAGCACTGCTACCCTACCTTGAGTATTCTAATGGCTATCATCTCTCTTCTAATAAGGAAACTGGGAATACTCACACATCATCATTCAGTGTAGATGCTAAGCTGAGATGCACAGGTTGATATTGATGCTGAAAACAGGAAAAAAAAAGAAGGATGTAAACTGCTGGAATAAACCAGCATTTATGGTTAACTTAATTAAAATAGAAAACTACTCCATTAATACAGGATTTATTTCCTTGATGACCATCTACTTTCTAAAGGATATTTTTAAAAGATTCCTTTGATTGAATGGAATGAAAACTAGAGTCACACAAAACTCTGGATAAACACAAGCCAGTCAGTAACACCAGCAAAGCTATAAGGCTGATGCTCAGACTTAGTGACTATCACTTGCACTTGGTACCCTATGCCAGGAGCTCAGTTTGTGTTCTGTTGTGGTATGGCTGTCAGTTGGTCTCTCCACCCTTCTTGTTTGCCTCTACAAAGTTTACCATGTTTGCAGAAAGGAAAGCAGGGGTGGATTTCAGTGTCTTAGTATCATAATTATAAGTTTCCATGACATGTCAACACACACACACACACACACACACACACACACACAAACACACATTGTGGATAACCCTGGGGCTAATTATATTTGATGTTAATTCCATTCTCCTGTGAGTGGCTGCAAACAAGAAATGAGTGAGCACTCAGGTGATTTTCTGTAAACCTGCTTCCCACCTTAATTTGTAAAATAAAGGAGAGCTGATGATTGGGCAGATAAAAGGGAAGGTGGAGCAGAAGATGGAGGGAGAGAAGAAGGAGAAAATGGAAGAGGGAGAGGATGCAGAGGAAGAGGAAGAAGAAGAAAAGTTTAGCAGAAGCACATAACCTGAAGAAACTGCAAGTTCTACGGGGTCTCATAGATGTGGAAGATGGTAGTGTAGTGGTAGACCTGTCCAATCTAGGAGCACAACATGTAATCATATTAACTGTGTTGTGCATTCATTTGCCGGGGCATATTTGGGATGAGATTTACTACAACACACACACACACACACACACACACACACACACACACACACACACACATACACACACACCATACAATGGAAGACATCACAGTAGACATTTGGCCATCCATTACAACTATCCATTTCCTAGTTTTCATTTCTGGGTAAGTGTCACACACAAAAAAAAACGTTACTTGAAAAGAGTGCAATATAGGAAAGGCAACAAGAGTTAAAGTGAACATGATGAGTTAAATAGTACTATTTGCGTACTTTTTTTTGAGCGCCATCTATATAATTAAATATATTTAACCCTTTCAGTTTTTATGCTGTGGCTATATATAATTTATAGAAGTTGCTTGGAATACTTTTTAAGGCACTATTTGACTTGATTCAGACATCAAAAGGACTCTGTTCAAAAGACACCAATCACTAAATTCAAATATTTTAAGAACCTGAGAAGTTAAATTGGACATGGGATGGGCAGGCTTGTCTTCAGCTTCACAAGGATGCCTGAGCACTGGATCCTTTAATGTGGACTTATTTCACTTTGGTCTCCAGAGTTCTCAGATTAGGCAGCTGACCATATCTAAATGCTACAATCAATCCATAGATGAACTCCTCAAGAAAACGAATGCTCCCAGATTTCACAAAGATTGATGGTGTCTCTGAAAGAACGGCATCCATTCGGTGACAGAACAAGATTTCTTATCTGTCCTGGGAGCCATTGACTGCAGTCACATTGCTACACAAATAGTGGTAGTTAACGATTTAATCTTTATTAATAGGAGAAAAGATTCCATTTGTTTAATATGCAGGGTATTTGTGATGCTAAATGCAATGTAATTGATGTAATTTAAAAGTTGCAGGGATAATGTCATGATTAATTCATCTGTAAACAATCTGGCACCTTTCATTTTATTGAGGCAGGCCAATTTTTTTTTTTTACTAGCTGAAATGTGGGTAAGAACATTTATGACAACAATTATCATTTAAAAAATATAATGCAGAATGAAAGATAAATGTCCTGTAGGGCATTTTCCATTTGCTGGAAGGTCTTCAGCACTGCAATTCAGAATGATTCATTGTCTCTGTAGAAAAGAAACACCAGGGCAGCATAAGTAGCTTTGTGTCTTTGGGATAAATACATTTTAGAATTTCATGAAGGCAGGTTCTCAGTATACTGCAAGGGTCAATTTCTTGAGAGCTTTTCTGCCCTTATGTAACTATTCATTCAATGAAATGTGTATTCACCAGTTCAGTAAATACCATGGCGTTCCTTTTCAAGGATGGGTGTCTAAGCAGCAAGGAAGGAAATGTATACAGATATGTTTCTCTGAATCAAAATAATCATGAAATGTATTAAGGAGTATTTTATGTACAATGTAGTTAAATGTCATGACATATTTAAAAAGAGGGAGATACTTGAAAGAATGGAGGGGTGACATTTGAGCAGGGTGATAAATTTAAGACCCAAAGAGGTACTGTACATACTGCTAGAATTGTTGGCTCATATGTCCTCATGATTATCTTTTAATAAAAATGTGAGGATTCATTAAGCACCTGATGTGCAATGAACTTCTGCAAAACTGTAGTGCAGAGCTTGCTAACAAAGCTAAAGTTTTCATCAAGTGATGTAGAGATTGTTTCAAGTGCAAGTTTGCTTCTTTTTTCTCTTTTTTTATTAGATATTTTCTTAATTTACATTTCAAATGCTATCCTGAAAGTTCCCTTCCCCCTCCCCCTGCCCTGATCCCCTGCCCACCCACTCCCACTTCTTGGCCCTGGCATTCCCCTGTATTGGGGTATATAAAGATTACAACACCAAGGGGCCTCTCCTCCCAATGATGTCCGACTAGGCCATCTTTTGCTACATGTAGAGCTAGAGACACCTTTTCTGGGGGTTCTGGTTAGTTCATATTGTTGTTCCTCTTCTAGGGTTGCAGACCCCTTCAGCTCCTGGGGTTCTATCTCTAGCTTCTCCATTGTGGGCCCTGTGTTTCATTTTATAGATGATTATGAGCATCCACTTCTGTACGAGACAGCTATATCAGGGTCCCTTAAGTAGGCACTAGCTGTCCTATGCAATAGTGTCTGAGTTTAATGACTGGTTATGGGAGGGATTCCCCCTGGTGGGGTAGTCTCTGTATGGTCCATCCTTTCATCTTAGCTCTAAACTTTGTCTCTGTAACTCCTTTCATAGATATTTTGTTTCCTGTTCACAGGAGGAATGAAGTATCCACGCACTGGTCTTCCTTCTTGATTTTCTTGTGTTTTGCAAATTGTATCTTGGGTATTCTAAGTTTCTGGGCTAATATCCATTTATCAGCGAGCGCATATCCAATGACTTCTTTTGTGATTGGGTTACCTCACTAAGGATTATGTCCTCCAGATACATCCATTTGCCCAAGAATTTAATAAATTCATTTTTTAAAATAGCAGAATAGTACTCCACTGTGTAAATGTACCACATTTCTGTATCCATTCCTCTGTTGAGGGACATCTGGGTTCTTTCCAGCTTCTGGCTAATAAAACCAGAGAATGGTGAAAGCATTGCCATTGGGGGCTACATACATGAAGAGATATTGAAAGTGGGATGACATCATATAGAGTAGGCATGGCAGGTGGGCTTTATTTTTCCTTTTAACCTCTTTATTCTTTCTTATTTTTAGAGGCTAGGTCAAGGGATAGTTCTTAGATGAAAAAATGTGTTTAAGGTGTTGACAATGATGAACACTCTTCTGTAAAGCAAGTGTTATTTTTCCAGATATGTTTAGTTAGGCCTATAACCTGAACAGTCAGGAAGGAGGCTGAAGTAGAAGGATTGTTCTCATCTTTATATTAGCCTAGACTGAAAGGTTAGCTCTGAGTCAACCTGGGCTACAATGTGGGATCTTGCCTCAATATAAACCAAAAAAACAGGAAGATAGTTCTTAAATGAGTAACGAGAAACACAAAAACCGTAGCCAAATTGCCTAAGATGATTTAGTTGTGATTGAAGAGTAAGAATTAGAATTCAAGTTGTCCTGCTTCAGAGTTCCTGACATTCTATGCTGTGAGTATAGTATATTGCAGTTTGGGGGGTTAACCAAAAAGTATTCAAGGAGTGAAATACCAGAAATACTGGGTGGGGTCTATTGGATCCATTATTGCTTAATACTAACTTTTATCCAGTAATAAAGAATTTATGAAATAGAAACAGTTTAATTTTAAAACACTCCACTTGCATCATACAAGATGTCATATTTCATTTACCTATAAGGTTAACCCCTGCCCATAGGACTTATATTCCTTTGTTTCTCTTAGCTGTCAGTTTCTAAAGTAGACTTTCCACCTTCAAGCAAAAGACACCCAGAAGCAGGAGAGGATGCAAACATTTGTAATGGGGCTTTAGGAAAAAAATGAATTTTTATGATATTCAAGTAGTGAATATGAAATAAGTAATATTAACTAAATAATTAAATGTTAATCAGCTCAAAATTTGACTGTGTATAATGAATAGGCCAACTGGCATGATTATATGTCTAGACTCTCAGTAGTAACAATCAACAGCACAAGAATAAATCTTTTTATCTCCTTCTCCCTCTTCCTTCTTTCTCATTACACCATCCATCCATCCGTCCATCCGTCTTTCTCTCCAACTCTCCCTCCCTCTCCCTCTCCCTCTCTCTCTCTCTCGCTCTCTCTCTCTATCTCTCTCTCTCTCTGTGTGTGTGTGTGTGTGTGTGTGTGTGTGTGTATGTGTGCATTTGGATGTCAGTGTATGAGAAAGCAAATGAGCTAGTCTCCTAAGGGTTACTGAAGGGAAAGGCTATAAAGCAGACGGATAACAAAGCAATTGGAAATTTAGGAATACATATTTACATAGTTTTGTACAGTTCAGTAATAATCCAGATAAATTGCCAGGCCAGATGGTTGGTTTATCCAGCCATGCGGTGTTCCTTTTTGTATGCAAATGAAATGTCTACATATCACAAGAGCTTTGGGAAGAATCCAAAAAACGAAACAACCATTTCAACCTAAAAGCTGATAAATCCAGAAGCCAGAGACAAAGTATCAGTAATTGAAAAGATTGTCTCAGATATTTAACTTTAATAAATAGAAATGAACTCACTGGTCACCAAAACTACTCTATAATACATGTGGTTTTGTTTATTATTTTTTTACAAAATTAATTTGTAGATATCACCAATAAGACTGTATTTTCATTAAGTTTTATGTTATTTGAACCATTTCAAGTTTAATTTCTCACAAGCTCATACACTGAATTATTAAGGAAGCCTAACTCATATCTTTCCACAGCTCCAGAGGAATGTCCAGGAACTAAAGAGAAAGAAAGAAGAAATGACCACCAGCAAGCCAAGGAATCTTAGAGGTTGTGATCTGTAAATACCATGACCATCACAGAGCTAGGAGTTCAATTAGTAGCTTAGCCATCATGGGCTATATGGGTCAAGTACTACTCTGGACACCTCAGGACTAGGAACATGGCTTACTATGCTCAAGTAGATTAGGGTCTAAGCAACATTTGAAAGAACATGCGAGAGCAGGGCGTGGTGGCACTCGGGAGGCAGAGGCAGGTGGATTTCTGAGTTCGACGCCAGCCTGGTCTACAAAGTGAGTTCCAGGACAGCCAGAGCTACACAGAGAAACCCTGCCTCAAAAAAAAAAAAAAATGAGCATGAGAAAGATGTAACAGTATGGCATAAACTCCAGGTAAGGGAAGAATTCCGTCAAGGAATAGATGTACTCATAGCCCCATAAGTGAGACTTGAAGAAACCTTTAATGATGAGAGGAGTGATTTAGGTAGGTGGCTGCAATTGTCTAATGACTCTAGTTAACTCTTTCATTATCTTACTTCAAATACATCCACAAAGCAAACATATGATCCACTCTGCCCTGTCCCATAATTTCATATTCCTGACAACAATTAATAATGAACAATTATCAGTTATCAATTATTCAATATGAAAGCATGCGACTTAAGCAAGGATCATTAGTTTTGTTCCGTGTATTGTCATTTGAACCTGGATAGGAAGAAGTTAGTTAGAACTGTGGGTGTTAATAAACAGAAATGTTGTGGTAGTAATTATTTATGCTAGCCTTGCAGAGAAAGCCTATTGGAGTGTGTGTGTGTGTGTGTGTGTGTGTGTGTGTGTGTGTATAAGCCGACATGGAAGGAGTTACAGAGATCAAGTATGGAGCTGAGACAAAAGAATGGACAAACCAGTGACTGCTGCAGACGGGGATCCATCCCATAATCAGTCACCAAATGCAAACACTATTGCATACACCAGCAAGATTTTGCTGAAAGGACCCTGATATAGCTGTCTCATGTGAGGCTATGCCAGTGCCTGCCAAACACAGAAGTAGATGCTCACAGTCAGCTATTGGATGGAACACAGGGTTCCCATTGGAGGAGCTAGAGAAAGTACCCAAGGAACTAAAGGGGTCTTCAACCCTATAGGTAGAACAACAATATGAACTAACCAGTACTCTCCAGAGCTTGTGTCTCTAGCTGCATATGTAGCAGAAGATGGCCTAGTCAGCCATCATTGGGAAGAAAGGCCCTTGGTCTTGCAAAGATTATATGCCCCAGTACAGGGGAACGCCAGGGCCAAGATGTGGGAGTGAGTGGGTAGGAGAGCAGGGCAGGGGGAGGGTATAGGGAATTTTTGGAATTGCATTCCATCACCAAAGGAACTCAGGGTGAGGATTTAAGGCAGAAACTAAGGAGAGTGAAGGCTTCTTGCTAGGATGCTCTCCAGGAGGCTCAACTAGATTCCTTTTATAGCTTAGGCTACCTTCTCATAGAGATGGTATCACCCACAGTGGGCTTCGCCTCTGACAGTGAAGACAAGATCTTACAGACATGTTCTTAGGCAATTCTAATTCAGGCAATTCTTTCATTGAGGTTCCCTCTTCCCAGGTGATATGAGATTATGTCATGTCAACAATAAAAACTTACTAGAATGAATTTTCCTCTGTACTCTCAGTACTTGAGAGCTACACATAGGTAGACCTGAATTCAAAGACACCCTAAGGTATAGAGTGGGTTTGAAGCCAAAATGGGCTATATGAGACACTTTCACAAACACCTTTTCTCTCCACTGCAATAAAAATAAAAAGGGTCATTGATAAACCAAGTCATAGAAAGCTGTGGGCAGAAAGGGAAACTGAGAATTCAACAATTTCAAAATGCATTCTTTCTGAATGATGGTGAGAAGTAAACTAAAAAAGACTGATGTCACCAGAATGTGCCTTTCAGCGAATGCTTTGCAGGAGAGCTTGAGAACAGTGTGTCAAAGATATAAATACAGAGAGCCTTGCAGCTCTGTTCAGAAAACTATGTAAAGAAAAGTAGAACAGAGGTCAGGAGGTCATAGCAATAAAGACATCCAGAGGTGGTATATATACAGAGGAAACTCAAAAAGAAAATCATGAAGTAGCCATGGTAGGAGAACAAAAGAGCACAAGAGTCAGAAGTACTGTAATGAAGTGTGTTGAATTCACTAGCTATCAATGTTATGCAGAATGTATATTATACCTATTCTAGTATTTCTGGTTCAAGTGGAATTTGGTTATGTTATTTCTGTTACTTGGGGTTAGTAAAGAAACCATTAGGATATTAAACAAAACAATAGGAAGAGACATATCTGAAATTCTACAATTTATGTCTAGAGAGACCTTTGTAAGATTTACATAGCTAACGAGGTATGTTTCCTGTGGCTCAGCGCTTCTATGTCTCCAGTAACTGAGAAGAAAGAACTGCAGTGTCACAGGCCTGGGCTGTTGTAAAGCAAACCATCTTTTAATTGTCCATGTCCACTAGGGGGCAGCATGACATGATTTTTTTTTTTTTTTTTATCAAGAATTTTGTATTTTTAATTGCATCTGAAAATTCAAAATTTCGGTATGGAAATTCATATTTTCAAGATCTAATTTTCTCAGATGATATTTTTTCTGTTGCTTTTCATTTTATGGATGGATTTGCCTCACAGATCACGAGATAACGAATTCTGTTCAGAAGGTCTTGACAACTCCATTGGCTTGAGCTTTGCAGAAAGAGGATGCATTTGTGACATTGATATTTCAAAAAATATTTATTCATGGCACTGTTTCCATGATATACACAGGCAGACCAACCTCTTCCATCTTGTATCTTAGGTAGAGTTAAAATGCTAGGCAGTAATTTTCCACGCCACTGTGCTAACTCAAATGTCTCACTTTTGCCATAAAGTCATTTGGTATTTGATTGATAGCTGTCTCCCACATAGATCATTCATCACGTAATGTCAGGGGCTGTGTGTTCTCTTCCAATTGTATAGGTCATAATTAGAACAGGTCTTGACAAGTCGCAGGTGCTGTATCAACACTTTTAAGTGAATGCATGAACACAAATTACCTTGGGTAGTTGCGTAGCCAGAAATCATGCAGGCAAACTAACATGTCCTTTTATCACTGAACTTCAAGAAAATGTCAGGAAATATTTATCAAAAAGAGGAGCCCAAGACAAAAATGAAAGAAAGCGCTAAGGTATAATCTTAAATATACTGAGAATGAAAGGCACTGGGATTTCAGCCAGTCAGAAGTTATGCTAACTGGTTTCCAAAGTGGATAAGAACCCTGTGCTAAGAACTCACTGTATCTTAGAGGGTGAAGCAGTAGTTTTTAAACCTCTCTCCTCCTCGGTACAAATGCAATTTGCATTTCAATGATGGCACACTCTAAAGAATACTTCTACTAAGTGTGTTAGAGAAGCCACAAGTGCTCATACTCAAATCACATAGTAATAAAAGTGATATAGTTCTTGCCTAGATTTGCATAATTCTCTAACTGGACCAGTGATTCCCCTAAAGAAAAGTAGACTGACTGTTTATGAAAAATAGTATTTCTCAAATCCAGCCTCCTATGTGGATTGTGTTATTATTTTACAGGAGAACAATTTCGAGTTGCTTCCCGTTGATCCCAGGAGTCATTGCGATTCCTTTATATCCCTATCCTAGAATGTTCAATTTTCTCAGGCCCCTAAAAAATCCTTCACACTTTTGGACTCATTTTCACTTGTTAATCTTGACCTAGTTTTCTCTTGGTCTCATTTTTACTGCTCTGCCTACATTCTATCTCTCTTCCTGCTCTGACTTCTCTAAATAAATTGTGTTTTCAGCTCTTCATATCTCCATTTATTCTTCTAACCAAACAGCTTTCCGAGGCAGCCTGGGTAAAGCACCATCCGATTGTAGAAGATATTTATTTTCCTTAAGATACAGCCCCTATTATTTTCTGTATGATAGGAAATAACTGATTCATGATACTTTTATTGGTAATGTTCAGTGTGTGATTGCTAACCTTGGGATGTGTGAATGCTCAGCTTTACTGACTTCTTTACCCATCATTTTCTCTATGGCCCAGAGGTTGTCCATCTCCTTTAAACCAAACAATTCCCCCTGGTGGCTCTGTGGCATCTATCTGTAAAAGAGATTAAATCAAGATTGCTGTGAATGTGAAAGAGGAAAAGTCAATAATTGTTTTGCAGGAGGTAAAGTGTACAACATTTCCTCTAGAATATCAAGTCACAACTGGGGGGTCTGGGACTGTCCCTGCCACAGGTTGGGAGTGGCCATATTAGAGAAAGAAGATGGCACAAAGAGTTGACTAAGGATTGCTTAACACATGTGCACCCCTTTTCTTCCCATACCACATATTAGCTTGTTTAAAGCGATGCTCTGAGCATGCCTTAGAAGAGGCCTAGCAGGTCAGCCATGTGGCCTACCTTGTGGGTGATTCTACAGGTAGCTGCCTAGATAGAAGCTGGATGGAAGATGTGCTTCACAGTGGGAGAGGTTTGCTCAGTCATAAATCAATACTAGATCCTGACCAAATTGCTGAACTGCTCTGTGCATTAATCCTTTCTCCCTGTTAAATGGCATAATAAGAAAGAAGCCATTATGTAAGAACCAAGTGAAAGCGAGCTGCTTTGTAGCTCTCCGAGAGCCTTCTCTCTATGGCCACAGTATTCTTATGACTGTGGGTGAGAGGAGGCACATCACAGGATTTGTTTTTGTTTGTTTGTTTGTTTGTTTGTTTGTTTTTTCAGTAAACATTTATTGAGTGAACAAATGAGAGGATCTAATTTGCAACCAAGTTTAGAAATAAATAACCCTGATTTTTAATCAAGGCCAAAGGTCCATGGGAAAATGCAGTATTGCCACATTTGCTAAGAGAAAGAGGAGGAGGAGGAAGAGGAGAAGGAAGGAAGCTTCAGTTCAGTTAATACAAAGAAAGAGAGGACCTCAAAATTGTCTTTGCCATGAAACTCTGAATATACATTAATTGCAGAGTGTGTATATATATATATATATATATATATATATATATATATATATATATTCTTTATTTACATTATAAATGTTATCCCCTTTCCTGGTTTAATGCTTAGAAACCATGTATCTGTTCCAACTGAGTTTTAAACCAAATAATTCTCTTAACTTTCAGGTCGCATTGGAGAAAATTTAGGTCTGTTTGTGACAGGGTACAGAAGTCTAGAAAACGATTGAATCAGTTATCCCAAAGGATGGATCTCATTGAGTTTTATAAAATTAAGTTCCCGTGTGTTTATATTTGTTGCTACACAATCCTGTCACAGGGGTTAAAGTCATCTCACTACTGTGAGTACAGATTTGCACTTGCAGTTATAAAATAAAGGGAGTCAGATAAATAATCCTAAAATTTCTTTCCAGGTGAGAATCCATTTCTGTGTGGGCTCTGCCTTCTTCATGTAGAGAACACCAGTGCAATGTCGCTTTAATTATTCCTTCTGACAAAATGTGACTGAGCTTCTGAGCTGTCCTCTTTAACCTGTTCTGGTTAACAGAAGCATTATTTCTGAAAACATTTATTTAATTATTTTAAGTTTTTAAAAATTGCATGTGTGTATCTATATGTGATGGATATGTATAGACATATATGCATATAGGTGTCCACAGAGCTTGGAGGCTAGACATGATATGATATTGGGAACTGAACTCAGATCTGATGAACAATACCAAACTCACTCAACTGCTGAGACATCTCTTTATGCCCCAAGAGGAATCAGATTTCTTTAAAAATTTTTTAAATTTTCTTCTCTTGTTATGATTCTAATATAATTGCATAGTTTTCTTTCCCCTCTCCTCGCTCCAAACTTATTATACTGCTCCTCTCCTTGTTCTTTCCTCAACTCATGGCCTCTTTTCCCCTTAACTGTTGTGAATGCATATAATGTATATACATATATAATTGTAAATATAATATGTTTTGCCTGTATAATTTTGCTTATATGTTTTTTTTCATAACTGACCATTTGGTATGGTCTTTACTGGGTCAGGCTATTTCTCTTACTTTCAGCATGTTGCCTATAGTTCTTTATGTACAGTTAATGCATTGTGGGTCTTTCTTTATCTACCCTTTCATGTCTGTTGATGTCCTTGGTCAGCTCACATTTGAACAGTCACGTTGGTGATATATATATATATATATATATATATATATATATATATATATATATATATATATATGGTATAGCTTCTAACACTACCAGGGTACACAATCTCATTTCATATTCTTCCTCAGTCATCCCTAAGCCTTCAGTTATCTATAGTTATTTAATAGATATCCACTGGAACTAGACTTCACAATTCTGCAGTTAAAATAGTAATCAAATCAAAGGATATTAATTTACAGCTGTAAAACACAAACAAGTTGATCAACCTACCATGCCTACTCCAAGACACTGACCATCTAAGTTGCTCAAATTGTTGATGCTACTTTCTGACTCCATCTCTCCATAGTGCCCACCAAGACTGGGTCAGCAAAGGCTGCTTTCTGAATATGCCATTTCTCTGTTTAAATCATTACCTTTGTAGCAATTTTACAACAAGCTGGTTTTGCTTACCTCCGTTCAACCTACATCTTGATAATTTCAAAATCTTTCTTTCTGGATTTATCATGAAATTGTCACAATATATTACTATAATGTTTGGTGTTGTCAGTGTGGCAAAATTCTAGGGGAATTACCTAGGGAATGAAACTCAGAGCATGCCTTTTGGAGGGAATTATCTTGATTTTTTGTTGATTGAACTAAGGGAGGCTCCATTGACTGTGATTTTAGACTATGCAAATGGAAAAAGGAAAGAGCAGACATATGTATGCACTGCCTCTTTTGACATTGGATGTCATGTGACCAGCTGCTTTAGGTTATTGCTACCTAGATTTTCCCAACAAATTAAGCTTTTCTCCCCTAAGTTGCTTTTTCATTAAGGTATTTCAGGTACAAATAGTTAATGAACCTAGAATAATGATTTTTTTTTTCAGAGTCTCTTAACCTAGTCGCAATATGCCTAGGTAAGATTCCTCCTGTGATGCAATGATCTCTTGGATCATATTTTGTCACAGCAAATATGGTCTAAGTACTCATGGATCCCCTCAGTATCTCATAACCTGAAGGTCCCGAACCATGATGTAGCAGTCTATTGTGTTTTCACGAGAGTAACATTGCTTTCACTTTGACTGCAAACACTAGCACAATGGCGTGTTCCTTTAGGCTACAATGTCACCTTGGATATTCTTGTTCTTCAGACTACAGACTGAAGTTGTACAGTTAGATTGTTCTCGCTCAACTGAGACCTCCTGTTGCTAGGTTTTTGCTTTATTTGGTCTTCTTATTTCTTGACACTTTTAATTTAATTTACCTGTGTGAACTCTAATTTAGCTTGTTCACTGTCCATTGATTATAAATAGATTTTTTGTGGCAAAGATGTGGAGAAAGGAACACTCCTCCATTGTTGGTGGGATTGAAAGCTTGTACAACCACTCTAGAATCAGTCTGGAAGTTCCTCAGAAAATTGGATATAGTGCTACCAGAGGATCCTGCAATACCTCTCCTGGGCATATACCCAGAAAATGTCCCAACTGGTAATAAGGACACATGCTCCACTATGTTCATAGCAGCCTTATTTATAATAGCCAGAAGATGGAAAGAACACAGATCCCTCAACAGAGGAATGGATACAGAAAATGTGGTACATTTACATAATGGAATACTACTCAGCTATTAAAAACAATGAATTTATGAAATTCCTAGGCAAATGGATGTATCTGAAGGGTATCATCCTGAGTGAGGTAACCCAATCACAAAAGAACTCACATAACATGTACTCACTGATAAGTGGATATTAGCCCAGAAACTTAGAATACCCAAGATGCAATTTGTGAAACACATGAAACTTAAGAAGAACAAAGCCCAAAATATGGACATGTTGCCCCTTCTTAGAATTAGGAACAAAACACACATGAACGGAATTTCAGAGATCAAGTGTGGAGCTGAGACAAAAGGATGGACCAACCAGTGACTGCTGCAGCCAGGGATCCATACCAAAATCAGCCACCAAATACAGACACTATTACAAATTCCAGCAAGATTTTGCTGAAAGGGCCCTGATATAGCTGTCTCGTGTGAGGCTATACCAGTGCCTACCAAACACAGAAGTGGACACTGTGGACACTCACAGTCAGCTATTGGATGGAACATAGGGTTCCCAATGGAGGAGCTACAGAAAGTTCCCAAGGAGGTGAAGGGGTCTCCAACCCTATAGGTAGAACAACAATAAGAACTAACCAGTACCCCAGAGCTCGTGTCTCTAGCTGCATATGCAGCAGAAGATGGCCTAGTTATCCATCATTGGGAAGAGAGGCCCCTTGGTCTTCCACACTTTATATGCCCCAGTACAGTGGAATACCAGGGCCAAGATGTGAGAGTGTGTGTGTAGAGGAGCAGTGTGTGGGGGGTTGGGGTGGGTATAGGGGACTTTTAGGATAGCATTTGAAATATAAATGAAGAAAATATCTAATAAAAATGGAAAAAAATAGATTTTTGGACAGTTTTCAAACTTAGTCAATTATTTGGGTCACTTTATAATTACAAGGTGATGTTTGACAATTCTATCTTTAATTACCTTGCCACCAAGTTTACATTTTTTTTTAATTTTTAGATATATCTTAATGTAACATTTTCATATTCAAAACAGCAAAACATAAACATTTTATCATGTTCACAAGCATGATTCCCTGCAACTTTAAATTTAAATAACAACAAACAAGCAGAAAGATACACAAATCTCATGTGTGTAGAACTTTTCTCTGCAACCAATCCCCGGATAGAGCATAAGTCATTTTTATTCCTCACCTGGGAAAGCTAATATAACTTTCACTGAATCCACTTCTGTTGCGTTCAGTAGAATAAATAATAAGAAAGTGACTCTATTTGTAAAGGGGAATGGTCTAGAAAACCTTGAAGAGAAATTCCAAATAAAATGCTAGTTATAAGCTGACTGACTTATTTGTAGTGGAATCAATAAAGCTCCACGTGAGGGTTGAGGGCAGAAAACTATACAAAAATCGTATAAGACTACAATGGAAATGCACCTGGAAGTGCTAAGAAACGAATTTGAAACCTATTTCACTACCTGAATGGAGTCTGTGTTCTGAATGATAAGAGAAGTCATTGTGAGTTTTCTATCTGAATGATCTTAAGCCATAAGAACATCATATGAAATTACTTGGTGGAGATCAGTCTTGTTCACGCTGTATTCTGAAACAGCTATGGACTTGGAGATAGTAGAGTAATTGATAATTATAAAGTTTCAGCATAATAAGTAATTTAATTTTCAAATGTTAAGACAGGAACCCAGCACCTCAGAAGTGTATTGTTCTATTAACCAGCATCCCTTCTTACACTGAAGTGCAATTGAGGAGAGGTGATTATTTTCTTTCAAATTAAATAACTTTGTGACCCTGTTTTCTGAAACAAGCTGTTTCCTGACAAAGTCACTTTGTGAGTGGCCACTTTAGAAACAGGCATGGGGATTGTGTCTTGAATCTTGTAGACAGTTGATTTCCTTTCCAATTTATTTAGAGCAATAGTTTTGTATTCATTCTCTGTTCTGAAGTTTGGATTTTTTATGTGAAGAGCCAGGAAGCATGTAATGAATAAAGACACTGGAAAATTGTGACAAGTCAGACTGGACAGAGGTCACCCCTTCATATTATAACTTCCCAAACTAACTTCTATCAGATGCAAATAAAAATGCCTGTCTCCAACCACATTGAATTTTTTTGTTGTTGTTAAAGAAATAGGAGCTCTGATAGCATTTTCTTTCTCTATCTGTTTGGCAGAATGATGACTTTTTCTTTCTAAAACACAACATATATGTAATACACATATTTTATCAAATTTGCAATACAACCATAACAGCCAAAGTTAATATTTTCAGAGGTAAAAAACACAAAAACATTATTAAAACAAACTGCTTTATACTCTGCCATTTCTATTGACTATATTAGCAAAGATAATTTAGACAATGAACATAAGATACATTGAGGCAAGCCATGACTATGCAGGAGTGATGGTAATTATTAACTTAGCTCAGTTCCTTCACTGATATAGTTAATAATACTAAGAAATAGGAGAAGAAGACAGGAAGAAGAGAATGGAGAAATGAAGAGGAGCAAAGGTACTAGGAAAGGAAGAAGAGCCCTTTATGCTACTTCTAGGTTGTAAAAGAATGCTAAATGTAAAATTCACTCCTTATGATTTTAAAAGCTTTGTTAGTTAGCAATGTTTAGGTGTATCTTACCTTATACAGAAGCAATAGATATAATGTGACCTTACTTGAGTCTTTTTCTGTAGGACAGTTGATCCTGTAGAACCTTTTGTTCTGAAACAGTGAACTGCTCCACTCTCTAACACCGATGACACCCGTTATTTTTCTTTGTTAAGATCATTTATGAGGAATATGGCTATCACTTTCATAGAGGTTTGACCAGGAAATATCTCTCAATGGGCTCACATAGTTAAACAATTGGTGATGCTGTTCAGAGAAGTTAGTTGGTAGAGCCTTGCTACTGAAAATAGTTTATGAGGGGAGAGATTTGAGAATTTATAGCCTCATACTACTTCCAGTTGCTCTCTGTTTCCTGTCTGTTGTTGGACATCTGATCTCTGAGTTTCTTGTTCAATATGCCTGCTGCCATAATTCCCTGCTGTTATGGGATTTTTCCACAGGAATCATAATGCAAAATATATTCTTTGTTCTCTATGTTCCCTGGGTCATGACAACTTCCTATCATTTTTTGGTATTTCTTTGTTCTTTTTATATTACTAATAGAATAATTTTTGTAAATTGCAAATCAGAGATGTGGTGTCCTTGACCTTGCAAAGAACAGTCCATTATTTGATACTGTCAAAAAGCTATCCTTGTAGCACTTTAGAATAAGCATATACAAAACTCTTATCTTCTCCATCATCTTCAACGGTTTCTATTTGTGTATTCCATGGCAATGTTATTACAGATACAATTTTGCAAATGGCCTTTGGAAGACAATATCAGTGATATTGGTAATTTCTTTTACATCTCCTTTCTATAGTCAACAAATAAATCATTATATTGGAAGGGAATGTTACATGTCTTAGATTTTATCATTTAATACTAATAGGTGAGTTGCTTAGATCACAGAAGACATAAGACTCCGTGGTCACTACAGAAATTTTCACTTCATACAAACATTGAAGAAGCTAGAGATAGAACCCCAGGAGATGAAGGGGTATGCAACCCTAGAAGAGGAACAACAATATGAACTAATCAGAACCCCCAGAACTTGTGTCTCTAGCTACATATGTAGCAGAAGATGGCCTAGTCCACCATCATTGGGATGAGAGGCCCCTTGGTACTGTAATCTTTATATGCCCCAATACAGGGAAACGCCAGGGCCAAGAAGTAGGAGTGGGTGGGCAGGGGAGCAAGGAGGGGGGGAGGGGGGAGGGGATTTTCAGGATAGCAGTGGAAATGTAAATTAAGAAAATATCTAAAAAAAATCTGCTCTGTCTGCTTAGTGTCTTTTGTGCGGTTAAGGAAACAAAGAAAGAAACAAACAATGCTTCTTGGATTATATAAAAATTAGAGAGTATGTTTTACAGTTAAGGAATGGTAATCTTAGAAATTTTTTAAAAATGAACTAAATATGCAAAAAATTACCAAATCTGACTGGAAAGGAGGTACTATAGTTACCTTACAATGTAGTAGGAGTTATTAACATTCATAAGATATAGGAACAGATAAAGCAGTTATCTCTCCTCTTAAATCATGCAAGATCATGGAAAACTTAATTTCCAATACATTTTATGTTCTGTCATCTTTCCATCATATCTTAACAGGGTAAACATGAACAGGTTCCTTCATTATTTATGAATTTTTTCTTGTAATTCAATAGATAGATAATACCTCAAACATATGGTTGTTGTGAGGGTTCAGTAAGGGAGTATATGAAAGGTTTGTGTGTGTGTGTGTGTGTATGTGTGTGTGTATTTCTATCCTGTATAAAGCCTGATATACATGTGTTTATTAAATTAGCATATTTTGTGTCTGTATATGTGTGTATGTAATAGTGTGTGAGTGTGTGTGTGTGTGTGTGTGTGTGTGTGTGTGTGTGTATTTTAGACAACAGGCAACACTGCATATCTTCCTCAATCTTCTTCCACAGTCTTTTCATTTGGTATAGGGTCTCTCATTGAACCTACACTTCACTGATTCAGTTGGACTGACTAGTTAGCAAATCCTGGTGATCTTTGTCTCCTTGCCGTTCCAGTGTTGTTCTTTACAACACTTACACATTTATTTTTCCGTTCCTTAGATGGTTGACTCTCCAGTTTTTTAATCTTCACCTTTAATTTGAATTGACCTTGCTTCTTTTTAACATTTTTACAAACCAAAGTTCTGTCTCTCTTATTCAATGTTCATATTCATAGTTGTATGATCCTAATGTTGATCTTTCACTCTTGACTTATTTTATTCTTTATTTTAAAAAAACTTTCTATATTGATTTTCACCTTCCAGTACTTCCAGAATTTATTCCTCTAAAATATCATCAGCATGACCACCAAAGTATGAGTCTGAGTTGAACAAGGAGACAAACTGCAATGGGAAAATCCCATGAGTCTTCAGTCATATATATATTATATATATATATATATATATATATATATATATATATAATGACAAAAGAGGCCATGATATTTGAAGGCTAGTAGGAAGAGTATTTATGAAGGTTTGGAGTGAGGGAAGGGAAAGGAGAAATGAAAAAACTAAATACAATCACAATACACATACTCACGCACAATAAACAAACAAAAAACCTAAACAAACTCAGGTGGGCCTGTCTTTATATGTGACTTGGCCTTTTTTCCTTTACAGCTTTTGATATCCTTTATTCATTTTGTACTTTCACTGTTTTGGTTATTCTGTGTTATGGAGTCTCTTTTACCTTAATAGACATCTTTCTATAGAATAGAGAAAAAATTTTTTATGAATTTGTTAAGAATACTTTGCCTGCCTTTTGTATGAGTCACTTATTCTGTATACTCATTACTTATGTTTGATCTTTTATTAGTATTTCATATTTCTTTAGACATTGATGCTTTCCATTTTTCTATTAACATTTTTCTTGACTGAGCTATCCATTTCTTTAATTTTATCGTTGAGACCAGAAATCCCATATTCTATGGCCTTTAATCTTTTGTTGAAGTTTAAATCTGATGATTTTGTTTGACATCCGGAAATAAAAATTTCCAGTTTTATTACAGTTTCAGGTTTTCTCTAGTGCAATTATTTCCCATTAAATTCAAAATTCGTGTCTTAAATTGTTGTATTCTGCTGCTTGTGTTTTCAAGGTCTTTATTACTGTATGTATTTATATCATGTTAAAGTCCTTGAACATATTCATGATTGCACGTTTAAAGTCTTTGTCTTGGGCTTCAGTGAAACTTTATTTTTTTCAGAGCTAATATATTAGGGTTTGCAGTTTCTGGAGAAGGCATATGGTGGAAGTTGTTCATGTTTTGTTTTGTTTTGTTTTATGTATGTGTGTGGGTGTGTATATATACATACATGTATATATACACACCCACACACATATCTATCGATTTTTTCTCATACACTATATGTTGATTAGCCCTCTGTTCCTCCCAGTTCTTCTCTGATTCTTTTACTCTCTGGATCCATTCCCTTTTTGTCAATCATTAGAAAAGAACAGGCTTCTAAGAGAAACAATCAAACATGAAAATATAAAATACAATGAGGTAAACCAAAGCCATCACCTTGAGGCTGAACCAAGCAACCAACAGAAGGAAATGTGCCACAAAAGCAGGTACAAGAATCAAAGACCCACTTAATCACATACTCCAGGTTCTTATAAATACAGCAAGTAAGCTGAAAGCTGTAATATATGTGTGTAATATATGTGCGTAAGACCTGGTGCTGACCTGTGTAGGCCCTGCGAGTCCCATTTGGTCTCTGAGTTCCTATGAGACTTACTCAGTTGATTCAGTCAGCCTTTTTCTCCTTATATACTAAACCCACTCTGGCTCTGTGATGGTTTATATATGCTTGGGGCAGGGAATGGCACTATTAGGAGGTGTGGCCTAGTTGTAGTATGTGTATCACTGTGGGCATTGGCTTATGACCCTCATCTTATCTACCTGGAAGCCAGTCTTCCACTAGCAGCCTTCAGAAGAATATGTAGAACTGCCAGCTCTGAGTGCACTGTGTCTGCCAGATTCTACCATGCTCCCACCTTGGTGATAATGGACTAAACCAGTAAACCTCCATGACAGCCCCAATTAAATGTTGTCCTTTATAAGAGTTGAGTTGGTCATGGTGTCGATTCACAACAGTAAATCCCTAACCAAGACAGGCTCTTATAATCTTTCTGATTCTTTTTATTTTTCCTTTTATTTTTTATTAGAAATATTCTTTATTTACATTTCAAATGTTATCCCCTTTTCTGGTTTCCCTTCTGAAAAACCCCTATCCCATACTATATCCACAAGCTCACCAACATACCCACTTCTGCTTCCAGGTTCTTGCATTCACCTACACTGGGGCATCAAGGATTCACAGGAACAAAGGTCTCTCTTGACATTGATGTCTGACAAGGCTATCCTCTGCCACATATGTGCTGGAGCCATGGATCCCTCCATGTGTATTTTCAGGGTGGTTTAGTCCCTAGGAGCTCTGGAAATACTGGTTAGTTCATATTGTTGTTGCTCCTATGGGGCTGCAACCCCCTTCAGCTCCTTGGGTACTTTCTCTAGCTCCTCCACTGGGGACCCTGTGGTCAGTCCAAAGGTTGGCTGAGATCATCCATCTCTGTATTTGTCAGGCACTGGAGGAGACTCTCAGGAGACAGCTATATCAGGTTCCTGTCAGCAAACACTTGTTGGAATACCCATTAACGTCTGGGTATGGTAACTATATATGGGATGGATCCCCAGGTGGGACAGTTTCTGGATGGCCTTTCCTTCAGTCTCTAGTCCACACTTTGTCATTGTATCTCCTCCCATGTGTATTTTGTTCCCCATTCAAAAAAGGACTGAAGAATCTACACTTTGGTCTTCCCTCTTCTTGAACTTCATGTGGTCTGTGAATTATATCTTGGCTAGTCCGAGCTTTTAGGATAAGACCCACTTATCAGTGAGTGCATACCATCTGTGTTCTTTTGTGATTGGGTTACCTTACTCAGAATGATATTATCTCATTCAATCCATTTGCCCAAGAATTTCATGTATTCATTGTTTTTAATAACTGAGTTGTTCTCCATTGTGTAAATGTACCACATTTTGTGTATCCATTCCTCTGTTGAGGGACATCTGGGTTCTTTCCAGCTTCTGGCTATTATAAAAAAGGCTGCTATGAACACAGTGAAGCATGTGTCCTTATTACATGTTGGAGCATCTTCTGGATATGCCCAGGAGAGGTATAGCTGGGTCCTCAGGCAATACCATGCCTAATTTTCTGAGGAACTGCCAAACTGATTTCCAGAGTGGTTGTACCAGCTTGCAATCCCACCCACAAAAGAGAAGTGTTCCTCTTTCTACACATCCTTGCCTGCTAGCATCTACTGTCACCTAGGTTTTTTATGTTATCCATTCTGACTGATGTGAGGTGAAATCTCAGGGTTGTTTTGATTTGTGTTTCCCTGATGACTAAGGATGTTGAGCATTTTTTAGGTGTTTCTCAGCCATTCATTATTCTCTGTTGAGAATTCTTTCTTTAGCTCTGTACCCCCATTTTTAATAGGATTATTTGGTTGTCTGGATTCTAACTTCTTGAGTTCTTTGTATATATTGAATATTAGATCTCTATTGGATATAGAGTTGGTAAAGATCTTTTCCCAATCTGTTGATTCCTGTTTTGTCCTATTGAGAGTGTCCTTAGCCTTACAGAAGCTTTGCAATTTTAGGAGGTCCCATTTGTCAGTTCTTGATCTTACAGCATAAGCTATTGGTGTTCTGGTTAGGAAAATTTCCCCTGTGCCCATGTGCTACTTCATCTGGAATAAGAAAAAAACCCGGCATAGCAAACACTATTTTAAACAATAAAAAACTGGGGGAATCATCATTCCTGATCTCAAGTTGTACTACAGAGCAATCATGATAAAACCTGCATGGTATTTGTACAGTGACAGGCAGGTAGATCAATAGAATAGATTGAAGACCCAGGAATTAACCCACACCCCTATTGTCACTTGATCTTTGATAAAGGAACTAAAACCATCCAGTGGAAAAAAGACTGAATTTTCAACAAATGGTGCTGGTTCAACTAGTGGTTATCATGTAGAAGAATGCAAATCAATAAGCTTGCATGCACACACACACACACACACACACACACACACACACACACACACAATGTAGCTATGGATCTTTTTCACTGGGTATAAATGATTGATTATGTACTAAACCAATATAATTCAGATATTAAAATCTTAGAGCAAAAATGTTATATAGCAGCCTAAAATTATTACATTCAAATGAATTTAACTCTTTAAAAGAAACAAGCTTCTGTTCATTCTTTCTTTGCACTATTGGTCTGAGTAATGACATGGACATTCCAAAGGGAAAAAACTAATTTTTTTATATTGTGCCTTTTTATTGGAAATTTCATTTTAAAATCACCAGACACTGTATGAGAGAAATCTCAAAGGCTATATGCAATGCAGACTTCCATTACTATTAAGATTCTTAGCAAAATACAAAAACAATTCGCACTGTTAATTTTTTTTTTACCACAGCATTATTTAACAACATTCAGAGTGCCTGCTATATTGAAGGTTCTTTCAAATAATAAATAACATCCTTGGTTACAAGACGTGGTTATTCAATGATATATGTTAAAGATTCTGATATACAGGTTTAGTGCTTAACTGTGAACACAGAAAAATTAAGCCAGACAACTACCTTGCTTTCTGAAGTCCACAGTGCACAGGATGAGTTAAGCCTGAGACAAATGATTATGCAAACTGCTATTTAATGACAATTATAATAAGCACAGCATGCTTTGTGAGGGAACATATGGACCCCATGCTGGTCTATGGGTTCTGGAATAGTCCCTGAGAAATGGACATTTAACCTGAACTAGAGCTGAAGGAGTAAAACCTACCACATACTCTGCTGACCAGATCATCTGGTATTCAATCAAGACTGATTTTATGTTATTGATAATGTCTATTTGTAAAGGACACTTCACAAATTAACTACATTGAATCATCTGAAAATGCAGAAGGGCACATAAATGAAGAGCAGATGGTGAAACTATCTAGTGAGTCAAGCTGGAATAATGAGAATTTGTGCTGATGCCAAACAACTGGTAGTTATGGGATAAGCAGAGTAAGAGGAACATCCTATCTCTCTGCATTTACTTGGTCTCACCAATATTTCTGGTACACTAACTGAATTCTAGCAAGTGTCCTAATTTAAGAATCTAAAGTCAAGTGTTGTTTACTTGACACTGAGAAAAGTTATTGTTTGCATGAATATATATAATATGTATATTATATATATATATATATATTACATATATATGCACATGAAACATACTGAGACTTTGACATACATGATTATTTTTCTGAATGACAAATTACATAGAGGAATTTTAAAATTACTTTAATAATCAAATTTCAGTGTATTGAATGCATTGGTACACTCTAGAGCTCAATAATTAGTTCATTTGAATTTTCTGTCAGCATTCAAGTAGAGATAACTATTGAGTACTGCCAATAAATGTGAAAAATGGAGGCACACAGCACAAAGATATTTGTCACAAAATTTTATAAAAAATAAGTGACTTCTTTGTCATGCTCTTGACCACAAGACTGTATATTTAACAGAAAAATGTTTGCAAGAGAAACAGTACATGTTTGGCTGTCATTCTCAAGAACTCAAAGGAAAGGTACCATTTCCAAAGATCAACAAGTTTCAGGAGCTATCTCTTAGGTCTCTCCATAGGCTTTGGAATTTGGTACAAATTATCCATGCGGAGATATTTGATCTAGAAATGAACAAATACCAATTGATTGCACTATATTAGTGTACATTGTAGTATTGAAAAACATTTAAAAGAAGATTTTGGCATCATGAAAAATGAAGTTTGAATGCTGTCCCTGTCACCTTTAAACTGCTTGGCTTTACCAATTTTCCTGAGGTTTCATTTTCTTTATGTTTTAAATGACAACATCACTAATGTACAAAATTCTTGTTATGTATAATGTGTGTGTGTTCATGTGTTTGTGTGTGTGTGTATGCACATTTGTGTTTTTAAGGCATCTTCAAAATGTGCCTTGGGATAGAGAGAAACTTGCAATTTAGTGACATGTGTTACAGCTACCACAGTTGAAATTTACCTGGTATAGACATTAATTAGGACAGATTTTCTTCTGAAAATGAATGGCTACTGTTCGGCTGGTTTTTAGTGTCCATGGTGCTGAGACTAGTACAAGCTCAGTGTTCCAGGTGAGAAGATGGATATTTGTTACTTGTATTATGCCTTTGGGAGCAAGTCACTTTTTCATTAGGCTTGTGAATTCATATGGTCCAGTGACAGCTTGATCAAACTGAGAATTGGCCTGGCTCATATGTTTAACTTGAATTATCTCATTTGCTTCATTCTTTGTTTGATTGTTACTTCATTGTTCATAGATGTTCACACATAGAGGAAGAATTAACAGTGTCTCTAAGAATTAAATTTTTGGTGGCTGGTTCCAAAAATTATCTATGAATAATAGTAGCAGTTGATACAATGAGTTAAGTTTTAGGAGAACTGACTTTGTTGAGTTTTGCTGAACATTTTCTAGCAACATATGTAACAGTAATATGCTACCCATCATTTTCAAGAAAGAATTGCTCAGAAATAGTACAAAACCCTTTTTAACATTTCCCTTCTACTTACGTGTGTGTGTGTGTGTGTGTGTGTGTGTGAGTGTGTGTGTCCGGGTGTGTGTATGTCTGTATATGTGTGCACATCATATGTGAGTATGCATGGAGACTGGAAGAGAGTACCCAGCCATGGATGTGTACTTACCATTTGCCATGAGGTGTCTGACACAGTAGGGCTGCTGTTTTCTGCAGTGGTGTAGCCTCTAGCAAGGTGTTCCACATTTCAGTATACAATTTTTCATACATGTTCACACATGCAACTCTAACTAAACTCAGTGGGCAAAGTACACAAAAGTTCAAAAGAGGAGGTGAACTCTGGAAAAAGAAATGTTTCTGTGGGAAACAGAGAGTGGGATGAGGGGAGAAAATTGTGTGTGAAGATGAGTAAAATCCATTATACACATGTATGAAAGTTTCAAAATATTAAAAAATGGGAAAATAAGATGTGAAAGTATGAGGAAAGATAGTTGGAAAAAACAAGATAGGCAGCACTTGGGGACACATAAGAGAAGGGAATGGGGAGGTGAAATGATGAAATACACTGTATACATGTAGGAAAAGTTTTATACATGTTTTAAAAATAAATAGAATTTTTAGTTTATGGTGAGGGCAACTGTTCCATCAGCATATCCTTGGGGTCTATTTTACTTTTGTCACATGCTCCTAGTGCATCATGTCTACTGCAGACCATCTATTCTCTCAATCTTCCTTCTTTTATCTCTGTTTTCCTCTTTCTCCTCATGGTGGTACTTACCTGCAACCCCTAGTACCATAACTAAAACTATGCCTCGTTCTATTCTCCCCCAATAATTGGATATACTCACCTTTATTTAACCAATAATTTTTAATTGGGAAGCAAATTTTATATAACATCACTTGGTGTACACGAAGATCTGCTAATCAGATGCAACCAAATCTTAGTGGCCAATATTTAGCATTGAATAGAACACCAGACCAACTCTCAAATTGTAGCCTTAATGTTATGAACTTTAAGACTGAAAGTCACACTAGATTTTGAGTTACAAAGAAGGTCCGTTCCTGAGGATAGCTTTGGTCCATGCTGCTGTTAGAAACCATGTGGAAGTTCTTGTGTTTCCCCCCAGTTGCTTTGGGGAAGGAAACTTCTTTTGCAGTGGCATTTATTACTACTGAGAATAAAATACACTCAAGGATTCTTTGAAAACCTCTTCTCTTCTCCTGCCCCCACAAGAGAAACAGTCCAGACAAGAAGCTATAGAACATCCTTTAAAAATTTGTAATAAAAATGCTCTTCACAGTTGATGCCTTCTGCAAGGAGGGGGACATGGATGGACAGTCTTGGGACACAGACTCCGTTTTCTTTAAGTGATGAGAGTTTGACCATGCTTCAGTTAATAAATGGGCAACACAAGTTGGACTTACTGAATTTTGCTTTTTTAATGGGTAAGGGGGAATAGGCGCAGGATGGTAGGGAGGATCTGGGAGGAATGGGAAGCAAATGAGATGACGTGTAATATGTGAAATTTCCCAGATAATTGATGAAAATATTATGTTGGAAAACATTTTTTAAAGGGGTCTTAAATGCTCTATGCCCCAGTATAGGGGAATGCCAGAACCAAGAATGAAAGTGGATGAGTTGGGGAGCAGGGGGAGGGGATAGGGGATTTTTGGAGGGGAAACTAGGAAAGGGGATAACATTTGAAACATAAATAAAGAAAATATCTAAAAAATGGGGGGCTCTTAAATAAATTTGAATTCAATGTTTTTTTGCTTCTGTTCATAACAAATATAATTGATTTTTACATTGTGTGTAAATTCCAAATTTTTTTAAAGCTTTCGAATAAATGGTACCTTAAGATAAGCTATCAGTGCAGCATTCTTATTCATAGTGGAAAATTATTTTAGTGAATTCAAAAAACCCTGAGATTACATAATAATTAATGAATGTCATTTGTAGAGTTAGGTCCTATAGAAAGTCCTAGAAAAGTTGTTAAAAAGTCCTTCTTCATTTACTCATGATAACAGATCTCAGGGCTGGGTCATCCAAAACCCTCTGCTACATCTGGGAAAGCATATTCAATCCCCATTTGCATAATATTTGAAGTAATCTTTTGTACACAATAAAATGGAAAATTCTGCATGAAAGTTTTTATTATTCAAAACTGCCTTCCTTGCAGAATATGTCATCTGGATGTTTACATAAAGACTCGAAATTTCTATTTTATTTCTTCATCTTGGGTTCAGCATGAGCTGATGGAGAAACAACCAGGTCAGCAGTTTTGGCCCCATAGAGCTGCATAAGCGCATTCAGATTGCACTTAACCCCTCCATGATGCTGCTGATGGTTGTAAGGAAGACGCTTTTCACTTAAAAACTGGATGCAATTAACCAGCTATGGATTTCATCCCATCAGCGAATCTTATATTTGAGTGATCTAAGTGACTTGCTGACACAAACTTAGCTAGGAAACAAGAAGTAATCTTCCTGTATCAAAAGGTACATCCTGATTGCATTCAACTTGGAGAAACTAACACAGATTGTATACTCTCCTAATAAATTAGTTGGAACTGTGTAACCAATAGCTTTAATGTACATCAATCAGAGGGGGAGACAGGAGATTATTTTTCAACCTACTAGGATCGAATTGATCCCTTGCAAATATAATTTTCTACCAATATTTTTGTTATGTATATAGTGTGTCTGGGTTTCACTTATTCAGTTTGTAGAGAAAATATATTTCATTTGAAGTGAAAAGGCCTTTGTGTTACTGTATGCATCGCATTGTTTGCCTGTTGCCTCTTTATGGGTTGACATATCAGAAGTAGATTTCATTTTGTGGTTGTGTGTGAACATATATGTAAACATACATCAGGTGAACATGTATGTAAACATACATCAGGTGAACTGCTTTCAGTTGGTCTTTAAGACAGTTGCTTATTTTTCCAAGTCCCAAATTCCTCAGGAAAACCACAGAGATAAAAGAAACTACCCTGTGACATTTTTAATTAAATAAAAGTTGAATGCTTAAAGGCACAGAGCGATAATTATTCCTGAGCATGCATGAGTGCCCACTGCACCTGCAAGTGCTTCAGTTCTGTAATGGTTCATAATCCTTACGATAAGAATGCTAGGCAGAGCCCTAATTATCTGGTTAGAAAGTGACATACTCACAAATCTTCATTTTATTTCTCTCAGCATTATAAATGGATTCCTAATGTTTTATTGAATTTCCAAAGTGTCCTTTTATTCTATTTTCTACATCTGTAAAATGCATTATGAAACCTGAGTAATATATGCTATAAAACATATTCACAATAATTTCCTATTCCCATTCAGTATGGGATATCAATAATCCCCGAATCTACTTGCTTATTCAAAACTAATTATAATTTCTGATGTATAGATTGAACTTATTCATTCACATAGTGTTTTATCATATGTAACATGTATTGTCAAATGAGGAACAGGAAGCAGTTGTGGCCTCTGCTATCAAGTAGCTTTGATTCTGATGTATGGACATAAAGGAGTCTTAAATAAGCAGAAACTTATAGTTGCAAGAAGTGTCTAAAAGTACTTGGAAAACCTAAATATGAGTGCTAAGAAACACAATATAATAACACATACTTAGGTTGTCACTGTTCATCTTTATTCTCTGTGTCAGACACCTATGGCTCACCTATTATTCCAAAGTATCTGCTAAGATGGAGTCATCTAAGATAAGGTCTAGCCAAATGCCACTGAAGATCTAATAGAAAGTGGCTCTTTGGAAGGGACATTAATCACGACATATGTCAAGGAGTTGAGTGATATTGAATTTAGTTTTGATTAGTTAAATGAACCAATGGAGTTACTCAGGTGTTAGATTCCTTTCATTCTTTTGATCTGTGGTCCTGACCTACTGTCTCAAGCCAATGCTCTTCTTGCCTGCAAGAGTTTCTCAAATCTTCAGGTTTTACTTAGCCTATTAAAACGCAGGGTTCAATGTGATTTAATACCAATAATTGAAGGCAGGGGCCTTTACTACCTTACATTAGAAATGGGAGCAGTGATGTGTCTCTGCTTAGTGTATTTTATGCACCACAACCTTTAGTCATAAAGCAATCCTAATCATTAGAAATTCTATCATCACATCCTTTCAGAGAGGAAAATGAGAATGAATACTTTACTTTTGACATTCAAGTACATCATAGGGCCAACCCATTCTGAAATCAGTACTCGTTCTTCTGATTCACATCGCCTTCCCCTTTAAAAGACTGTGTCATTCTAAGTATTAGAAAAGCAGACTTGAACTGAAATATGTGATTGGTCCTGCATGCTTGGATCACCATGCACATTTAGAAATAATATATAAAATTATTCCACCTGTTGTGGATTGCTGTTTGTATTTTTGATGCTAATTCTGCTCCCTCACGAGGGGTGCCCAGTCAAAGTGTAGATCACATACTCAGGTGATTGCAGGTAGACTCTTCATTGGCCAAATAAAGGCTAGAGCCTGTGATTGGGCAGTGGAAGAAAAAGGCAAGGCTGGAAGTTTCAGAGAGGGGCAGATGGACAAAGAAGAGGAGGATGAGACAGAGGATGGAAGAAGAATTTTGAGGATTAAGAGGTGGAAGAGGGAACAGATCCAAGTGGCCTGGAGGAGCCACAAGTAGCTTGGGATTTCATAGCTGGGCAATAGAGTAAAGTAGTGGTATATTTGCTAAATCTTGGCATGCCGCTTGTAAATATACTGAGTTGTGTATTCTTTGCACGAGCATATTGGGGTTGGAGATTTGCCTATATATAGATCTGGCTGGTATAGATGTAAGTCTCTAGTGTTTTCCTTCCATGGGGCTAGAGGGAGTTGAGTGTGACCAGAGTGGTTGTTGGCATTCTGTAGACCAGCCATGGACAAAGATGGCCTGAACAAGCAGCTAGCTCTAGGTATTTGCAGGAAAAACTGATTTGGCCAGCTTAGCAAGCCATGCTCCAAAACCAGGGCCAGAAGCCTGCTTAGAGCTAGCCCTGGGGGCTGGGTGAGACCACAGATGCCAGCACCTAGCCAGAACAAGTGTGTGTGTGTGTGTTTTAATTACATGCTACAACCACCAGTTTGAAATTTCAGAATCATGAGTGATGTCTAATTGATATCAAACACATTTTGTTTTCCTACAAACTGAACAAAACAAATATACTCAAGTACTTTATTTTTAATTTGATTTCTAAATAACTACTTATGTACACCCTTACTGTCTTGGCAGAAAGTCTCATAAAAGAAGACTGCTCCTTTTTTACAAGCTCTTGTGACAGAATTTTAAGTAAATCTGCTTTTACATTTTATTGGGACAAACACTCAGCTCAGTGTAAGCTGTGGAGTTCTGCTCCAGCTCCTTCTATCTTGTTACTGAGAAGTTTTCTTATGAAGTCAAAGGGCCGGACTACCGACTGATATGTCAAGTTCTATTTTGTATCTTTAATGACCTTGTCCCCTTGGTGGACAAAGTTGTATATAGTCCATATCCTTTGCATCTTTTTTTTCTTTTATTAATAAATTTAATTATTTGAAAACATATGCCTATTAGATACCAAATACTAATAAATAAAAAGCCAAATCCCAAGAGTGGTTTAACTGCTTCTTTTGGAGTCGTTGGCCTTTTAGTCTGAAAGACACCCAAACTTTATGACTATTGACTATAGCATCCTTTAAAACTTTTTGGTAAGACTCTCAGCAAACATCACATACTTAAGTCATAGAACATGTATAAACCAAATTTCATTAAGCGAGTGGTTTCATTCCTACTGGCTAGCTTTCATATTGCTTGAAGGTGACATGTATACTTTCAGAGGAGGAAAAGAGTCATCAGTGTCATCCAGGTATAAACCACATGATTTACAATAAAAAGGGACCCACTGGTACTATAGTAATCTAAATGTGGGAATAACCAATCACTTTCAGATTCAGTTTAACCTGGCACCATTAAAAGATCAAGATTATAGATAGACTGATAGATTACAGACACCGGAGAGAATTCTAATGGAACATTGAACTAAATCGGGTTCTACTGATGGCCTATCATTATACCATTAAGTGAAGGCATCTCTCCACTTCATCAAAGAAATTTCTAATTATAGTAGATGATTATCAACATAGAGACCCACAAGTTGCCTAATCGCATAAAATGGTAGACTATAGAATGTCCTTCCTAAAATATAAAATATAGACCAAATCCACTCCTCCCAGACTCTGGTATCACTGGAGAAGAGATGACCAAAAGTGTCATAAGTAGTAGATAACTATAAAGAAACGGTGTGTTCTAGACACAGCAAGGACATTGCACATCTGCACTCATTCCTCTGGCTTCTGGAAGAGGAAGGGTTAGAAATCTCTAAAACTATAGGTTCTACTATGTTGACTAATATACAGTGAAAAGTCACACACACACACAAAGAGCATAAAATGACCTTGTTGGAGAAAGAAAGACACAATGTTGTGTGGAAAATAAGGGAATTATTTTTGGGATGTGTTGGGGGAGGGGAATGAATATGATTAGAGCATGTTGTGTGAACAGGTATCTTGTAATAATTGAAGAACTACTAAAATACAAAAAAAAATAGGCTGTATCTAATACATTTTAGCTATTCTCCCTCTCTTCTCTTAAATTCCATCCACACCTGTGTGCCTCATCTTTCATTTTTCCTTAAAAATGTCATTCTCCTATTTCTGGCATTTTGTATCCAACCGAGTTTAGCCAGAGTCTCTGGTCTCTGTTGTGATCCTAAGATTACCTATTAGAGCCTGGTGGGCTAACCAGTGGGTGAACAACTGGATATTAAGCAAAGCACCTGTAGTAGGTTTCCCTAGGACCTAAAGCTGCCTAAGTCCTGTTTCCTTTCTTTCATGGTTTTACAGTAATATGTATGGATTCCTTGTTAGGATGCAGGTTCCAATCTAATCGTCTATAGTCACTCCTATAGCTATTATACCAATGAACAGATCTTGCCTAATATTGGCATACAACTTCCCTGACAAATAGTCCATGTTATTTACAGTTAGTTACAGTGAGTGATGCTTTTACTCTCCCGTCATCCAGACTTGTTCATTTTTTTTAGGGTGAAAGCTAATCAGAAGGAATCTTCCAGCTCAATCCTAATTTGAGTGTATTCAAAGTGAATTGCATCTTTATCACCAGCATCTTCCCCAATAGTACATGTGGAAAATTAAATTATGAGCAAAAGCTTTTATTGCTTTGGAGGCCTGAAGGCCTCCATGACCAACATGATTCACAGTTAGATGAATCATGCACTCTAATACTAGATACTCTCAGCACTGGGGTTGTTGTTTAATGTTTATAGGACCATCATTATCTAGCTCTGTAGGGTAGCTACATTCAACCTCATTCTACATTCAACCTCATTTCTCTGTGTAGCATTTAGTTTGCTTTTATGCTACATTTTTGTGACCACTTAGTTTTGATGAACCCTGACCTTCCCAACTCATGCCTTCACAATACCACAATGCTACTACTCCCTGTTTTACCCTTTCCACTTCTGGAATCTCCCTTCAATAATATTTTATTTCCCTCTCGTGGCCAAATGTTCTCCTTTCTTTAAGTCAGTTCCACACCTACTATTTCCTGTCTTGTTTCTTGTCTTCTGGATGTACTCCATGTTAAACACAGAAAACTGAAGCATCAAGGTTGGGATATATGTGAGAGAGAATAAGCACTGATTTTCTTGTTTGTACTCTGGTTTATTTTTCCTTTTAGTTTCCAATTTCAACTACTCATCCTCAAACAATTTCATTTTTCTCTAGAACTAGCACAATCAATCGTGTATTTGTGCTACACTTTCATTATCCTTTAATCCACAGAGATTGTAGTGGTTTTGATGAAAAGAAAAGTTTCACATGGACTTAAGTATTTGAAAACTTCTGGTGCTGTTTTCTGGTGCTGTTTATGCAGTGTGATGGCTTGAAAAAGAATGTCCTCCGTTGGCTTATATGTTTGAATGCTTACCCTCCAGTTAATGATACTGTTTGGGAAGAACTGGGGTTCATAGTTTTATTGGGTTAGATATGGCCTTTTGGAAGGAGGTGTGTAAATCAAAGTCAAGGTTTCAAAATCCCTTTTCAAACCCAGTGCTATGCTCTTTTCTTTCTCTGCCTACTGCTTGTGGATTAGGTTGTAAGATCTCAGCCTCTGCTCCAACATCAACCCTCTCTGCTCCCTGCCATAATGGTCATAGACTAGCCCTTTAAACTGTTAAGCCAGTCCCTAATTAAATGCTTTTTTAAAGGGTTGCCTTGGCTGTGGTGTCTCTTTACATCAACAGGCCAATAATTAAGACAGGGAAGTTACTGAACTTTTAGGAGGTAAAGACTTGTTTAAAAAAAAATACACCACTGGAGATAAACTTTCAAAGTTTATATCCTCACCCCATTTCAGGTCACAGGCTTTCTGCTTCCTTTTATGATGGAGATGTGGCCTCTTCCCTTCTTGATCCTGATCCTTAATGACATTCCTTTCTAGTCTACTCTGGGAGCCATAATACAAAATAAACTCTTTCTTCATTAGTTACTTTTGGCCAAGATGTTTTAGCAGTAACAAACAGTAAAACAGATATTTAGGTTGATTCCAATTCTTAGCTATTGTAAATATAGCTGCAAGGATAATGAAGCACAATCATATATAGCCTTGTGACTAGTTTTCTTGAGGAACCTACAGACCGATTTTCATGGTGGTTGCAGTAGTTTACACTCACACTAGCACCATTTAAGAGTTCATTCTTCAGTCTTTACTCTACACTTTGATTCTGTTATTCCTTCCATGGGTGTTTTGTTCCCCTTTTCTAAGATGGATAGAAGTATCTCCACACTATGTTCTTCCTTCTTCTTGAGTTCCATGTGGTTTGTGAATTGTATCTTGGGTATTCCAAGCTTCTGGGCTGATATCCAATTCTCAGTGAGTGCATACTATGTGTGTTCTTTTGTGATAGAGGCTGACTCACCTGGGGATCCATCCCATTTACAAACACCAAACCCAGACACTGTTGTGGATGCCAATAAGTGCTTGCTTACAGGAGCTTGATATAGCTGTCTCTTGAGAGGTTCTGCCAGTGCCTCACAAATACAGAGGTGGATGCTCATAGCCATCCATAGCATCCCCAATGAAGGAGCTAGAGAAAGGACCCGTGGAGCTGAAGGGGGTAGCAGCCCCATAGTAGGAATAACAATATGAACCAACCAGTACCCCCAGAGCTCTCAGGGACTAAATCATCAAACAAAGAGCACACATGGTGGGACTCATGGCTCCAGCTGCATATGCAGCAGAGGATGGCCTAGTCCAACATCAATGGGAGGAGAGGGTCTTTGTCCTATGAAGGCTGTATGCTAGGTGGATGTCAGTGTCAGGGAATGCCAGTGCCAGAAATCAGGAGTGGGTAGGTTAATGAGCAGGGGGAGGGAGATGATGGGGGAGTGTGTCTTTCAGAGGGGGAACCAGGAAAGAGGATAACATTTGAAATGTAAATAAAGAAAATAGCCAATAAAAAAAGAGTTCATTTTTTTTTTAGCATTTCTTTTTTAATTTTTATTTTCTTTTAATTAATTTATTTTTTGCATTCCATATTTTATTCCCACCCCTGTCTACTGTCTGACTATTCCACATCCCATACCTCTTGCCCACCTTGTGTCCACATGGATGACCCTACCATCCACCCCACCTGACCTCTAAACACTACGGGGCCTCCAGTTCCATGAGGGTTAGGTGCATCATCTCTGAATGAACACAGACCTAGCAGTTATCTACTGTCTGTGTGTTGGGGGCCTCATATTAGCAGGTATATGCTGCCTGGTTGGTGGTCCAGTGTTTGAGAGGCCTTGGGCCAGATTAATTGAGATTTCTTGTCCTCCTTTAGGATTGCCCTTCTCCTAAGCTTTTTTTTAATCCTTCCCTAATTCAACAACAGGGTTCAGCTGCTTCTGTCTATTGGTTAGGTGCAAATATCTGCATCTGACTCTATCAGCTGCTTGTTGGGTCTTCCAGAGTGGGGTCATGCTAGGTCCCTTTTTATGAGCACTCCATAGCCTGAATAATAGTGTCAGGCCTTGGGACCCCTCATCAAGCTAGATCCCACTTTGGGCCTGTCTCTGGACCTTATTTTCTTCAGATTCCTCTCCACTTTTTTTCCTGTAATTCTTTCAAACGAGAACAATCATGGGTCAGAGATGTGACTGTGGGATGTCAACCTGTTCTCTCACTTCAATTCTGTTCCATCGACCAATGTGTCTGTCTCTTTATCAATACCATGCAGTTATTATCGCTATTGCTCTGTAGTAAAGCTTGAGGTCAGAGAAGGTGATTGCCCCAGCTTTTCTTTTAATGTTAAGAATTGTTTCGCTATTCTGGTTTATTGTTGTTGTTGTTTGCCTTTCCAGATGATTTGAGAATTGCGTTGGTATTTTGATGGAGATTACATTGAATATATAGATTGCCTTTGGTGGGATGGCCATTGTTACTATGTTAATTCTGCCCATCCATGAGCATGGGAGATCTCTTCATTTACTGAGATCTTCTTTAATGTCTTTCTTGAGTGACTTGAAGTTACTGTCATACACATTTTTCACTTGTTTGGTTAGAGTTACCCCAAGATATTTTATATTATTTGTGTCTATTATGAAGAGAGGTGTTTCCCTAATTTCTTTCTCAGCCTGTTTATCATTTGTACAAAGGCTGCTGATTTATTTGAGTTAATTTTTATATCAGGACACTTTGCTGAAATTGACTATCAACTGGAGAAGTTTGCTGGTGGAATTTTTGGGGTTGCTTATATATACTATCATATCATCTTTAAATAGTGATACCTTTATTTCTTCTTTATCAATTTGTACCCCGTGATCTCTTTTTGTTGTCTTAATATTCTACTTAATATTCTAGCTAACACTTTGAGTACTTTATTGAATAGATATGAGGAGAGTAGGTATCCTTGTCTTGTACCTGATTTCAGCGGGATTGCTTCAAGAATGTCTTCATTTTATTTGTAGTAGATTGCTTTTATTATATTTAGGTATGGGCCTTAAATTACAGATTTCTCCAATGCTTTTAAAATGGAGGAGTGTTATATTTTGTCAAATGCTTTTTCAGCATCTAATGAGATGATCATGTAATTTTTTTTCTTTGAGTTTATTTATATAGTGGATTGTATTAATAGTTTCCTATATTGAACCAAATTTGAATCCCTGGGATGAAGCCTACTTGACTGTAGTGAATGATGGTTGATCTGTTCTTGGATTAGGATTGCAATTGAGTATTTTTGCATCTATATTCATAAGAGAAATTGATCTGAAGTTCTCCTTTTTGATTGGGTTCTTGTGTGGTTTAAGTTTCATTGTAATTGTGGCTTCATAGAATGAGTTAGGTAGTGTTTCTTTTGTTTCTATTTTAAGAAATTATTTGAAGAAAATTGGCATCAAGACTTCTTTGAAGGTCTGGTAGAATTCTGCACTAAATCCATCTGGTCCTGGGCCTGGTTTTGGTTGGGAGGTTTTTAATGACTTCTTATATTCCTTGTTCAATATGGGCCTGTTTAGATATTTTACCTGCTCTCGCTCTTGATTTAACTTTGGTATGAGGCATCTGTCCAGAAAATCATCCGTTTCATCTAGATTTTCCAGGTTCGTTGAATATAGGCTTTTATAGTAGGATCTGATGACTTTTTGAATTTCCTCCATTTCTATTGTTATGTTTCCCTTTTTATTTCTGATTTTATAAATTTGGATACTGCCTCTCAGTCCTTTAGTTAGTTTGGCTAGGGGTTTATCTTGTTGATTCTCTCAAAGAACCAGCTTTTGTTTTTTGCGGATTCTTTTTGTTGTTTTGTTTCTATTTGGTTGATTTCACCCCTGAGATTGACTGTTTCCTGCCTTCTACTTCTTTTGGGTGAGTTTGCTTCTTTCTGATGTAGAGCTCTCAGGTGTGCTGTTAAGTTTTTAGTGTCAGATCTCTCCTGTTTCTTTACCAGGGCACTTGGTGCTATGAAATTTCCACTTAGCACTGCTTTCATTGTGTCCCATAGGTTTGGGTATAATGTGTCAATATTTTCATTAAATTCTGGGAAGTCTTTAATTTCTTTCTTTAATTCTTCCCTGACCAAGTTATCATTGAGTAAAGAGTTGTTCAGTTTCCATGTGTATGTGGGCTTTCTGTAGTTTTTGATCTTATTGAAGACGAGCCTTAGGCTATGGTGATCTGATAGGATGCATGGAATTATTTCCATCTTCTTGTATTGGTGGATTGGTTGTTTTGTGATGAATTATATGGTTGATTTTGGAGAAGGTACCATGAGGTGCTGAGAAGAAAGTTTTTTCTTATGTTTTAGGGTGAAATGTTCTTTAGATATCTGTTAAATTCATTTGGTTCATAACTTTTCTAAGTTTCACTGTGTCTCTGTTTAGTTTCTGTTTCAGAGAGCTGTACATTGGTGAGAGTGGGATCTTGAAATCTCCTATTATTATTGTGTGGGGTTCAATGTGTGTTTTAAGTTTTAAGAAAGTTTCTTTTATGAATTTGGTTGCTCTTGTATTTGGGGAATAAGAATTGTGACTTTTTCTTGGTGAATGTTTCCCTTGATGAATATGAAGTGTTCTTCATCACACTTAATAACTTTGGGTAGAAAGTTTATTTTATTGGACATTAGGATAGCAAATCCAGGTTGTTTCCTGGGACCATTTGTTTGAAAGAACCTTTTCCATTCTTTTACTCTGAGATAGTGTGTATCTTTGTTGTTGAGGTGTGTTTCTTTTTTTTTTTTTTTTTTTTTTTTTTTTTTTTTTTTTTTTTTTTTTTTTTTTTTTTTTTTTTTTTTTTTTTTTTTTTTTTTTTTTTTTTTTTTTTTTTTTTTCAACTTTTATTAGATATTTTCTTCATTTACATTTCAAGTGTTATCCAGAAAGTTCCCTATATCCCCCCCCCTCCCGGCCCTGCTACCCTACCCACCCGCTCCCACCCCCTGGCCCCGGTGTTCCCCTGTATTGGGGCAAATAATGTCTGCATAACCAAGGGGCCTCTCTTCCCACTGATGGCCAACTAGGCCATCCTCTTCTATATATGCAGCTAGAGACACGAGCCCAGGGGGTACTAGTTAGTTCATGGTTATTCTTCCACCTATAGGGTTGAAGACCCCTTTAGCTCCTTGGGTACTTTCTCTAGCTCCTTCTTCCTTGGGAACCCTGTGTTCCANTATCCGGGCCCTTTCAGCACCATCTTGCTGGCATATGATATAGTGTCTATGTTTGGTGACTGATTGTGGGATGGATCCCTGGCAGCCGCAGTCGTTGGGACCATCCTTTGGATTGAGCTGCACAAATGCTCCCTTTAACTCTTTCAATGTGTGCATTGTTCTTAATTCTAGGAAGGGGTGACGTGCCCACATTTTGAGGTGTGTTTCTTGTATGAAGCAAAACACTGGATCTTGTTTGCATATCCAGTCTGTTAGCTTATGTCTTATTATAGGTAAGTTGAGTCCGTTAATATTGGAGATATTAAACAGAGATGACTATTGGTTACTGATATATTTGTTTTTGTAGGTGACTTTATGTGCTTGTGGCACTCTGCTTTTGGCTTTGTTGCAAGATGCTTAATATCTTGTCCTTTTTGGAGCATATACATTCCTTGTGTTGGAGTTTTCCTTCAAGGATCCTCAGTAGGATTGGGTTGGTAGATAGATAATGTTTGAATTTGGCTTTGTCCTGGAATATTTTGTTTTCTCCATCTATGCTGATTGAGAGTTTTGTTGGGTATAGTAACCTGGGCTTGTGTTCTCTTTGAGTCTGCATGACCTCTGACCAGGCTCTTCTGGCATTCATAGTCTCTGTTGAGTAGTCTGGTATAATTCTGATAGGTCTACCTTTGTATTTTACTTGTTCTTTTTCCCTTGCAACTTTTAATATTCTTTCTTTGTTCTGTGCATTTAGTATTTTGATAATTATTTGATGAGAAGATTTTCTTTTCTGGTCTTACTATTTTTTTGGTGTTCTATAGGCTTCTTGTACCTTTATGGCCATGTCTTTCTTTAGGTTGGGAAAGTTTTCTTCTATGATTTTCTTGATGGCATTTTCAGGTTCTTTGAGCCAGGAATCTTCTTTCTCCTCTATTCCAATTTGAATTCTTAGATTTGGTCTTTTCATTGTGTCCTGAATTTCCTGGATGCTTTGGGTTAGGAGTTTTTTATGTTTTGAATGTCCTTTGAAAATTGTGTCAATCTCTTCTACCCTGTCTCCTACACCTGAGATTCTCTCTTCTATCTCTTGTATGCTGTTGGTAATACTTATATCTGTGATTCCTGACCTCTTTCCTAGGTTTTCTATTTCCAGGTTTGGCTCCATTTGTGTTTTCTTTATTGTTTCTACTTCCACTTTTAGATCTTGAATCGCTTTATTCGATTCCTTCACCTGTTTGTCTGTGTTTTCCTGTATTTCTTTCAATGAGTTATTGATATCTTCTTAAAGTACTCTGTTATCTTCATGAGATAGGATTTTATGACAGATTACTGATTTTCAGGTGTGTTGGTGTATTTAGGGCTTTTTGTGGTAAGAGAACTGGGTTCTGATGATGCCCATGTATTTTGGCTTCTGTTACTTATGGTCTTGTGCTTGTGTTTTGACATTTGGATATCCCTTGTGTTTGTTGATCTGGGAGACTCTACGGAGGGAGGCTGACTCTTTTATTCCTGGGTTGCTTCAGATCTTTGGTAGACCTGCAGGCATGGATGTATCAGACGACCTGTGGGGCCTTCCATGTGGGTATTCCTCACAGGGCCAGAGAAGCTGCTGATCTGTTGCCCTGGCTACAGTAGATCTCCTGGGAGACCTTCAGACTGCTGGGTCTTCATTGGAGCAGTCAAGCTGTTGTCCAACTGCTCTGAGTGCAGCAGGTCCTCTAGGATGGATCTAAATATGGTGTCTTCAATGTAGAAACCAACTAGGAGTCTCAAGTCTCATTTTTTCCCCATGAAAACATTGTCATTTGCATCCTTGTTGGTGCCCACTCTGATGAACAGAGATAGAGTATTAAAATACTTCTAATGTGAAATTCCATGATGGCTGATGCTATTAAACATTTAATGCAAAAGCACATTCTAGCAATTTGTATTTCTTCTTTTGAGCACTTTACATTCAGTTCCAAATCCTGTTTTAAAAAACATTAACTCAACTGTTTGAATTTTAGAGTTTACAATTTCGATCTTTTTATATATTCTAGTTTTGAATATTTTACAAAATGCTTAATTTCAAATATTTTCTACCATTCTATTGGCTAGTTCTGCATGAAATAGTTTATGTTTCTGTACAGAAAATTTAGGTTTCATGAAATATAATGTATAAGCTGTTATTTTTTTGTTCTTGTGCTACTAGAAGTCATATTCAGAACATCCCAGGCAATGCTTATATGTAAATATGCACATTTTACAGTTTTCTAATACTTTTTTGTGAATTGAATATTCTAATGAAGTATTTTTGTGCAGGTTGAGCTATAGGGATATATTTTTCATATTTCTACAAACTAAAATATATGTTTCTAAGCATTGTTTGTCAAATATGTTGTCATTTTCTTCAGGGTATATTAGTGGGGTTTTGTCAAAACTAACAAAATGGTAGTCTCACAGACTAATACCTGTTATATCCTAATTATCTATGTATATGTTTACATGTCAGTGCCACACTGTTTTTATCATTATGGTTCTGTGTATGATTTACTTTGAAATCTGATATGGTACTAACTTCTGTACTACTCTTCTTGGTCAGATTGCTTTATTAAATCCTGTTCTTTTGTGCTTTACAAAATAAAATTGAAGCTTATATAGATGTGAAAATTTTCTATAAAATTTTGTTGTATTTAAAATGTATATTGCTTTTGAAAATGTCATTTTTTTCTACTCAATCCTCTCAATTCATGGTTATGGAATACCTTTTCATTTTCTAGTGTTTCCCCATTTTCTACTTCAAAACCTTAACGTTGTCATGCTATAGGCCATAATTATTGTAGCTATTATGAATAAGGTTGATTCACAAAATTTTAAAACATGCTTGTCATACAAATATAAGACAGCTACTGACTTGTTTGTATTGATTGTGTATTGTACCTCTTACTTGGAGTTGTTACTTCTGAGGTTTTGGTGGAATGTTTATTGTCTCTTTGTCTATTTGTACACATTATTTTTCTCTTGTTCTATTGCCCTAGCTAAGACTATTTTAAATAAGGCTGGAGAGAATAGATACCATTGTCGTGTTATTGATTTTAATGAGTACATTTCGAGTTTTTCTCCACTTACTATGATGTTGGCTATAAACTTATTTATATATAATATATGTTTTATTGATGCTTTCTCTCTTTATCCCTAAGATGTCTATGCTTGAAACATAAAGTGATATTGAGTTTTATCAATGTCTACATCCAGTCAGAAGCTGATATCATTATATATTTCTTAGTATTTATATATTTGATGAATTACATTTTTTAACTTACATGTTAGTCATTTCAGAATAACTAGAGTTTAGCCAACATAATCATAGTAAATGATTTTTTAAATTTGAGCTTTGGTTCAGTTTACCCTTTGTATCTTTCTTCAGAAGGAGGCATTTATCAATTTTTCTTTAGAAAACTCTCAAACTTCGGTGTCCAGAGCTGTATTCTATCTATACCCAAAATAGACAAAAGAAAAGAACATGAAATATTCAGTGTCTTGATGATGTCAGTCATGACCCAACACTGAATCTGTGTCTAGGATTAAGTTATTCTGTAATGGTGACACTTCAGTATAACAAACTTATTAGGAAGAAGAAACTAGTAAGTGAAGATAAGCATTAACTGTCAACTTTAAATGTAACTGTAAATAAGTTGAGGCAGAAAAAGAGAGAAGTTGAGTAGATTTACAAATGTCTTGAAACATTAATTATACTAATGGTGACATCTTCACTTATTATTTCTAGTTATGTTTAATTATTTAGGTGGTAAAATAAGAGTATAGTTTGAAAAAATTGATAGAGTTTGAAAATTACATCCTTCTAAAATATATTATTAATACTGTTTTAATTTTTACAAAACATAACAGCATCTACTAAGAGTAATTATTGACTTTTATGTTTGAATATTATCTCTGGAATATTTTTATGTGATAGAATGAAATTATAAAATGTAAATTGTTCAGAGAGCAAATTTTTGTCATACTTATATTTGAGACATTCTTTCTCAAACTTGTTTTCATTGTAACAGAGAATATAGGTATTTAATCATTTAGGGTAAGAAGTGACTGTCAAAAATGCGACACCACGTGCTACCTGATATCTCCATAACAAAACTCTTGCATATGAGGCTCTGAGGTCATAGCACAAAAGGTATCATATAATTTCTGAGTTATAAAAACTTGATTGTGGTGGAAAATATCATTTCCTTGAAATGTCAGAGAAGCTATACCCTTGAAGCCAAATTAATATGGCTACCTATTCTAGACCTGAACAAGCACAAAAAAAGAGGTAATACTAAATATTGAGGAGGGAAATTTCATAGGGGCCCAGCCCTAGACAATGAACTATAGACAATTAGTGAATGCTTTGGTCCAGAGAAATAGTCCTTCACAGGGAATAGGCCCCCAATTGATTATCCAATAGTACATAGTCAACCCTGAAATCATATACATTACAGCAATATTAATCAACAGATCAGGTACATGCATGTGCAACAGCAGTTAGAAATTAAGAGGACAGGAATTTAATAAAGTTGATCTACATGGTAAGAGTTGGAGATAAAAAGATAAATAGGAAAGATTGTATAATTGTGCTTTTATTTCCAAAAAATTTAAAAGATAAATAGCTGAAAAGTATTTTGAAATTTTGTTTCCCAACAAAATAAATTTGTTTGGTACATTTTGTTTATTTTGGAAAAAAAGACATTTATCTTTCTAGATCTGAGTTACTTAGTATGATTGTTTCTAGCTCCATATACCTACACATTTTATAATTTCATTTTAAACAACCAAATACTATTCTATTGTATTTCATTATCCATTCATTATCCATTCATCAGTTGAGAGACATCTAGGACATTTTCAACTTGTGTCTATTCTGAATAGATGACTAGAACAGCAGGAATGTGAATGAGCGAGTATTTCTGCAGTAAGATGAAGGAATCCTTTGGGACTGAAAATAGTGCTGCGAGATCATCCAATTCTTTTCATCCTTAAAAGAAACATCGACACTGATAACCATAGTTTCTATATCAGGTTTCCATACAATCAGCAATAAATAAATGCTTACTTTTTGTACATCTGAGCTATTATTATTTGTCATTTGTTTTATTGATATTTGGCACTTTGACCGGGGTAGGATGAAATCCTAAAGTAGGTTTACCTAATGGCTAAGTAGAAATTGAGCTGGTAGTTAGGCAGAAGTTTCTTCTTTAGTGACTAGTATTCAGCATGCTGGAAGGCACTGTACTTGTCTCCAGAAGAGAAAAATAATAATCAATATTGCCTAACTGCAAACATTGAAATCTAGTCTGAGATGCCTGCAAGACACACCTGTCAGCAGTGGGACAAATGTAATAAGAGTAACCAAAACTTCTAATGTTGGACTTAAATCCTGCTTCCTGATATAGAATCCATACCTATACTTTTAAAGGCACACAGCATCTGGGACTAAATATGTCATGGACCTTAAAGGAAAGCCTACTAACAACCATTATTCTTCTAAATGACCATAGCAATAAAATACAACTAATAATATATTGCTATACCTATAAGTCAGTGAATTTTTCAACCATCATTAGAAAAGTTTCCTGCAGGAGATAGTAAGTAACACAGTCTCACAACTAGATAATGTGTAAAGAGTGAGAGACTTTAGAGCACTGGGTTCTAGATAAAATGCCCTTATTACACCTCTTCCTTTAAAACTGAAGGACCTATGAGCACAAGAAAATAGAAGATTTTAAAAGGCAGAGGTGATGATTGACCCAGTGAGAGAGTCTCTCAGACACAACACAGCTGATAAATATATGAAATCACATATACTGTGGCAGCATTTAGAAGATCTATACCAGTCCAAGAGAGACAAGTGCCATCGTGAAGATGGGAAAAAAAAAGCACAAAGTACCATGCAGAACCAGGACACTATCTTCATTAGATAGCATCAGGCAGGGCACAAACAAGTTTTGTTTTGTTTTGTTTTGATTTGGTTTCCATGGAGTGACACCACCTTTATAAATTCCATTCCAGGTTAAGCCTCGTGTGCACGGGTAGTGAGCTTACAAAAAACGGACTTCATTTTTTATGTGGGTTTGTATTTTTTTTATTAGATATTTTCTTCATTTACATTTCAAGTGTTATCCAGAAAGTTCCCCAAACCCTCCCCCATCCCGCCCTGCTCCCCTACCCACCCCCTCCCACATAATGGCCCTGGTGTTCCCCTGTACTGGGGCATATAAAGTCTGCATGACCAAGGGGCCTCTCTTCCCAATGATGGCTAACTAGGCCATCTTCTTCCATATATGCAGCTAGAGACATGGGCACAGGGGGAACTAGTTAGTTCATGTTATTCTTCCACCTACAGAGTTGAAGACCCCTTCAGCTCCTTGGGTACTTTCTCTAGCTCCTTCCTTGGGAGTCCTATGTTCCAACTAATAGCTGACTGTGAGCATCCACTTCCGTGTTTGCCAGGCACTGGTATAGCCTCCCACGAGACAGCTATATCAGGGCCCTTTCAGCATTATCTTGCTGGCATATGCAATAGTGTTTATTTTTGGTGGTTGATTATGGGAAGGATCCCTTAAGTTAGGGCAACCTAGGAGGGACTACAGGTGGGAAAATAAAATGATCAATACATACTGTATGAAAAAAATATATAAAAAATGAAAAAGACTAACTATACATTTTAACTTAAATATAAAAACTTCTATAAAAATAAAGTATGAATATTATTTCCATTGCCATGATTAAGATAACATTTCCATCACATTTTCTTTTTATTTATAACTTACACTATAATTGAAACGTTCAATTAAAATCAATTTAAAAATCGTTATAACATTATATTTATTTTTTCCAGTTCAAAGACTAAAATGGGTTTCAACTTCAACATTTGAAAGGAACAACGAAAGGACAGTATCACCACAGAACTAAGAAACAATACAATAGAGAAAATATGTTTCAACTTATGTATATAATAAGCCATTTCTTATACATTAAATAATACTTTGTGTAATTATTTAACTAAAGCAATGTGAAAAATTTTTAAATTAACCATGGCTGAATATATAGGTCTTATGAAAGATTGCAAACCTAGAATCTTTGAAGCCTTGTCTTTATACATCTAATGTCATAGGAGTTATGATGCATGCCTGTCATCTTGGACCTTAGTATCTGGAAGGAGAAGGATAAAAACAATGAAGGCTTCCAGCAGCTCTATAGCAAAATTTAGGTCAGCTGTGGATATAGAAAAAAAAACTATCTAAAAATAAAAGCACATCTTAAACCTAAGACAATTTTTTTGTATCCTGTAATTAAGTTTTATTTTTATGTTATCTAATTATTTCTCCAGAAGACATTTTTAAAAGTTTTTATGAATTTGATAAATATAAATAATAGATTCTCTGAAAACTGAAATTTTGGTTAGTTGTTCATCATCATGTGTGTACTGAGAACAGAACCCTGGATCTCTTCAAGAACAGTCATTTCTCTTAATCTTGAGCTATCTTTCCAGCTCCACTAGCTAACTTTAAGCCGGGAATACTGATAACTGAGAACCAGCACCAGTCTCCTTTCTGGAAGAGTGTGGCATTAATCAGAATGTTATCTATCTCAGTGTATATGTCAGAACCCCTATTGGTTTATAAGTGTACCTATTCATTTATGTTGTTTTAATACTAGAACAAATATGTGCGTTCTGCCTTAAGTTTTCCATGATCCAAACTTTAAGGTGACACATAATAAGTGACATTCAAGCAGGTTTTAAAAATAATTTATTGTCAAATGTACCTATCTCATTATTGTACCACTGCATAGAATAAATGTGGTTTAGAAATAACCTAAGGCCACCAAGGGATGAAAAATTAACATGGAGGGCAGAAACCCCTAATATGTTTTAGTCTTTTAATTGAAGAAAGCGTTTGAAAAATATATTATTTGTGTTATTGACAGAGTAATGGGTGTCACCTTCAATAACTATTACATGTAATAATTATACTTTTATTAACAAGGTCTATCACACTTATTTTTCTTTTTTATTTGGCTTTATTTGATTTTAACCCAACTGGAATATACAATTCTAGTTAAATTAACATAACATATAGTAGACCTTTAGAAAATTAAATTTAGTGTTTCCTTCTGCTCTTAATTTTTTTCATTTGTCTAAAACATAATAATTTAAAATAACATTTGGATCTATATTTTGCAATCCCCTAGTTCTCAGTAAATTGCATTTAAATTGAGGAAATATTTACTGAGTGCCTACTTTACATCTATTGCTAAAGACTTCCAGAACAACCTTCTGATGGTTTTTTAAATGCATCGACAGATTTAGTAACTCATAGAGTGGTCTGCTGTTTCTGAATTAATGTTGGTAGGAATGTAAGCTGTTATGGCTATTATGGAAGATAAATCTATGTTCCCTCAAAATAAAAGGCAAAACTATCACATTATCTAGAAATCCTTCTTCTGAGAGAAGTGAACAATGAAAATGAAATCAACATCTCAAAGACATATATGATCTCATATGTTCATAGCTGCATTAGTCATGATAGCTAAAATATGGAATCCCCGTATGCATCCAGCATAAGATGAATAATGAACCAAAGGTGGTATACACTGTTACATATACACAGGGGAACTATATTCAGCCTTAGAAAATGCATGGAATACTGAAATGTGTATAAATAAACCAGACAAATACAAATGTGCATTTCTCATTTACAAATGAAACTTAAAATCAAATCACATTATTGGTAAAATAGAATAGACTGGTGGTTACCAGAGGATGGAGAGATGGTAATACAGGGACAAAGTGCTTTCTTTAGCTTTTAGATACAAACGCTGAGTACCTAATGTACAGGGAAGTGACTATAACTCATAACAGTATATTATGTGCTTGACTTTTGCTGAGAGAAGATCATAAATGATCTCATTATGAATACATGTGTATCAATGCACCCACAAATACTCACACACACACACACACACACACACACACACACACACACAAATGTTCTTCTACTGGGCAACTCATTAAGGTGGTCAAAGCATTACCTTGATTGTAGTAATAAAATCAGGATTTATATACCAATGCCTTTTGTTACTTAGCTTATTTATATACAGATTTACTTGTCAACCATATATCATCAAAGTTGAAAAGAGAATAATTCCAAACAAAATTAGACTTGAAAATAGGGAGTATTTTGATTAGGTATTTTTGAGTACTTCCCAAGTGGCTTTAAGAACCACTTAAATATCTACACAATTGTAGATGAGTAGGGCATTATTCGTAATATCCAAGACATAGTATTAACTCAAGAGTCATAATGATAATAATTCAAAATTCCCTCATTGAAGAATGGGTAAATAAAGCTAAGTATAGGAATATAATTGAACAATTATTCAACAAGTGAGAAATGTTAACCTATACTATAGTAATGATAGACCTTGAAAACATCATCTTAATTATAAAAAATCAGATATAAAAGTATGTTTGATTTTATGAAATATCCAAAATGGGGAAATTCACAGAAACAAAATTGGTTGCCATTTTCCAGTAGCGAGCAGTTTGGAGGAAGTGCAAAGGGATTTAAGGGCTATGGTTTCCCTTTGAGGGTAATGAAGATGCTCTAAAGTAAATGAGAAGGCAAGTTCCCAGCTCCATAAATGTATAACTAATCAATACATTTTCATTTGGAAGTTCTGATTTTTCAAGTATGAAAGTCATATCTTCCTAGAGCTTTTACTAGAATGACATTCAAGTAAACACTTCCAAGATATTTTTAATCTATTTTTCCCTGGGAACAGATTGAAAATGTCAAGGGCAATGTTTCTAAGAAAGCATGTTACATGACTGAACACCTGTAGAATGTTCTTTATATAATATCTCCCAAGCAAAATCCTATGTCCATGCAGTTCATCAGCAAAGTATATATAATGGGTCTCCATTGGCCTTTTGTTATCTTGGGATAGATCACAGATACTACTGTATTTTAAGGTGCTAAGTGAATTAGAGAATCAAAAAATGGGAAGATGGACTTTGCATTATTAAGTGTATGAGTAGTCTTCATGAATTTTATTTATTTACTTTATGTTGTGGCGTGGTTTTCACGGACAGAGTTGGGGTCCAGGCAAATATGTAGAGGTCAGAAAAGAACATGTAGCAATTGGCTCTCTCCTTCTGCATTGTGTGGGTCCTGTGGTCCAACTCAGGTCTTCAGGCTTGAAAAATGACAACTTTACCTGCCGAGTCANTTGCTAGAGAACACAAACCTTCTCCAATAATATTGAGATAGGTGTACCTGTGTTAAGAGTCAAAAGTATGTATGCCATGTCATTATCAAAAGCATATGGTTGTCAGAAATAGTCTGTTCTCAAAAAGGGCTAGCTTTCTGATAAGTTGTCAGAGCACTGGCTTGGAAAGATGAGTTTAAATATGGCTGACTTCCTGCCACCATTTTAGAAGGGAAGCACATAGATCAGAAGACAGGTCTCTGTGTGACCCTAGAAATGACTTAGAAGAATCCACATTTGCTACCCTTTCCCCTATTTTCTAATTTGGCCACTTGTGAGCATATTCAATTCTCTAATACATTTTAATTTCTTATGCTACTAAAACACACACACACACACACACACACACACACACACACACACACTCACCTACATGCACTCACACTACTTTATTGTTTTTTAGGAGTTCAACAGCTCTCAATTCAACATCTGTATGCAATAATACTATTAAAATCATATCCCATTTTCACTGAAAATTCCAGGGGAAATCTTGTCAGTTATATCTGTTAATTTATTACACTAAAACCCTATTTCATAGCATTTTCTATAAATTTGCACAATAAGACTTTGGTAAGAATCTCAGCTATTTAAGATCATTTCTTTGAAAGATAAATTCATTTGAAATTCACATATTGATAAATCTAGTCAGGAATAGCTACAATTTGGATATTTTTAACTATATGCCATTATAATAATAAATTATATTTTGCATTGTATGGTATTAATGGTATTTAGAGATTTAGAAAAAAAAAAAAAACTTTAGAATTTCAAACCCAAGAAAGTTGCTTGTAAAGTTATTTATACACTGTCTTTAATTTTGTGTCAATTCTGCTGAACTGAGGGGTGCTTGTAACTTGGGAGTATATTACTTCTGAGTATGAGAGTGTGTTGCCAGAGAAATTCATAATTAAATCACCAAGCTGAGTAAAATGGTCACTCTGATCAATGTGGAAAGATATCATACAGCCTGGTAAGGGAGTTCCCTCCAATAGAACAAAAGTCAGAGGAAGAATATGCCTTCCTTTTGAATTGAACAAACAACTTATCCTGCCATTGGGCATAGCCTCAGTTCTCCTACTTCTGGACATTTGGATAAGATGGAGATCGGTCCCATCAGCTGCTAAAATGCCAGATAGCCAGTAAAAAACAAAACCTTTGCAAAGGCAGCAGCAGCTGGAACAGAGGACCTCAGTCAAACCAGAGGCTGGGACCCCTCCCAGCCAGCCAGGACCTCCCCTGCCGCCTGACCGCCATCATCCCTCTCTGAACGCAGCAGATAGGGCCGCCAGCGCACTCTCCAAACCCCAGGACATTAGGCACACTTCGGGGGTAAAGGTGAGTGAAGCGCACCAGGGGCCTTGAAATCGCAGAGGGTCCAGTGGCCAGTTGCAGCAGCAGCTGGAACAGAGGACCTCAGTCCAACCAGAGGCTGGGACCCCTCCCAGCCAGCCAGGACCTCCCCCCACCGCCGGACCACCATCATCCCTCTCTGAACGCAGCGGATAGGGCCGCCTGCACACTCTCCAAACCCCAGGACATTAGGCACACTTCGGGGTTAAAGGTGAGTGGAGGGCACCGGGGGCCTTGAAATCACAGAGGCACACAGCAAGGGGAACAGCTGAACGCAGCATCTGTTCCTGCCCAATCCCTTGCTCCTTGAGTCACCAGCCAGGACAGAGATAGAGGCCCAGCCCAGGAGGGACTCTCCCTTCCCCTTCCGGTCTGGTCCTGTGCACCCACACCAGCCCAGGGCTAGGGCACGAGCTCTGCGCACTCTCTGCTGGACCCCCCAGACTGTCTTGGGACCACAGGTGAGCAGCTGAACGCAGCATCTGTTCCTGCCCAATCTCGTGTGACCTGAGTCACCAGCTAGGACAGAAATAGGCCCAGACCATTTCAGACTCTCCCTTCTGGCCTGCACCAACGCCAGGTCTCCTTGGTTAGAGATGGCAGGAGGTAAGCGTAAGAACAAAAGCAACAGAATCCAAGGGTACTTGGCATCACCAGATCCAAACTCACCCACCCCATCAAGTCCTAGATACAACAGCACACCAGAAAAACAAGACATGGATATAAAATCACTCGTCATGATGATGATGGAAGACTATAAGAAGGAAATACAGGAAAGCATAGTTAAACAACTAGAAGCAGTTATAGAGGAAAACAATACCAAACAGGTGATGGAAACGAACAAAGCCATCCAGGACCTAAAAATGGAAGTAGAATCAATTAAGAAAAACCAAAAGGAGATAACCCTGGAGATAGAAACCATAGGAAAAAAATCAGGAACCATAGATATGAGCATCAGCAACAGAATACAAGAGATAGAAGAGAATCTCAGGCACAGAAGATTTTATAGGCAGCATAGACAAGACAATCAAAGAAAATGCTAAATGAAAAAAGATCCTAACACAAAATATCCAGGAAATCCAGGACACAATGAAAAGACCAAACTTAAGGTTAATAGGAGTAGATGAGAAAGAAGACTTCAAACTAAAGGGCCAGCAAATATCTTCAACAAAATAATAGAAGAAAACTTTCCATACCTAAAGAATGAGATGCCCATAAACATACAAGAAGCCTATAGAACTCCAAATAGGCTGGACCATAAAAGAAATTCCTCCCGACACATAATAATCAGAACAACAAACGCACTAAATAAAGAGAGAATATTAAAGGCAGCAAAGGAAAAAGGTCAAATAACATATAAGGGCAGGCCTATCAGAATTACTCCAGACTTCTCACCAGAGACTATGAAAGCCAGAAGAGCATGGACAGAGATTATACAGACACTAAGAGAACACAAATGCCAGCCCAGGCTACTACACCCAGCAAAACTCTCATTTACCATAGACGGAGAAACCAAAGTATTCCATGACAAATTCAAATTCACACAATATCTCTCCACAAATCCAGCCCTTCAAAAGATAATAACAGAAAAACACCAATACAAGGACGGAAACTCGGCCCTAGAGAAAGCAAGAGAGTAATCCTTCAACAAACCTAAAAGAAGACAGCCACAAGA
>LR751697.1:0-24547 GCA_902729485.2 Mus minutoides | reverse complement strand
AAAAAAAAAAACCTTTGCGAAACATTGAATCACAGCAATGGCTTTCCTGATTCACTGTTGTGCCTATATCTGATTGGATGATTTCACAGACATTCCTATAGTAATTCCTGATCAATATACAAAATCACTTTTACAAATGACCTTAGAAGAGTACATACCAGTGCACCTAAATATATCAGATATGGTGTCTTGCTCAAACCTCAAATTCTAAAAATCATACAAAACTCTGTAGGAAAAAAAATCAATTAACAATATTATTGGTATGGTGGGGTGGGAGCACATGTTACAAAGGGACATAAGAAATATGGCTTAAAGTATTAAACCAAAACTCATATATTTGTTTATAAAGATATCTGAAGATTTTTATTATAATAAGCACTTATTATATTTTAAAACTTCTCCTTTTTTGTATATGTTGGTGCTTTTTAGAGAACTGAACAATGTTTAATACTATGGAGATTGTGTGCCCTGTGCATAATTAGCATGAGAAAACTGCATACAACATGCTATAGCAGTTTCCTGAAACTAATGCAATCAATAATTTAATAGAAGATTGTCAGGCCTCTGAGCTCCTTTTCTTTACCAAGAAGATTAAGTGCCAATGGCTTTGAAGAATTAGTTTTTCCCTAGAGTACAAATTACAGCTAAAACTAGGTACAAAGCAATTCTTTCTTGAATTAAAGAGGAATTTGAATTCAATATAAAAGAATAGATAGCAGGATTCTATTCTATATTTGAATGATTTTTTTTCTCACAGAATGTATAACTAACAACATTTAAGGAGCCAATGGCAATTAGACTTGGATTTCAAAATTAATATAACTCATAGGAACATACAAACATATAAATGAAAAGTAAACTAAAATGAAATATGGTAAGAAGAGTAAGAAGCCAAAGGCTATTGAAACTAAAATTTACTCTCTAAATATTCTAGAAAAAAATCTTAATTTTTATTCCCCCAAATAAATTTAAATAACAGATGATACCATGTAGCAATGTTATCTGCAATCAATATTTTAAATATTACCTATAATATAATTTAAGAATATTAAATATCTGCAACTTTATTTCTTATGGGAGATCTTTATTTTCTCATGAATTTCAGGCTCATCTATATTCTGCCTACTTGAAATGTCAATTTTACTGTCTGATAAAGCACAAATATATGTCCAAAATGAAACTTTGATTTTCTATTCTTCCAAATATGTCTCTCCCTAAAAATCTATTCATTTTTGCAGTAAAGAACCACATTCTTTCAGTGGCACAGATGAAAAATGTTGGGACTGTGGTGACATGTCTCTTTCTCACATCTTCTAGAAGCAGATTATTTAATTTTCAACCTTTCAATTGTTGCTACCATGATCTAAGACCTTGTTATTTACCAATCATATTATTATAATCTCTCTCTAATGTACTGTAGGACATTGCCTCTCATATATAAGCAGTCTCTCTCAATACAATATTCATTGAAATAATTAATTTATATTATATATGGTAATACTTATATAATTGTGAAACAAATGTTTATAACATAAACAAAGTAACATTTTTCATTGTATTCAAGATTCTCTCACTCTCTTTCTCCTTGCCCCCCCTCCCCCATCTCCATCAATAGGTTTTATAGCATCCTTCAAAGATTCAGGTGTGGCTTTGTTGTGACCTCTTTCAACTCATCTATTCTCTATAATATTCTTAATTCAAATACCTTTAAGACATATTCTCTAACTCCCTCCAGTTTTTGATATTACCTAATCAATCAAACCTGTCCTCCTCTATACTTAGAATATATTAGAATATGTGCTAGGAATGTCATTAACTAATCAAGAATAGAAAAAGAATAAAAAGCAGTACAAAAATACTCATAAAATTAGCATATAGTGAATAGCTAGGGAGCATAATAATCAATGAAATCATGTATAAAGTGATCAAATATTTATGAGGCAGTGTGGCTTTATCTTCTTTCAATCTACAACATTTGCCTTCAGGCATCTATCTATAGGACTAAAGTTGATCCTTGAGAAAACTTTCAGTTTACCATATCAGTCATTGTGATTTCAAATTACTTCTTTAATTTGTCAAATTTCATTTATTTTTATTATCTTCAGTTATGAATATCTGACTATGCTTTTGTGAGTGTATGCACGTGGATATGTATTCCAGTGGAGGCCATCAGATACCCTTAAGCTGTAATAATAGGCAATAGGTAATTGTGAACCATTGGACATGGGTGCTAATGAAGAAACTTGGGTCACTGGAAGCAACAGTACATGCTATTAATTTTTGATACATATCTCCAGATCTACTCCTTTGAATTTTTTATTAGATATTTTCTTTATTTACATCTCAAATGTTATCTCCTTTCCTAGTTTCCCCTCCAAAAATCCCCATCCTTTCCCCCCTCCCCATGCTCATCAACCCACCCATTCCTTCTTCCTGGCCCTTGAATTCCCCTATACTGAGGCATATAACCTTCACAGGACCAAGGGCCTCTCCTCCCATTGATGACCTACTAGGCATCTTCTACTACATGTGCAGCTAAATACATGAGTTCCACCATATGCTTTCTTTGGTTGGTGGTTTAGTCCCAGGAAGCTCTGGAGATACTGGTTAGTTCATATTGTTGTTCCTCCTATGGTGCTACAAAACCCCTTCAGCTCTTTGGGTACTTTCTCTAGCTCCTTCATTTTAGACCCTGTGCTCTGTCCAATGGATGGCTGTGAGCATCCACTTCTGTATTTGTCAGGCACTGGCAGAGCCTCTCAGTTGGCATCCACAATAGTGTCTGGTTTTCGTGGTTGTTTATGGGATGGATCCCCAGGTGGGGCAGTCTCTGGGTGGTCATTCTTTCAGTCTCTGCTTGAATTTTAATGTAATTTTATTGATTCTATTTATTTGAAAACTATAGTCTTATAAAATATAATTATTTTATTTTCATTTGGTTTTATACAAAAAGAGTCACAGAGGCCAGCAAGATGACACTGTGGGTAAAGATGCTGGTTGTACAAGTCTGATGACCTGAGTTCAATCCCCGAATCCCACAGTAGAGGGAAACATCTATCTATTGAAAGTTGTCCTCTAAACTCCACGTGTATTATGACACAAATGCACCTTCCCAACAATACAAAATAAAAAAAGGAAATCACCCAAAGCTATCAAAAAAAAAAAAAAACATGTGGTTTTAGACTTGCCAAAATTTAGTACTATATTTCTGAAATGTTTTATCTATTACTGCTGTTTATCATTTCAACCTTTTGTGATGTTGTCTGTATTCTTTGTTTTAGACAATCACTTGTATATTGTGTGAATTCTACTCTTATTCTCTTATGAGAAAGGCTACTTCTGTTTAACTCTGTTTTTATCCACACTACCTGCTTCTGTTATCTCATATACACAGGACTCTTAGTTCTGTAATTTATCAGAAATTTGATGCATTCCGCATTTTAAGCTGGTATCACACAGTGTTATCACTCCTGATTGGTTATCTTAGGTATAACATATTACCTCTTCTTCCAAAAGAATCACCTAAAAGCTGACAAAAAAGTATTATATGTTTTTTTCAAGCATATGCATTTATTACTGAGCCACTGTGGAATCTGCCCCCATCCCCTGTCATATCCATATTTGATTTGTAGTTTCCAGAACCTTGGCTTGAGATTGATTGGATAGAAACAAGCCTATTTGTGGCTAAGCTTCTGGACATATCTACTTGATATCTGGAAAGCAATTTTTCAAGTCAAATGGTATAACATTTGTTTCTTTTTTGGTTATTAAATATTGTTTACACTATAAATCAGTTATATTATTCCCTAGAAAATTTATTGAGAGTATAAAATAACCTATTTACCAATGACCTTTGGAATATAACCTGTTTATGAGTTGAGGATTCTAGATGGTGCATCTCAAAGCTGAATGCAAATAGTTTTTCATTATCCGCTGTTATGGATCATCTGCCTCATTGCTTCTCTTCATTAGCACAGATAATAGAGACCTAACTGAATTACTGCTTTCAAGCGTGCCCACAAGTATTTTTTTTTTCCTGTGTGACACAAATTTCCTTGGGTCTCTAAATATCATCTTCGATTTACTATTTAGTTCCTCTCTTTGATTTTTTAAAAAGGGCTCAGTGTTACTGGAGACCTTTATAATATGCCAGTAAACAGTGAAACTAGATAAAGTTTTCTCTTTTATTGAGAAGATAGTTACTAAAATCTAAGGGTGTTATCAGGGAGTACATAGAAATAGAGTATGAATTTTAAGAAGTTTATTAAATATATGCTGACAAACTATCACATAGAAAGCACACATTGACGTATCAGAATCACTTGCATGGATAGGCCATTCACCAGTGAAGCTTATGTTCTGTAAAAGAGGATGGCAATAAATATTTTAGAGAGCAGCTCATACAAGGTAGTATATAAACCTGTCCATGACATAGTGAGGAGATAAATGATGCTAAGAGGTTCTTTTAGTCAGAATGACTGAGAAGTCTTGAGTGAGAAAGAGATACTTAGAATGAGATAGCACCAGCCCTGGCAAGAGTTACATAAAAGTTCTCCAATGTACTGCCTACTTTTGTGTGTCAACATGACATAAGCTGAAGTTATCACAATGAAAGCATCCTCCCTTGAGGAAATGCCTCCATGAGATCCAGCTGTAAGGCATTTTCTCAATTAGTGATCAAGTGGGTGTGCCCCTTGTGGGTGGTGCCATCCCTGGGCTGGTAGTCTTGGTTCTATAAGAAAGCAATCTGAGCAAGCCAGAGGAAGCAAGCTAATAAGTAACATCCCTCTATGGTCTCTGCATAAGCTCCTGCTTCCTGACCTGTTTGAGTTCCTGTTCTGCCTTCCTTTGGTGATGAACAGCAATGTGGAAAGTGTAAGTTGAATAAATCCTTTCCTCCCCAACTTGCTTCTTGGTCATGATGTTTGTGCAGGAACAGAAACCCCTACTAAGACATCCAAAGAATAACAAGCAGAAATGGTCCAGGGACAGTGTTTCTAGTCTGGAAGAAGAAAAAAAATAAGGACAAATGTAAATGTAAATGGTGAGGGAAATGGAAAGAAAATGGAAAAAACAAAATGTTGTGTGCATTTAGCAAGCAACAGGCTTTGTGAATAGAAAGATATATTTTTGCCCTTAAAGATGACATATTTTTATTAGTAGTATAATGATAGCTAGCCTTATTGTGCCAAAAAATCCTTCAATGAATTATTTAAAATGTCATTGAATCTTTAATCCTTCCCTATAGCAACACATCATAAAAATATATTTGATTAATTAGTTAATCAGTACAGAAAGAATTAGGAGCTGGTCAAGGTTAAGTGAATACTGAGAGAATGCATCGGGACCCCAAACCATGCCATCTTGTCTATGTAGTCCATGAACCAGAGTATGAGTAGGCAGTAAAGGGAAAGAATGTCCACTTCATGTTCACAGTTTTTTTTTTTTTTTCATTGTTTTAGTTATTTACATTCCAAATGTTGCCCCCTTCCTGGGCCCTATCCAATAGTTCTTTACCCTATCCACCCTTTCCTTTTCCTCTGAGAGGGTGCTCCCCAACCCCTACATGCTCCTCCCAACCCCAGCACCCCCCCCATCCCTGCATCCCCCTATCCTGGGGCATCTACTCTCTATAGGATTAAGTGCAACCTTTCCCATTGAGGCCAGACAAGGCAGTCCTCTGCTACATATGTGCCAGGGCCCATGGAACAGTCTATGTATGCTTCCTGGTTGGTGGATTCATCTCTGGAAGCTCTCAGAGGTCTGGGTTAGTTGATACTGTTGGACTTCCCATAAGGTTGTCATTTCCTTCAGCTCCTTCAATTGTTCCCCTAACTCTTCCATAAGGGTCCCTGACCTTAGTCTAATGCATGTCTCTGAGTGTTGCATCTGTTTCAGTCAGCAGGATGCCTTTCAGTGTGCCTTAGAGCTAATTGCATTAGCAGACAGCAGAGGCTCTTCATTCTTTATATAAAATAAGATTTCACTGTGTGATTTTCTTTGGCAAGGAGACATCATGAAATATTACATAAGGATGGTTGGGAACAGTGGTTCTCAGAAATGTCCTTGTTCCCTATGAGAACATAGTAATCAAGGTGAACTAGCGGGCTATGATGAATGGGATATGCCCACCTAACTCTCTTATCCCTGGAAGCAACAGGATATACCAGAAATAGAATGGCCTTCTTTGTTTTTTTTTTTTTTTTTTAAATTGGTTCCTGACCACAAACGTTAAAGTGAACTGAGCCAACATTGGATAGAACACAATGAAGTCACCCCAGTTAAGATCAGCCAAATAGCCACAGAAGTGATAGCAAATCATGTTGTCACAGCACAGCAATGTGTTAGAACAGATTGCTACATGATGAAAATGAACTGACATGCAGGCCAAAATGTAAAAATACATCCTGTGGTTAAAGGCAGAGTTGAGGCATTCTCTAGTCTTTGTTTTCTCCAAAGTGTCTATGTCTTTCTGTATCCATGTTAAAGTAAGAAGCTGACTCAAGTATGTGTGTGTGTGTGACTCTCAGCACTGTCATTCTGTAGGTCAATCTTTGTGCTAAAAAGATTACATCCTAAATATAAGATATAGAGTAAATCATGGTTAATGAGCATAGATTCTTGTCCAATCAAATCAGTTAATTTATTCTAAAAATTGAAATTATAATATACAAAAATAAATAAATAAACCAAACCCACGTCAGAAAAATAGTGTATGACTATTAGTGTCAGCATTAAAGTTTGGCTGATTTTATGAGTAATTTAGAATCCAACATTCATTATAGGATTTTTTGACGAAAGAAAATATGTTATTAATAATGTCCAAGGAAATATGGTAATTAGTAAAAACATGTCAGCATGTTAAAGAAGAATTACTTAGTTTGTTAGTCAGAGCATGAAATAAGTATCTTTTGGTGAATTGAGAAAATCAGATATGGAATTCTTCAGAATGCTCAAGTCTATTAACTTGTTTCTGACAGTCATACAAATGTCCATCTCACAGATTTAAGAACACAGTTAACATACAAAATAACATATGTCAATCAAAATTTGTTAGAATGGGGTTCAGCTTCAGTATCAATGCGTGCCTCCTGGGGGTCACAATGCTTAGGGTTATGTGTCATAATCCTAAGACCCATAGGAAAATGATAGTAGCTTTTGCATTGCATATTCATCAGGAATTGTGAATAACAAGGACAGGATAAGACTCCACAGACGTCAGTTTCATAAGATGTAAGGAAGCATCGTAGGGAGATAAACTATGAACATTTTTCAGCCTTCCCATTGGCACAAGTTAAGGCACAAGAACATGAAGTCCAAAAATCAAGTGAGGAGGAATGTAGGAGCTAAATTCTGACAAGGTGGTCATTTCTTAATCACTGGCCAAGGGCTACTTGAAGATCATGGAAACTTTAGCCTTCATTGTGGCCATATGAGGTTGGAAAAATAAGAACCAAGGAATTTCATTTGGCTAAGATCAAAAATTCAGGTGACAGCAGATGCTGGCGTGGATGTGGAGAAAGAGGAACACTCTTCCATTGCTGATGGGATTGCAAGCTTGTACAACCACTTTGGAAATCAGTCTGGAGGTTCCTCAGAAAAGTAGACAAAGTACTACCGGAGGATCCTGTAATACCTCTCCTGGACATATATTTTTATGTTTTATTTTCATTTTTATTCTTCTATTCATTCTTATTTCTTTCTCCAGTCTCATTTGTGGAGATCCAGGACCTATATTTTGCTTCTGACCCTTGCTTATTGGAACTTTCAGACTAACTGGTTTGCTCTCACTGTTTCTTGTCCTATTTTAGACAGAAAGTCAAAGGTCTATGCATCTTAATTTGGTCATAGCAGCCAAATCCCCATCCACCTATAGCTGCTAGTGTGAAATGGTATTTATATATGGGCCACTCCACATTTGCTCTTGGCTACCCCATGTGTACAGTCCGCTGTGTCAATCACTTGTATATGTTTTCACATAAGGAAGAATCAAAGCATTAGTCAGCCACCATATGTGACTGCAACACTCTTTTGCCATTTTCTTCTTCTAGAATGAATAGATGTGATGAATTCTAATCACACATTTTATTTCAGCTGTAAGGTTATATGCAAGTGATCCAAGTCCCAGTTTTAACTACTATCAGGGTGTTGGGCTTCAGAAAAAAATACTAACAAGTTGTCAACAGAATTCCAACAGTTAGTTCATTATTCCACTCTTTACTGTTCACACATGCCCATATCTTAATCTTAATGAGGTGCAGTGTTTCAGCAATTCAATCTGCATGCACTTGCAATGTAAATGTTTCAGAGAAGTAAGATAAGTAGTAAAATTCATCCACACACTAGGAAATCTCTTGCAATCTGGATGGTCACTGACAAGATTGTGGAGAAGCCAATTCTTGAACCCCATTAACACATTTGTGTTAATGAGCCAGCCCTGCAGTTTGACACATGCATATGTTAGGGTATGAGGAAGGAAACAAAAATTATCTAGTGTGGAGAATAGAACAATAACTGTCCTTTCTTAGATTTCTTTTTTCTGTACTTTTGCTCATTTTTTTCCCTAAAAATCCCAAAAGTATTTTAGGTGAGCTTTTCTACATTTGTTTGTTCCTAAAACATTATAAAATATGCTTCCAATTTTTATTGATTATAATGCATTTATATATTGAATCAAAGTAATTTCCACTCCTTATTGCCTCTTCTCATCAACTTTCCTCTTCTGTTGGAGGTATTAATCCCAACAAGTTTCCATCTTACTTTCAGTGTGTGTGTGTGTGTGTGTGTGTGTGTGTGTGTGTGTGTGTGTGTGTGACACACACACACACACATGAGAGACAAGAGAGAGAGAGAGAGAGAGAGAGAGAGAGAGAGAGAGAGAGAGAGAGAGAACTATGGAGTTATGTTAGATTTTCTTGCCTGACTGGACTGTGGATCAGAGGATTTTACTGGTGTAAAGGACACTTAGTGTCACAACACTGAAGAAAGCATTACTTTTCTTTCCAACAACCAATAACTGCTAATACTCCCTCAGTGGATATGGGAAGGAGAGACCTTGTGGTATGGTCCCTAATCCAGGATTACATGTTGATGGTCTAATCTTGTGCAGATCTTCTACTGGTAACAAGCGCATTTTCAGTGAATTTATGAGTGACAACAGGTATGTCTTGTCCAGAAGACATCAATTTCCTGCACTTATTCCCGCCCACTGGCTCTTACTCTTTCTACTCCCTTTTCTTTGACATTCTCTAAGTCTTGTAGAGGGTGATCCATTCACTCATTTAGAGCCACACGTGTCACTGAATAGTCTCTACCTTTAGAGGTAGTAAATATATTTACACACTTACAATTTCTGACTATTTTTATTAGTTTGTTCAGAAGGATTCTAAATTTACCCATTTCTTCTCAATCACTATAGAGGTTTTAAACTATTAAATAAAAATTGTTTTATTTCCTTAGTTTACTAACCAGCTTTATTCTTCCATAATGTAGATATTGTGGCTGGTTTTGACCCCATGCCAACTACAGAGTTCAATAGTATAGACTTTAGAATATATGATCTGAGAATTTACTGACAAGGTGGTAGATGGGACTTTGGCCTCTTTCCTGTATTCAAATAAAATGCACACTTTCATGGTTCCCTGATGTGGCATTTCTTATTGCCTTATGCTTATTTAATATAATTATTCATGTTTACAACAATTTGAATTTTATAAAGAAAATTTTGCCTCTGTCTTTTATAGATTATATTAATCCCAGATAAACAGGATCAATTAACAAAGTTTAAATCAATTTTACAAAAATTATCAACAAATCTGTCTAAAAATTAAAATATAATATTTGATGTTTTTCATATTCATTGGCGTTTCTAAATACATAATATTATTCTTATTAACACATTGTTTTAAGATGTTATAAAACATCCCTTTAGTTTTCAACTATATTTAAATTTTTATTCAACTCCCCCCTATTAGAACTATGATCAAAACAGTGTTCTACAAATAACACTTACTGAGCAACAAGACTAGTAAAAATCAATGTCTTACAAAGAGTATCTCTCAAGCATCTCCTTAATAACCACTGGATAACAACCTACAGGGAAATTTTTCCTATTCTCCACAGGATGTACCGAATCAAAGTATTTTCATTAAAAATAATAGGAGATGACAGAAAGCAGAGAAGAGGAGAATGTTCCTTGTTTATTTTACTTACATTTGCCACATATCATATATTGATAAAGCAATTTTAAGAGGCATATGTGTTATATAATTCAATGAGATTGGCTTTTCTTTTTCATAACCACATGCACATTTTTACTTCTGCAGCAATATTCTTTTTGAATAGCTACCTGCTGTTAATTTCAAGTTCCTATTGATCTTAGTGGCCTAGACATGCTAAAGTGATGATAAAGCAGATACCCTGAGTTATCAGCATACCAAATAGGATATGAAAACCCAGTCACACACAGGCATTCATTTCTGACAATGTATATCAGCAGACACCAAATTTAAAACCCACTATATTTTATAAAAGACAGAACAACCTGAAATGTAGAAAAATATAGTTTCCTTCTTTTATGAGGTTATATTTTCTTAAAATAAAAATCCATGAAAAATGTTAGGAAGATGCCTGATAAAGTTAGTCAAATACTAAAACTTCACGTACACTACTGACACTTTCTATTCCGCACACATTTGAGTCTTTGATTCTGAGCAAACACTTAGACAGAATTATTTTATATATGATTCAATATGTATCCAAGGTATCAATAAATTCTACAGAGAATTTATGAAAGAGATTTAGTTAGGAATGGATGAAACTGGGTCATGTTACACAGAATAAATACCATATCTCTTCTTCTTTCACTGATACAAAAGATAATATAAATCTACTCTTTCAAAACTGAAAACAACTCCCAAGTAGTGAAGTCCCTTGTTTTTCTCCTGGTGAAGGTAGGGAGAGGAACAGTATGAAATGGACTTTTTGTCAAATTTTCTCTGTGATCATTCTAACTAAATACTGAGAAAATCCTTAGCCTTAGGTTCTACAAATTTTCTGGTAATGAACTTATTTATAGTACTCTTATAGATAAACAGTGACAGTTTGTAACTCTATGATCAAATAGAAATAAAAATATGAAGTCTACTTTATGAGGATAAGTGAGTTTTAAGGAGGAAAAAAAGCCTCCAAAGTTAGAGCAAGTTGGAGATATCATAAAATTATGGTATAAAATGTAAGTTATGCAAAGAACAATAGAATACTCATGATTTTTCTTTCCAAAGTAAGGCATTCAAAATAAAAACATCTTCTTTTGGAACACACTGTTACTTGTCCTGGATCTGTCAGGCATCATGGGTGACTCCTACAGGTTTCACGGGCTTTTTTATTGTCCATTTCTTTTTTTTTTTTCCAACTTTTATTAGATGTCTTCTTCATTTACATTTCAAGTGTTATCCAGAAAGTTCCCTATACCCTCCCCCCTCCCGGCTCTACTCCCCTACCCACCCACTCCCATATATTGGCCCTGGCGTTCCCCTGTACAGGGGCATATAAAGTCTGCATGACCAAGGGGCCTCTCTTCCCAATGATGGCCAACTAGGCCATCTATATATGAAGCTAGAGACATGAGCTCAGGGGGTACTAGTGAGTTCATGTTATTCTTCCACCTATAGGGTTGAAGACCCCTTCAGCTCCTTGAGTACTTTCTCTAGCTCCTTCCTTGGGAGTCCTGTGTTCCATCTAATAGCTGACTGTGAGCTTCCACCTCCATGTTTGCCAGGCCTTGGTATAGTCTCCCACGAGACAGCTATATCTGGGCCCTTTCAGCACTATCTTGCTGGCATATGCTATAGTGTCTATGTTTGGTGGCTGATTGTGGGATGGATCCCTGGCAGCCGCAGTCCTTGGGTCCATCCTTTGGAATCAGCTTCACACATGATCTCTGTAACTCTTTCAATGTGTGCTTTGTTTTTAATTCTTAGAAGGGGTGACATGTCCACATTTTGATCTTCCTTCTTCTTGAGTTTCATGTGTTTAGTAAATTGTATCTTGGGTAGTCTAGGTTTCTGGGCTAATATCCACATATCAGTGAGTACATGTTATGTGAGTTCTTTTGTGATTGGGTCACTTCACTCAGGATGATGGCCTCCAGATCCATTCATTTGCCTAGGAATTTCATATATTTATTGTTTTTAATAGCTGAGTAGTATTCCATTGTGTAAATATTCCAAATTTTTTGTATCCATTCCTTTGTTGAGGGACATCTGGGTTCTTTCCAGTTTCTGGATATTATGAATAAGGCTGCTATGAACATAGTGGAACATGTGTCCTTGTTACCAGATGGAATATCTTCTGGATATATGCCTAGTAGGGGTGTTGCAGGATCTTCCGGTAGTACTATGTCCAATTTTCTGAGGAACCGCCAGACTGATTTCCAGAGTGGTTGAACCAGCTTGCATTCCCACCAACAATGGAGGAGCGTTCCCCTTTCTCCACATCCACGCCAGCATCTGTTGTCACCTGAATTTTTGATCTTAGCCATTCTTACTGGTGTGAGGTGGAATCTCAGTGTTGTTTTGATCTGCATTTCCCTGATGATTAAGGATGTTGAACATTTTTTCAAGTGCTTCTCAGCCATTCGATATTCCTCAGTTGAGAATTCTTTGTTTAACTCTGTGCCCCACTTTTTAATGGGGATATTTGATTTTCTGGTGTCCACCTTCTTGAGTTCTTTATATATATTGGATATCAGTCCCCTATCTGATTTGGTAAAGATCCTTTCCCAATCTGTTGGTGGCCCTTTTGTCTTGTTGACAGTATCTTTTGCCTTACAGAAGCTTTGCAACTTTATGAGGTCCCATTTGTCAATTCTTGATATTACAGCACAAGCCTTTGCTGTTTTGTTCAGGAATTTTTCCCCAATGCCCATATCTTCGAGGCTTTTTCCCACTTTTTCACATATAAGTTTCAGTGTCTCTGGTTTTATGTGGAGGTCCTTCAACCACTTAGACTTGACCTTAGTACAAGGAGATAAGATTGGATCACTCAAACAAATTGATGGCCTTTCTCTATACAAAGGATGAACTGGCTGAGAAAGAGATCAGAGAAACATCACCCTTCACAATAGTCACTAACAATATAAAATATCTTGGTGTGACTCTTAGGAAGGAAGTGAAAGATTTGTATGACAAGAACTTCAAGTCTCTGATGAAAGAAATTGAGGAAGATCTTAGAAGATGGAAGGATCTCCCATGCTCATGGATTGGCAGAATCAATATAGTAAAAATGGCTATCATGCCAAAAGCTATCTACAGATTCAATGCAATCCCCATCAAAATTCCAACTCAATTCTTCAAGGATCTAGAAAAGACAATTAGCAAGTTCATCTGGAATAACAAAAAAAACGAGACTAGCTAAAACTCTTCTCAACAATAAAAGAACCTCTGGTGGAATCACCATGCCTGACCTCAAGCTGTACTACAGAGCAATCGTAANGGATCTCCCATGCTCATGGATTGGCAGAATCAATATAGTAAAAATGGCTATCGTGCCAAAAGCTATCTACAGATTCAATGCAATCCCCATCAAAATTCCAACTCAATTCTTCAAGGATCTAGAAAAGACAATTAGCAAGTTCATCTGGAATAACAAAAAAAACGAGACTAGCTAAAACTCTTCTCAACAATAAAAGAACCTCTGGTGGAATCACCATGCCTGACCTCAAGCTGTAGTACAGAGCAATCGTAAAAAAAACTGCATGGTACTGGTACAGCAACAGACAGGTAGATCAATGGAATAGGATCGAAGACATAGAAATGAATCCACACACCTATGGCCACCTGAACTTTGACAAGGGAGCTAAAACTATCCAGTGGACAAAAGACAGCCTTTTCAACAAATGGTGCTGGCACAACTGGCAGCTATCATGTAGAAGTCTGGGAATTGATCCATTCTTATTGTCCATTTCTTATCTATCCTATCTATCCTCACGTGCTGTAATCCTTCTGAAGGTGTTTTCATTGTTTTTGTTTGTTTGTTTGTTTTATGTTTTATTTTGTTTGCTCAACTGCATCCAAGAGAATGGGCTTTGTTGTGCTGTTCCTTTTCATGCACAAATTCAGTTTCTCTCTCCACATTGTGTCAGCCACCAAACCCAGACACTATTGCATATACCAGCAAGATTTTGCTGAAAGGACCCTGATATAGCTATCTTGAGAAAGGCTATGCCAGTGCCTGGCAAATACAGAAGTGGATGCTCACAGTCATCTATAGGATGGAATACAGGGTCCCCAATGGAGGAGCTAGAGAAAGTACCCAAGAAGCTGAAGGGGTCTGCAACCATATAGGTGGAACAATATGAACTAACCAGTAGCCCCAGAGCTTGTGTCTCTAGCTGCATATGTAGCAGAAGATGGCCTAGTCAGCCATCATTGTGAAGAGAGGCCCCTTGGTCTTGTAAACTTTATATGCCCCAGTACAGGGGAATGCCACGGCCAAGAAGTGGGAGTGGGTGGGTAGGGGAGTAGGGCAGGGGGGAGGGTATAGGTACTTTTGGGATAACATTTGAAATGTAAATAAAAAATATCTAATAAAAAAAAGAACCATGCAATGAACTGTTATTCAAGAGGTGAAATTGAGCAGATCTTTTAAAATCAGCATTTCGTGAATATAAAAGTAATAGCTTGAAATCAATCATATGCTTAGTGTTCACAGAAATTCAGATAATATTGCCAACACTTTTAAAAACAGAATCTTTCCCCCAGAATTATTGCCTGAACATTGTCTGAATACCACTGAATATACCTCTTGTATATTTCGTAAAATATAGTGATTAATGTGTGGGACTGTGTAAAAAGTTACAGTTAATTTAACAGATATTAATATATAGCATATTATTTTTTGTTTTGTTTTTAAGGCTGTAACATCATTAGTCATTTTACTCTCTGTTTTGCATAAATAGTATTTGTAAATACAACTCAAATTTTAGTGTAGAAATAAACTACATTAATTAATAAGTTAATTTTGAAAATAATTAATCTTTATTATGTATATAGTTTAAATTGTTTTATATCAATAGCCCCTTTAAAAATTATCTTCAAACTAGTATATTTTACTTTCATGCATAGTACTAATTTGGAGACTTAAGGCTAAGAGGCAGGGTTTTAGCTCGCCTATAAAGGGATTCCCTATCCTTGACATTTGAGCTCATATTTACTGTTCTAAAAATGTGGATTGCCATCTCATAGTCAAAAACTCTGACCCAGAATTGTTCCTGTCTAAAAGAACTGCAGAGACTAAAACGGAGAAGAGACTGAGGAAAAAGAGGCCCAGTGACTAGCCAAACTTGGGATGCATCTCTAGGGAAGGTTCCAAGACCTGACACTGTTACTGATGCTATGTTATACTTACAAATAGGGTCCTCTCATGACTGCCATCTAGAAGGCTCAACAAGCAGTTGAAAGTCAAATGCAGGTATTTACACCCAACGAATAGACAGAAGCTAATAACCCTTGTGGTTGAATTAGAGAAAACCTGGAAGAAGCTAGGGAGGAGGATGTCTCTATAGGAAGAGAAGTTGTCTCAACTAATGTGGACCCCTGCTATCTGTCAGACACACTAAGCCACCAACCAGGTAGCATATACCAGCTGATATGAGGCCTCTAACACATATACAGCAGAAGACTGTCAGATCTGGCCTCAGTGAGAGAAGATGCACTTAAACTTTGATAGACTTGAGGCCCCAGGGAGTGGGGAGATCTGGTGGATATGTGGGTGAGGATATTCTCTTGGAGACAGGGGTGAGGAGGTATGGGATGTGGAAAAGTTGGTCAGTAGACCGGGAGGTCCATAAAGTCTGGAGTGTAAAAGAAAATAAATAAATAAAGAATAAATAAAAAGAAAAAAAAGTTAAAAAAAGAAAAAGAATTCTCAGCTAAGGAATTTTGAATGCCCAAGAAGCACATAAAGAAATGTTCATCATCCTTAGACATCAAGGAAATTCAGATCAAAATGACCCTGAGATTCTACCTTATCAGAATGGCTAAGATCAACAACTCAGACAACAGAAGATGCTGGTGAGGATGTGGAGAAAGAGGAACACTCCTCCATTGCTGGTGGGGTTGCAAGCTGGTACAATCATTCTGGAAAACAATCTGGCTGTTCCCCAAGAAACTAGAAATAGTTCTTCCTGAAGATCCAGCTATGCCACTATTGGTCATATACCCAAAAGATGTTCCAACATATAACAAGGACATATGCTCCCTTATGTTCATAACAGACTTATTTATGATAGTCTGAAGCTGGAAACAACCCAGATATTCCTCAACTGAAAAATAGATAGAGAAAATGTGGTACATTTACACAATGGAATATGATTTCATGAATTTTGCAGGCAAATGGATGGAACTAGAAAATATCATCCTGAGTGTGGTAATCCAGACCCAAAAGGATATGCATGGTATGTATTCACTGATAAGTAGATAATATTCCAAAAATCTCAGAATACTCATGATACAACTCACAGACCATATGAACCTTAACAAAAAGAAAGGCCAAAGTACAGGTGCTTCAATCTCACTTAGAAGAGGGAATAAAATAATTGGGAGAGGGGGTAAGAAAAAAAGGGGGAGCAAAAACATATATGTCAAAGACACAAAACAAATCCAGAGGTTCAGGAGAATGAATAGAAATAAGTAGTAGTAAGGAGTGGGGGGCAGCCAGGGTTGCTAGAAAGTCACAGACACCAGTGATGTAGGGAGCTCCCAGGACTCAGAGGACATGATGTTAGCCAAAATACCCAAAAGAGGGAGATTGAACCTGAAGAGACCACCTCCAGTAGAGAGACATGACTCCCAGTGGGGGCATGGTGCTACCCATCTATCTCAAAATTTTTGACCCAGAATTGTTCCAGTCAAAAGGAAACCCAGAGACAAAAATGGAGAAAGACAGAAGGAAAGGCCATCCAGAGACGATCCCACATTGTGATCCATCCCTATGCAGACACCAAACCAATGATGTTACTAATTGGCTGGGTCCTGTTATGGTTTGAATATTAAGTGCCCCCAAAGCTTTTGTGTTTGCATTATTTTATATGAAAAAGTTACTATGTGTTATATTGCAGACTTGTAATTATTAGTTACAATATTCCCCTTCCCAGGAAAATTACTCCATATTACTAATTTAAAGTTAAATTCATTATGGCTGCCCATGGAATTCTCTATTTTCTCTCTTTTCACACACCCAATTACTTGGGCTCATCTTTAGGGCACTAATTTAGAACACCAAACAGGAACACCTTGTTCCTCCTGTCCACTTCTCCTGTGCATCATAGAGACCATCTCTAATTAACCACCTTCTCCCAACTGGTTACTGTGTCCCAGTCTCCAACACCCACCAGCATTCACTGTGCATAGTCTAACCACTAGTAAAGCAGGCAACACATAGCTATCACACTATATAAAAATCTAAGGCCAGGAGGTGGTGGTGCACACCTTTAATCCCATCACTTGGGAGGCAGAGGCAGGTAGATTTCTGAGTTCAAGGTCAGCCTGGTCTACAAAGTGAGTTCCAGGACAGCCAGTGCTATACAGAGAAACCCTGTCTCGAAACACCCCCATTCCCCCCAAAAAAATCTAAAGAGAAACAGATATTAAGGAACAAAATTACTTACCCAGTAAATACAAACACAGAAATCAGCTTATAGACCTACAATCACCACACGCCCTGATACCTAGATGCTGGCTTTAGAATGCAATCAGCAGCATCCAGGGCAGTATGTCTCCATCAGAGACTTGCTATCCCACAACTATGGGCTCTGAACATTTCACAATAGCTGCAGTACAAGAAAAAAGAGCTTAAAGCCAATGATATGAAGATAATAGAGGTCCTTAAAGCAGAAATAAACCAATTCAAAAACAAACAATTAGAGGAAATGAATAAAGTGCTTGAGGAAAGCCAGGAAAACACACACACACACACACACACACACACACACACACACACACACACACACACACAATTATAGGAATGAATACATTCCTAAAAGAAAGTCAAGAACAAAGAAACAGATAAAAAAGTGAAGAAAATGAAGAAAATGAATAAAACTGGTAATACCTCAAAATGGAAGTAGAAGCTATAGAGAAAATACAAACTGAGGAAATTCTGGAAGTGGAAAATGTTTGGATGTGAATAGGAACATCAAAAGCAACCTTCACCTATACATATTAAAGGCAATTTTCAGCAAGCATATAGCCAACATAGAATTAAATAGAAACTTAAAAAAAAAAACTCACTTAAATATGGAATGAGACAAGATTGACAAGGGGATACAAATTGGAATGGAAGAAGTCAAAGAGTTATTATTTGCAGATGATATGTTGGATAAATAAGTGACCCTAAAAGCTTCATAAGGAAACTATAATAGCTGATAAAAACTTCCAGAAAAGTGGTTGGATGCAAAATTAATGAAAATAGTGCAAGGAACCGTCCTGGCATCACAAGTGTATAGGTTGGACACAGCGTTAAATGAAGGTCAAAGATTTAATATTTTGGCTTTGCAATTCTCTCTTACTGTTCTGGGGGCCCAAAACTGATGCCCTCTGGTAACTTACTTCTCTTACTGTTCTATGCTAATAAGGACTGGATTCATTTTTTTCTTACTATATTGTGATAATAAGTGGTACTTTTGAACTGCTCTGCAGCTAAATGTTGCTGGTTTGTAGTAATAAACTCCTGTTAGCAGCAGCAGGGGATTGAGAAGAAAGAAGGCTTAATTACTAGGGATCTTTTTTCTCTGGCTTTATGACCTCTCTGGCCAGGCAAGGAGCTTAGAACTTGTTAACTCTTCATGAACCAGATAGAATAGAAATAAAGGAAAGTAAAGAAAAGAAAGAAATTCATTTACACAGGCAATTCATACAGACACACATACACTTATCCTAATTCTGGTTAGGCTCAAGCACCTGTCTCATAAACTCCATAAATGTTCACACACACTTACGTACATACATATATATCTACAGACATATGCATATACATACAAATAGACATATATACATTTAGGTACACACACACACACACACACACACACACACACACACACACACACACATACACATATACACATTTGGTGGACCAGCCTGAGCTTCAATTGCCACAGACAGATATTTGGACGGATGGAGTAGAGGCCAAAGCAACCACTTTATTCCTTCTGTCTGGCCTTCTTATATCTTCTTAGACAAAATTTCTTTAGATGATTACATCATAGATAAAATGTACACAAAAAAGGGATTTACAGAAGGATGTTGATAATAAATTCATAGCAGTGTTTCACCCTATAATCTCAAAACCCTATAAGTTCAAAGCAAAAGGTTCAGTGGCCTCACTTGCTTTATGATGGTGCATCACCTGTAACTTCATCCTTAGGCCTAACCTAGAATGAATAATATTCCTTGATCACTGATCTGTGGCAAGCCTAATTCTCTTTTTATTGTGTGTATTTGTGAAAGCTCATTGAATCCTTATTATGCAGTCTTTACTGCATTCTATGAGGAGTGGGCACATTCTATTCTTGATTGTAACTTTATTACATCTTTCTGACAAACTAGAATCATCTTTTAAAACTTCCTTCTAAAAATCAAGAAAGTGTTATGTAAAATCATTAATACATGTAAATAGCTTACTTCATGAAAGTTCATCTTCATGTTGATATGCAGGAAATTTGCACAAAAGGATGGGCTGATGTCCAGAAATCATTAGGCTATGTAATAGTGACAGGAAAGGCATATCAGTAGCAAAAACAATCCTGGGATAAAGTCTCTAAGACCTTGTGTTCTCAGAGCTCAACCATTACCTACCATGCAAAATTATTAATTATCTCCAGAAAACTCACTTTTTTATCCTAGTTGGTTTCTCACAAAAATTAATAATCAGCAGCACTCTTATATACAAATGACAAATAGACTAAGAATGAATCTGGGAAACATCTTTCACAATGACCTAAATTAATATAAAATATCTTGAGGTAACTCTAATCAAGCAAGTGAAAGACTTGTATGATAAAAAAACTTAAAAGTCCTCAAAGAAAGAAAATCAAGAAAATATAATAATATGGAAAGATCTCCCATTCTAATGGATTGATAGAATTACCATAGTAAAATGTGCATCTTAACAAAGTAATCTAAAGAAATCCTATCAAAATTCTGACACATCTTCACAGACCTAGAAATAACAGTTCTCAGTTTCATATGCACAACACAAAACCCATGATAGCTAAATCAACCCTAAACAATAAAATAATATACAGACTTGTAGAGGCAGCACCATCCCTGATTTCAAGTTGTAGTACAGTTACAGTAATAAATACCACATGGTGCTGGCATAAAAACAAACACATTGAATGATGAAATCAAATTGAAGACACAGATGTAAATTCACGCAATTATACACTGAAAAAGAGACAGCAACATATGGTGCTAGCAAAACTATATGTTGCATATGGAAGAATGAAAATAGACCCATAGTTATTACCCTGCAAAAAGCTGAAGTTCAAAAATCAGATATATTAAAACTTATAGAGGAGAAAGTGGGAAATAGCCTTGAACACCTTAGCATAGGCAGGGACTTTCTGAACAGAACACCAATAGCATAAGCACTAAGATAAAAAAATTAATGAATGGCATCTCCTGAAAGTGAAGAGCTTCTCTAAGTCAAAGGTCACCATCAATAGAACAAAAGAACAGCCTACAGAATGGGAAAAGATTTTACCAACTCGAAATCTGATAAAGGACTAATATTCAATATATATTCAAAAAACTGCAGGTGAACAAACCAATAATTCCATTAAAAGATAGCATATAGAACTAAACAGGGAATTCACAATAACACACACTAAAAATCTGAGAAACCCATAAAGAAATGTTCAACATCCCTAGCCATCAAGGAACTACAACTCTGTATTAGACATTCCATCATAGGCATGTCTGAATGACTAAGGTCATATTACAGGTAACATTTCATACTGGCAAGAAAGTTGTGCAAGGATAAGATGTAGCCTCCCAGCCTTGATGCAGGCTGATCCAGATTTCGCTGCCACTGAATTTGAGATCACCTGCGGTGTAGTCTTCTGACTTAGTTGGCTTCTTTTGTTATGTCAACTGTCACTGTACTTGGCCAAGATCTTGCTCCCTGCTGAAACACCCTTGAGACAATCCAGAGACACATCCTCCACATTGCATGCAGTAGTCTTCAGGCTGGACCCAGGCACATAGAGTGGACTGGCGGGGGATGGGCCTACCCTCTTTATAAGCACAAACCCCCAATCAACTTTGGGGCCTTGATCAGTGTATGTTTGTCTTGGCCTCCATATTCCTCTTAACCTTTTTCTCCCATACAGCTCCAGACTCCCCCTCAGGAACCCAATTAGCATAGGGCCCATAGCTGCTTACAAGAAGACACTTCCATTGTCAATAGGAGTGCAAATTTGCATAGGCAATGTGGAAATCAATATGGTGATTCCTCAGAAAATTGAAAATCTACTTAACTCAAGATCCAGCTACAGAATGCTTGGGCATATACCCAAAATGGTGCACTATCCTACCAGAGGACACTTGATCAACTAATTTTTTCATAATAGAAACCTGAAACAACTTTGACATCCCTCAACTGAAGAATGGATAGAAAAAAAATGTGCCACATAAAAACAATGGACTATTCTCAGCTGTTAAAATGACATCACCAAATTTTCAGGCAAATGCTGTAAGTAGAAAAATGTCATACTGAAGAGGTAGCCAAACCCAGAAAGACAAATATGGTACATATTCACTTATAAATTGTAATTATCTATTAAGTAAATGATAACAAAGCTATGATCCATAGACTCAGAAAGGTTAGGTAAAGAGGAGGGCTCTTACATGCCTCTCTGTTGTGGATAGCCATGAGGCTAATTATATTTTATGTTAATACCATTCTCCTGTGAGGGGTTGTGAACAAGGAATGAGTCAGGTGATTTTCTGTAAACCTGCTTCCCACTTTAATTTGTAAAATAAAGGAGAGCTGATGATTGGGCAGATAAAAGGGAAGGTGGAGCAGAAGGTAGAGAAAAAAAGAAGGAGAAAATGGAAGAGGGAGAGGATGCAGAGGAGGAGGAAGAAGAAGAAAATCAGAGTAGAAGCACCTGTCCTGGAGAAACCGCAAGTTCTAAGGAGTCTCATAGATGTGGAAGATGGTAGTATAGTGGTAGAGCTGCCCAATCTAGGCACACAGCATGTATTCATATTAATTGAGTTGTGTTTTCGTTGCTGGGCCATATTTGGCTTGGAGATTTACTACTACAAGAGGTAGCATGGATCTCTCTGGAAAGGTAAAATGGAATAGATTTTACAAATGGTTTGGGCATGGATGAGAATGGAAGGGATCTGGTGTGCAGGGAAAATGGGATGGGTGAAGAAAGTACATGGAGAGATGGCTAGAATTGGAGGTATTTGTGGGTACATGTGAAAATCTAGTATAGTGAAAACTTCCTGGAATCTATAAGGGTGATCCTACTGACAGTGTCTAGTAATGGGGGATAAAGGTATCTGAACTAGCTATCTCTTGTAACCAGACTAGGCTCACAGTATTGGGACTGGATTTCATTTGGCTTTATTGTTGGCCAATGGGGTTCAACTACCCAGGCTGATGCTAGGACAGAGGGCTGCTCTCTGAAGACAGACAAGGGTCCCAAGGAAAACTTCCACACTATTCATCAGAATTGGAGAAGTCAAGTTGGTGTTTGCATGGAGCCTTCACTCCTATATTCTAGTCTTTTTGGTAGGGGAAGCTACTCTGCAGACTATTAAAAGAGAAACATGAACATCAACCCAGCCAAAAAAACCTTTGGCCTACATATAATCTGTTCTGCCTCCAAGATGTGCTAATGCAGTGGTGGCACAGAAGTTGTGGAAGTGACCACCCAATGTCTGATTCAACTTGAGGCTTGCTCCGTGAGAGGAGCCCCCTGCACAACACTGGATGGCTGTGAACTGGAGACTGGATAGCAGAGAGACCTAGGGCAGAAGAAAACAGGATTATCCTAAAACAAAGGAACAAACAAACAAATACAGGAAGAAGTCAATGAAATGATTCCTTATGATCTTCTGCTATGCTCATAGATTCCTGTCTTGTCCAGCCATCATCAGTGACACCTCCTCCTGCAGCAGATGGGAGGGTATAATGAAACCCACTGCTAGACATTATATGGATAGAGGGCTTAACTAGGAGGTCTCAATGAGGTCTCTCCCCTCAGAAACATTGAAGGAGTTAGATGGTATGAAGGACATCAGAACAAGGTCCAGTGCATCAACTAAGCAGGGTTCATATGGGCTCCCAGAGATGAAGTCAGCAAGCACAGGAACTGCAGGAGTCCGCATCAGGCACTCTGTGTTGTGGTGGTTTGCTTGGTGCTTTTGTGGGACTCCTAACTGGGGGAACAGGTGTGTCCTTGACTCTTTTGGCTGTTCTTAGAACTCTTCTCCTACTGATTCACATTGTCAAGCCTTGATATCAAGGCTTTGCCTTATCTTAGTGTATCTTGTTTTGTCCTGTTTGCTTGTCATCTCTTGAAGGCTTGCTTGTTTTTAAAAAAAAAAAAAAAAAAAAAAAGAGAAGAAGAGGGATTAATATGGAGGAAAGGGGAGGTGGAGCTTGCTGGGGTGAGTGGAGGAAAGAGAAATGGTGGTTGGAATGTATTGAATGAGAGATGAGTCTACTTTCAGTAAAAATTATATCCACATACTTATACTTTACATGTAGGGGACAAAACACATGCTTCTATAAACAGAATTGTATTACTAAACATCATGTTTAGATGTACACTGTCAAAGGGTCTTTAAATAAAAAATAGATGAAATTATTTATTGACTATCCTATTTTGTGGGGGTTATTTCTTATCAGTTCAAGATATATATCTGTCATCCCATAGCACTGTTGAAATCATTATTTATGAGGAAATATTAAAACCCTAAATGAAAATTCATTTTAACCCAAATTTTAAAAAAATGATCAGCAATTTATAAGTACACTATACTCCCAGCTACCTTCTATACTTACTGTTATCATCACATTTATAGCTATCTCTATATAGTCTATCTATTCTATTATCTCTATGTATTCTCTTTTTATGTCTTGAATGTTATGTTCATTTTAACAGCAGTGGTTATCATAAGAAAACAAAAACATAAATCGTAATGTTCATGTTTTTACATTTTGCAATATTCAATTCACTTCACATATTCACAGCATAACTATGGAAATTCATAACAAGATGGACATGAAATTTGTCCCTTCCAAATAAACTAATAGCAGGGATGTATTGCCATGCTTGAGATGATTGAAGTTAGTCTTAAAAAAAAAAAAAAAAAAAAGACTGAAACAGTAAGACACACACAGCAATGGCTTTCATTAGCATTAGCATCAAAATGTAAGAGAAATCTTAAGTATTTTTAAAGTCTTCATAGAACTGTGCTATTAATCATAACCAGGGTTTTACTAAAAAATGTCCTTGGGGAAAAAA
>LR750571.1:372250-397144 GCA_902729485.2 Mus minutoides | reverse complement strand
AAAAAAAAAAAAAAAAAAAAAAAAAAAAAAAAAAAAAAAAAAAAAAAAAAAAAAAAAAAAAAAAAAAAAAAAAAAAAAAAAAAAAAAAAAAAAAAAAAAAAAAAAAAAAAAAAAAAAAAAAAAAAAGATTACTAGTTGGACAGTCATTTGCTTTGTTCCTAAGAATACTCATGGATATATAAAAAAGGAACTCATGGATATATAAAAAAGGAAGGATCATATTAGAAAAATGCCAGCACAATAAACTTTGGATGCTATGACTTTGCAGATCCACATGTTTATGGGTCTTTCATGCAAGCAGGAGGAAAGTACATACTACCTTTTGGATTTTGGTTTAAAAACGGGGCTTATGAAAAATCATTTTTGGGTTCACAACTTGGCCTTGCTACTCAGTAGCAGTGTTCCTACAGGCAAATTATTTAGCATCTTTCTAAGCTTCAGATTACTTATTCCTGAAACGAAGATAATAATAGTATCAGTCTCAGCAGTGTTATGAGAATTAAATGAATCAACCATCCATTCTTAAAATTGTTCCTGTTGGAAAGGCTTCATGGAGTTTAATTAAGCATTCCACACACCCACGTAGAGATGTGATAGGTTTCTTGTCTATCCTTGGCACACACTTTATGGAATCTCTGTCAGAACCTCCCTTTCTCTCTCCATGAAACTTAACTCACTAAAACCTCAGAGTCACTGTCAAACACATTGGTCACTTGAACATAGAAAATCCCTGGAAATAATTAGGAAGTGAATCAAGGGAGGTGTACAGAAGGGAATTACACAGCAGATAAAGATTAAACTGAAGAAAACACTGCATTTAATCTACTGATACACAAGGGTTGAGAATTCCATGATGTGTGTAAACTTCATACAACTCTTAGTATTATGTCAAACTCTTACTATTACTTTGAAGAAATCCACTCCCCTTAACTCAGGAAAATTATTCTTACTCTGTAAACCCCTTTTTTTTTCTTATGTTCTTCATAACATGTTTTAAGTTCCAATAACAAGTAACTGTGTCAAGAAACTACCAAGATGTTTTTAACAACAATCAAACACTTTTCTTATGTTTTCTTTTACAAATCAATATCCTACTTCTCGATTTAGAAGTATTATTTCCAGGGTAATCCTGATTTAATCAATTTTCTCCAAAAGTGAGGTATTTTTTTGATAATTCCATATGTTTTTTATCTTACTTACCTCCTTCTTCTCTCCCTAACTGCTCCAGACCAATGCCCACTGCTCCATCACACCAACATCTAGTCTTTTTCTTTTTAAGAAAATTCACCAATTAAAATTTATGCTGCCCATATACTCATGTGTACAGTAGCATCCACTACAGTGTGGTTCCCATACCAGGGGCCACACTCTTAAATAGGACTCTTCCTCTTCTAATAGCCATCCATAACTCCTCAGTTGGGAGAAGAGTAAGTCCTTCCAAACTCTATCCAAGAATTATAACTGGCTTAGCATTTTATCTCATCAAAAATTCACTTCCTCTTACAAATTTAACAGAGGGACAGAAGTCTATCAATGAATAAGATGAAAAGTACTCAACTCATTTGCTCCTTGCTGAGACTTTAGACCCCATTCTATCATTACATCCATCAGGCTTACTGTTCTGTAATCTGTAATATTTCTCAAGTGCTTAGTCATCAACATAAGTGACTGATGTTGTTTATAACAAGTTTTGGGTGGCCAATACATTTTAAGTGTTGTCTTTGTAAAAATCTGAAGGTGTCACCATCACTAACTTAGCTTCACCAGCCCTTTCAGTTTAATGTGTGACTTGAATTAAAGTGACATAAAATGTTGAGCTTTTCATGTTGACTGTGTCACCAAACAGCATATGTAGAAGAATATTTCTAAGTAATATTTAATAGGTAAAAACATGTGAATAAGTATATTTTATTGCGTGGACTCAACCAGGGTAATAAAACTTGAGTTCACTTTACTTTTAGCAACTGGATTGATCTCATTAATTTTGGGAAAATCTGGACAAGATTCAATGACAAGTAGAGCCAATCTGGTCTGAAAGGTGGGGGATCATTTATTTATTTAAATAACAAAATATGTATCAGATTGCTTAATATAATAGGAAGCAAAAATTAGGCGCACACTTCAGCGGATAGTATGTCCTTATCATCTACAAGACCTAGGATCTCCAGCACAATAAATTAAAAAATATGTAATAATATTAAGCAGAATAGCTAACTAAAAACTCAGTAGAAAAAAAAAAGTAAGTTAGATTCTAAGAAGATTTGAGATTTGGGATGCTGTATCATGTAAGTGGCTAATGTAATAGCTAGTGAAATTCAAAAAAATCTATGAATTTTCTTATTTAATATATATGAATATATAAGAATATATATGAAATATGTATGACTATATATGAAGTATATGTACAAATATATATGAAATATATATATATATATATATGATTATATATGAAATAACAAAAATATGCATGTATATATATATATATATATATATATAGTCCAAATACAAATAAAATTTAAGAGCTCTTGGTCTATGGGTTCTATGGGAGTCCCAATTTTTTTCAGAGAAGACCATTATGTGAGGCAATTTTAATTATCTCATAACTGAAATGACTAGAGAGCCTCTAACTAATTGTTCTGGGCTTGTACTTTGCCAGCTCTAGTACTTCATTTACTTAGGGAAAAATATGCTAAGAGACATTATCACCATGAATATAATTAAAGATGTTCATCTCTAGTAGATATGGCTAATAAAAATCCCCTCCCCCAGTGGAAACACCGAGGAGTAGCGACACTCATTTATGAAAATCTTGACTTTAGACAGACATTTCTAGAGTGTCACTTCTATTATTCCATATGAAATTATAGTCACATTGTGTTGAATAGAAATGTTCCACAATAACCCAGAAAAACAAAACAAACAAAAATGAGGATCTATAGTTTGAAAAACACTACTCAGTATGAGAATGTTCTGCCATTAGTAAGAGTAACACACAGATGATCACCATCTGTCACATAGAGCTGCTGTCAGGAAGAACACTTTTTAATCTCACAACTTGTTGCTTGGGAGCCTTAGAGTGGGTTGGTTTTGCTGATGATGGCCCATTCTGATGTTCAAAGAAAGGTACTAATTACTGTAGAATCTGAGAGCACAACAAGGACACAGGGAATTTCAAGGACTCCCAAGTGCCCAGCAAAAGAATGGAACCCCACTCCCATTCCATGAAACTCAATAACTCTTCTTTTCCTGTTTAGAGTCCTATCAACTGTCTTGGTGTAAAGATAATGTAATACTAGTTTATCAATCAGTCTACAAATTATGTTAGTAGAAAATTCTTCCCAACATTTGAAGGATGATTTGTGTTTATCTCCATTATTCATTTTGTGAAGCCATTGCTGGTTTTCAATCAGATTTTAAGACGGGGAGAGAGAGAGAAAGAGAGAGAGAGAGAGAGAGAGAGAGAGAGAGAGAGAGAGAGAGAGAGAGAGAAATTTTAAAACATTTTTAATTCTACCATCACCTGATCTGTGATTCATGAGGTGAAAGACTTTGGGATTCAAAATAGTGATACTGTCTTAAAAAGTTAACTCAACTTTGTTTTTATTTATTATAAGAATCTCACTGCAGAGGAGAAACACTTGTGATTTATGTAGCATGGCAGAACTTTAATCCACAGCTCAGGAAAGGGTGGAAGAGCAGCTTGAAAATTATGCTGAGCTTAATTATACTTAATGTGAATTATTCAGAAGTGCAGACAGAGACTAAAAATTTATTTCATACAAAGAAGCTTGACATTTTAATTGGTCCTTCAGAATAGAGACAAAACAATTTCCTCTCAAGAAAATTTACATCTTCCCTATCAGACCCACAGCCTCAGCCAAGCAGAACTTCATTAATGAGATTAATCATGCCAGTGTCTGCTCCATCAGGTGTACGGCCCAGGTGAAAGGGGGAATACAAAGTAATGATTGACATTTTCAATAGCTACAACTGCTCAAAAGGAGAAAACAACAATAGACTACACCACCGTACCTTGGTCATTAGCCATTTTGTCAGGGTGTTCCACTGTAAAAGAGAGAAAATAAATTATATTATTACCATTTAGAGTTCCTTATGAGAAATCTGGCTTGTTGTGTCCAAAATTTTGTCATCATTTTTTTTCTTTTTCATTTTTCTTTCTTTTTTTTTTTTTGATTACCAGTTAGAGGTGGCAAACCCCTGAAAATAATATTTTTGCTAAGTAAATATTTTGTAAAATGTAGTTGTCATGTCTTTCTAAATATAAACTCTTTTGCAATTTTAATTAAAATGGGGTTGAGAGTAAAAAGAATGGATAGTGCTACCAATTTATGTTTATTCTAAGTAAGCTTCAGGAGCTATTATATATATATATATATATATATATATATATATATATATATATATACATATGTATGTCTATATTAAAGGAAAATAACTTAGACTATAAATCTATGCAATTCCTAAAGAATTAAACAACCTAGTGGAATATACTAAGGAGGATGACTGTGATATTTGATCTCAGACCTGGTAAAGTTGGCTCTTAATTTTTGTTCACAATTGTAGAAGAGTAATGAATAATCACTGGTCACAAATTCTATTTAAAATAAAAACTCTTCTCCAAAAAAATCTTAAAGTTTGACTTCATTTGTCTTCATTTCCTTAAACAAATGACATTAAATACTAAATTAATACTATCATGATTCTCATAGAAATCTAAAGGAATTTTTGGCGAATCTTCTCCTTTGTATGTCTCCATTCATTGTAATTATTTTATGCATATATGAATTTCCTTGAATGTTGTGGGTTTGGAGCCTATTTAACAAACTTGAATGCAAAATCTCACTTGCTTCTTGTATACACTTCATTTAAATTTATAGTATATTTTATTTCTGGATGGAAAAGAGGCATATTTATAAATAGCAATTAAGGGTACTTTATTGGGAATTCATCACTGAACACTCTGCCCTTCTTGGCATAGGAAATGACACTCTCCATCTATAGAAAAATTATGTGGTATACATCTGGTGAGTGTCTTTCATTCCCAGTGTATCGCAGGTGTGATCGCTTTTCTCGGTTGTCAGCTTGATTATTCTTGGAACTAAGTAAAACCCAAGTGGCTATGTATACCTGTGAGAGATTTTTTCTTGAATGAATCTTTTGAGGTGGGAATGCCTACCTTAAATCTGATTATTTTGAGGTGGGAAGTTCCAGTTTAGATCTGGGCCATAGCTGCCATATAAAGTGTATATTTAAAATAAAATAGAAAAGAAGGAGGCTCTTTGTCTGTTTTCCCATTCCTTCACTGGGAATAGAAATCACTTCTGGGCATGTACTGAAGTCCATTTGAAACTTCTAGCCTTGTGGACGGAACCACTACTGGCTTATTGGACTTTCCATCAGGAGACAGCTATTGTTGAAATAGTTGGGCCATTACTTGAAAGTCACTCCAATAAATTATATATATATATATATATATAATTAATCATATATATGTGATTATATACATATATGTATATGCACACATATATGTATATATGATATTATGTTTATTCACGTAATATACTATAGATGAGAAATGTTACATATAGTATGTTATTATTTATAATACTCTTTTAATTTTATTTCTTTGAAGAACCCTAATATAAGAGATGAACACACTGTCAATTTTTCTGGTCATAATAAACACAGAAACATACATCTTGCGGTGTTTTAACAATTTGAGAGTTTCTAAATAGAAGTCTGTGAAGGACATGGGGAAGGGAGGTGTAAGTTTGCAATTTCCTATATGGTCAGAAAATAAGGTAAAACACGATTTTAATTAAAATTTCAGGGACCCAATTAGACATAATCATACACATACATATATATGCTTTCTGATTATAAATGTTCTTTAATTTATCAATGATTACTTATCAAGTCTCCTAAAGCCCTCTGGCTGCTTACTAATAGCAAAAGACAAACTCAAATCTCAAGTACAAAATGATACTACTTTACAAGAGATTGAGGTATGAAGATACCTGCCTGGGGTGTGATTTGCAGTGAAATATTTACCCATTAGCTAATAGGAAGTTTCCTCAGCTTCAGGGAAACATCAAACCTTTCTCTCTGTTAAACAAGCTCACATACTACCTTATGCTTTTAATCAGCTTTTGAAACTCAAAATCTTAAATTTGAGAAATTCCTTGAGTTTTGTCTTTGCTGAGGCTGTGGCTCACCAAGACATCAAATCTTTCATGATAAATAGTTTATCGGTGTTAAAACATTTGTCATTTAAAGTGATATAGAAAATACATTTTTGTCTAACTTTAAGAAATATAGGCAGTATAGGTTTTTTGTGAGTAATTTAAAATATACCAGACATTGAAAAAAGTCATTTTACGATGTGAGCAAACTTTATTCACAAAATGAATAAGGACAATGTCAAATCAGTGTATTAAATAAAATGTTTCATAATGATCTTGTAGACAATTATAAAAGAAAATTAGGAGCTTGTCTCCAGTTTAGAAAATGGTTACAGATGATTTTAGGGAAGTTGAAGTAAACAGTAACAAATGACATTATTTACTTCTCTAAATATCCTACAGAATGCTATCCGTGTGGGCCAGTATATCCTGCTCATCAATCTACCATATAAAACAGTCAGATGTCTTAAATCACTGTAAACCTTCACTGGCATCTCTTGGCTCACACATATCATGAGCATGAAATTAATTTGGCATGTGCCTATAGATAAAACTTAGGCATTTGCAAACATTATCTAGTTACATCCTGTGCCTCGAGGAAATGAACCACTGGCTGCTTTTCAATTGCTCATGAAGCAAAACCTACATTTGACACTAAGTCCTAAAAACCTGGGGAAAAACTAGCTCATTTCTCCCTCACCTCCCTCCTAACTATGAGTGTGACATGAGGACCTGTCACGCAGACTTAGGATGAATGCTTGCTTGTGTCTTTTTTGGCAAAATTTCTGGTAAGCTGCTAATAAAACCCAGCTTTTGAATAGCTTACTCATGAGAATTAAAAAGTCCACTATGTATTAGCATATCTTCCTAATGCATAGACAGTCTACACAGCTATTCTAAGACCCTCATTTAAGTACAGCAAAGAAGAGGGTGGAAATGTCCATCATTAAGGTCCCTAATGTCTCAATTGCTTGCCAATATGTATTCATTTTTCTGGAAGACGGATATCATACTATAGTTACACATGTAAGACAGAAAGTATAAAACAGTGATTACTGCACAGCATATATACATGTATAATCATCAACTATGGGATATGCAAAGTCTTTTTCCATCATTAATTGAGATTCTTGCAATCATGTTATCTTGTAGAAAAATATTATTGGACTCTAAAAGAGTAAGAAATTTTTTTTATATAATCCGTATTTGAACTTAGTATTTTCTATACAAACATTAACTGTCCTCAAGTTGAGTATACATACACATATACATATACACACATACATGCATACACACACATATGCATGTATTTTTTTACAAGATTGTGGGCTTTCATCAAAATTACCATATCATTATTTTTTCAATTTTGTTTGTGTGTTCTCAACATACTAACCACATGTATTTTTTGAAAATTGTTTACTTACCTTATTAAAGCTTTCTTTTAATACAGGACAATGATCATTATTGAAAGGAAGTAAAGTTGGCAGTTTTATGCCATATGCATAACTCAATTCATCACCATTTTATTCCCTTATATATAAAGGTCAAAAGGATTCACTGTATATCAAATAAAAATAGTATACATGAAAACAATGCAAAATGCCAGATAGCTATATATAAAAAGTCAAAACAATTATGTCTGCTTGTTATTGATGGCATAAAAATGTGATGAAAAACAGTAACTCTTGCTTTGACATGTTGACTTTGAGTATAAAAGTAACATTTATTTGGTTTGAATCCCCATTATAGGCATTTTTGACCAAACATTAAAAAGGTCTAGGACTTTTTTTTTTTTCTAACACTGACTGGAGAGTTATTTTATGACCATCTAGAAAGAAAAAGAAAGAGATGATGGGACATAGTTCAAACCTTTCAAAGTCCTGAAGAGGATGGGATCAGAGAGGGGCCCCACTCCTTTTGCATTCCGTGCTTGAATTCGAAAGTAATACATCGTGTCAAGGCTGAGATCCATGATCTGATGGGTAAGGCGGTCACCGCTGATAGTTTCCATAATCCAATCGTCTATTGGTATATTCTTGTCCAAGGTATAAAACAAGATGTAAGCTGTATAAATAGACAAATGAGATGCTGATTGGTATACAGAATACATGATGCAGTTCTCTATTCAAACACACACATTTCTTACCTATAATTTGTAATCATTAGTATATGTCCACAATCTATTAACTACAACATTCAGTCTTGGTAGAAGTGGCTTTTTAAAAAAATATTGCAAAATTTAGATAATTGTTTCAGTGCACAGAGAAAGAACATGGAGTAGGCCATTAGAAAAAAAACCCAATCTGTCATATTTAAAAATTACTGCTTTTGCTACCTATAAATCCAGATTATGTTTTCTCTAATATATTAATATTATGAAAATATAAAACTGAGATACAATGTTTACATAATATTTATGATAGTCAAATAAAGGAAAAAAGGTAATATTTATTTTAGCCATGCTTAAATAATAAAGATACATTGGAAAGTATAAAATGCTGCACATATTTAGGATATCATACACCTGAACAGTCATATTTTATTATTGCAGTGACCCTGTGGAGGTAGGAAGGCCTGTGTGGTCTCCTTTCACAAATAATGAAGCTGGTTGGAAAAGGGCTGAGAGTCTCTACACTGTGCCTTCTAGAACTGTTTCTTCTGTTCTACCTTAGGCAGGCAAATACATATTCACAAACTAAAGATGGCATAGTTGTTATCTCAAATATTAGTACCTGTCATTGGAGACCTTTAGTTGTATTTTAGGGAGTATGTTTCTATAACATGAACAGTACAGTAACTTATGGTTGTCTAACTTACATATGTACCCCAAATCAGTTCTCCTTATGTGATATGTATAGGTGAACATTAGCCTTATCGAACTTAGGTGGTATATCTTATTAAAAAGCATCAATGATTTTTTTTAGGCTTTCTCAAAATGTTGTGTTTTCTTTCAAATGCTTTTGAGTCCCCCTTGCCTGTCTGAAATATTGTGTATCTGCCAAGCTTAATTTAGAATTCTCAGATTGAGATTCACATCTCCTCAGAAAGATCCAAGTACCACATATGTGGAGAAAGAATGAGAGGGATGAAGTGGGGAGAGGCAGAGGGGAAAGGGGAGAGGGAGAGGGAAGGAGAGGAGGAGAGGGAGAAGGGGAGAGGGGAAGAGGGAGAGAGTGAAGGAGAGGGAGAGGGAGGACTAGGGCACATGAACTTGGACAGAAGCATCTAGGAGAAATTGGAAAAGGTGAAAGAATATGATGGATATATTGTATAAAAAACTAAACTTTTAATTAAAAAAGAAAACATAAGCAAAAGAGAAACAGAAACTAAAAATATTTTTATCATTTTATTATATTTATCTTTATACTTATTAATTGTGTGTGAATGCCTGTTTATACGCATGTACTATAATGCATCTGTGTAGGTCAAAAATAATTTGCACTGCATAACATAATGCAACATAACTTAATATAACCTTAATAGGGACCAATGTGTGGAAGCGTAGTACACAGGAACATGGTGCTTATTGCTTGGCTTTCGTGAACACTTACAATTACCTTTATTAAAAAAAAAATAATTAAAACTACATGTATGTGTGAGTGTGTGTGCATATGTGTATGTATCTGTGTGGTTTGGTTATGATATTTTTTGCATGGATATAATACATCAGGGTTATATTCACAATTCTTATACTTCTTTGTCTCTTTTCTCTTCCCCATAGTCCCCAAGACCTAGCATGAGGGTAAAGTTTATTAAATAGAAGTGGGCTAGAATCCTAACTTTTACTTGGGAAAAGCAACATTTAGGCTTTTTTTTTTTTTCAGAGTTGAAAACACATTCTGTTATTTACTTTGACAAGTAGAAGATTTATTTGAGTTCAGAGTAAGGAGCGGAGTAGTGGAAATAATTTCGTTCTTCACTACGTATAGTTCTATCATACCTTGTTTTTATTTAGAAAATTTCTATTCTTTCTTCTTAAAATATTATCTGCTTTTAACTTATGTCTATAAGTAATTCTTTATAATGAAATAAAATATCAATAAATCAAAAACTACAAAAGTACTGAAACAGAATCAATGAAAGTAGACCAGAACACCAAGCAATGAGACTAAAAAAATTTAATTGAGATGTACCAGCCTGAGTCTTGAAAGGCCTGGCACACTGACAAGGGAACGCATATGCTCCAAGCAGAGGGATTTTATGTTTAGGTTCTGCCTCATATTTATCAGCTCATATGAAATTTCTGTTTGCTATTACACTAACAGTCATTTCCTAAACAAAACAAAACCTCAACTTAAATTTTAATCACATTTGTAAGCATCACGTTATATTTTCATTTTGAAAAAGAAAATTACAGCATAGCATATGAACTGAGTTTGCCAACTGAAACTGCATGTTCCTGGTTTATCTGCAACATGGGAGGACTCAGTCACTTGTGTGTAGTACTGCCATGTATCTCCTGTATGTACATGTAGACAACTGGAGAGAGCCTTTTAAATTGCTAACACAATGGTTCCACTTCATGGGGCTACAATGTGCACATTTTGTGTTGTATATAATTTTTTGTGATAAGTTAATTCTATGGAGATAGCTACTAAAAACCTAAATTAATCTAAGTTGAATAGAGCAGGCAAACTCTAATAGAACTCCATTATGTTTTTTTTTAAATACTAAATTAACATCATAGGCTTCTAATGGATGCTTTAATTAGGCATTTTTGTTATCAGCAATATTTGATAATATAAAATCTGTCACTGTGAAATATTCATCATGTTCAATTTCTGTCAGTCAATATTAATCATTTTCCTGAACCTTATTATTAAAGAATGAAGCTAAAAGCTAAATGAGAAGTTAAAAATCCCAAGACAAACTTTCTTCATGTGCTGCATAAAAAAATAATAAGGCCATTAGAAATCATTTATATTCTGTAATTGTCAACCAACCAGATTCCTTTTTGCCATTTGCATATACACAGACACTCCATAGATGGTTGTCTTAATGATCTATATGATAAAACACAAAATGCCAATCCTGATTGAAATGTACATCTTTCACACAGCAACTGAATGTGAATATGCGTATGTGTGTACCTGTATGAACCTTTTAGAAAACTACTCCCTCGGTATAGAACAAGAAGAACCAGTCAGAAGAGATGAGTAAATGAACCAAGATGCTGAGATAGACACTCCACACAGAGGCAAGGACAGCTGTGAAGTAAGCAACTGTAAGCAACTATGGTCAGGATGGGGCAAGGTTGGGAGAGAAAGATGGATGCTTACCAGTGATTTTCCCATTGGCTTCCAAGGGAGGCTGCCAGCTCACAATGACAGCACGGGGTTTCCCCTCTCGAGTAATGACTGTCAGATCCTTGGGAGCAGAAGTTGGGGCTGTGAGATGAGACAGAGACAGGGTCTTGTCATTGGTTGTGACACTTTGTCCTGGTGCTCACAATCAGGACCTATCACTAAGCAGATCATGTTTATTCTGCCTTTTACAATTACTCACAACTGTTGGAATGATACAAATCAGGTTGTAGAATTGATGGCTACCATGGAAGTCAGATATCTTCCTAAGGTGCAAGTATACAGAGGAAACACTGAGCAGAAGAATGCAACATGGGGTTTTAAGTGAGCTCACACACATGTATGTATGGAAAAAATGTATGCTTAGTGAACTAAAAAATGCATGCCTTCCATTATGGACACTCTTGAAATTAGTGTCCTTAATAATAATTGGTAGTTAATAATTGAAGAAAAGAAAAAAACCTACCAAATCCCCTGAAAAAAATAAGAGAGAAAGAAAAACAATCAGACAAAAATAAAACAGGTCAGATCTTCTTGTATCTTAAATGATATGCTAAATACTTTCTAAGTGAGAACAGAAATTGAAAAACAAAAATAGAAAAGGCATGTACTGTAAGAGTGCCTTTGCTTTAATGTGGCATAAAATAAGATAGCAAAGAAACCCTGCCTACCTCAGATCTATTTCTTTTAAACACTGTGCAAAATAAAATGTAAATATATTTTAAAGTAGGACCAAATGTGCCCAGTTAAACCAACATCTTTCAGATTTCTGCTGCTCTGCTTATAATCCCTTTGAAGACAGTTTTTCTTCTAAGTAGCAAGCAATGCTCTAAATCTATTATCTGCAGTCTCCCTTTTATCATTAGTTTGACACAGGTATCTAGTCTCTATGTTTTCTGCAAGAATTTTCTGGTTTCCAAGTAGAACTCCAGTGAACAAGATAGTTAGAATTTGATCTTTACTTGAAGTCATTTTTATTCTATTCTTCATTTTCCTAAATGTAATGTAGGGTAAGTCAGTATATTAGCTATACAACCCTACCAGTACATCGTCCTATGTATTTATACATATGAAACAAATAGGAAAAATACAGATCCTTCCTATCTGCCACATTTATTCCCCAAAGGCCACTGGGACTCCAATTAACACAAAGTTAAGTTAATTTTGATATTTTGACAATGCCCTTAACAAATGTAAATTTTCAAAGAAACATGCTGAAGACAGTAGACCAAAATAAGAAGAGGAGGAGAATAAGAAGAAAGAAAAGGGGAGGGATGAAATGGAGGAGATAAAATATGTCAAGAGATATTATTGGAGGAACAGCATAGATTTATACCAGAGGTAATGGCATCTTACAAAGGGATTATTTTCTTAAGCATTTCATTCATGACATTTTATATCCCATGAAGAGAAAATTGTGTATTGTCAGAAGTTGATTTAGATATTATACAAAGCATATAAGAGAAATTGTAAATTATAAAGAAAATTAAGAGTTATTAACTATTCAGAATACTCTTTCCTGCCCTAAAATTCAAATTAACGTTGACTTAGGAAATAGACAAGGGGTGTTGATGAAGTTATTTCACCATCCACCTGTGGTATTTAAAACAGGCAAAACCACAACCAGCAGCAGCAACAACACAATTCTTCAATTTGTTCTGTAATGCGCAGTAATGTATTACTCAAAATACCAGCCTTCTAAGTCACCTCTTCTGGGTGTGTGCATGTCTTAATCCTAGCTGTGTGTATGATAAATAGAAATTTTGGTAATAGAGTTAGTGGCTCAAGTATTTGCACTTTCTCTATGGGATTCACATTTTCCCCAAATATGTGGGAAAAATGGGCGTAATGGTTCCTAAGGTCCACACTAGTACCTAATACTTCCCTCATGCTATGATTCAGCATTTCTTTATTTGTCAAACTTCCCCTTATTATTCCAGAGTAAATTTGTACTTTGTGCTGTCTGCTATAATTTCAATACACCCCCAAATTGGTGATTGCATTTCTTATGTTATTTCATTATTCCTCTATATATTTCTTTTTTAAAAATGATTTTAATTATCCCTAATATAGAGGCTGTAATCTCTATCTCTTATATCTCATACCTAGGTAGGGCCTGGAAGATACAAATGAAATTGATATTTATACTTTGTCTAACAAGAAGAAAATATTGCTAATATTTTTATTTTAACTAAGCAAATCAGAAAAAAAGATTGTCCATTTGGACCGAATGAAAAGTTTTAATTTAAACATTTCCCAGTCACCTTTATGTTTCCTGTGAGCCACTTCAACTTGGGGCAATGAAGTCACAGAGTCTGTATCTTATTTCAGAATTAAAGCAAATTCTCAAGTTATTCTATCCACTTCATTTCGTCCTCACAGTTACAGAATCTACAGACACTTGTGAATTACATCTTTCTTCTCATCATCGCCCAGGGATCTCCTCCACATGCTATTTACACCTTTGTTCAGATCATTATCTGAGTTGACAATCACTATTTCTACTAACCACAGGTCTCAAACTTAATATCTTTTTCGTCTGCATTGGGACTCACCATTGGTAGCTCTATTGGGTTAGTTAGTTGACTAGAAATATTCAGGGTGCAGTTTGCAAGCAAGTTGTGGGTATGCATTTTATATTTATGAATGCTAAAATGGATGAATTTGCTTCCTTTCAGGTGAAATGACTATTCTTTCAGTCAAGTCATATCAGATGTTGCTTTTTCTATTTTTTTTTTAATTTTGCTAGTTTATATTTGATTCCACCCATATCTTTTAGAGTAAAAGGAAGGGTGAGGTGATATTTTATGGTCCTGGTAGTATGGAACATACTTGGCTGGTCCTAACTTTTCTTAGAAACTACAAACATTGGCATCAATTGCAGCAGTAATAGAGAAAAGCTTAATGATGCATAGTAAGTAAACTAAAAGAGAAGATGTTAAAATGGGACTATTTAGGAAGATTTTTATAGACAGAAGTACCTATCAATTATAGAACTCTAAAAATTAAAGTAATAATTGTAATAACAGTAAGGTTGCAGCACCAAGGGACAAATTCTAGTGGAAAAACAGTAATTTTGTTCAGTTGTCAACATTACTGCCATATTAAAATTTGAATATGTTTAGTGTATGTCACACACAAATATAATATAAATATGAAATCAATTAAAAATAGTTACATTTACGGCTGGAGAGGTGACTAAGTGGCTAGGAATGCATGCTTTTCAGCTTTCTCTAAGTGCATAAAGGCTTCCCATTGTTTTATACTCTTTCCAAAGTATGTCCAAGGCCAAGAGAAAACTACTCTCTATTCCAGCTGTTGTAGTTAGAATAAATATCCAGGAGTCAAAAATTGTAATGTTTTACTTTGTCTCAAGTTACCCAATACCTATCAGGACTGTTGTTCAGAGCCACCTTTGTTTCAGATAGCATTCACTAACTAGCTAGATTCCTGCCCATTACTTACACCCATTGAAGAGAATTCATGTTCAGGTACCACAGTTAATGTTCTAAAGAACTCATTCTGAAAAACCACCAATCAATCATGCAACCAGACTGTTTAATCTATTGGAAACTTCTCTCTTCTACAGGACTAGAAGAATACCATGAAATGCAGAAGGGCTGTGAATTGCACATGACACATTATTTCACAAAGGACAAGGCACACTTCTGAAACCATACTACCACTATGCCTCGATTTCCACAGAGTTAGTGAACGCTGATACCTGGGCCAAGCTTGGCCCTTGGGGGACAGTGTCTCTTCACATACCAGCTTCATAGGTGGTGGCGTGTGCAGTCATGCTCCACGTGCTTGACCTTCTGTTCTTGGTCACCATGACTGAGAATTCATACATGGTGTTGGGCTTGAGGCCAGTCGCTGTGTAACTGAGAGATGTTGTGTCTTCTGACTATATGTACCGGAAACAAGGAAAGGAAGAGAAACAATATGAAATCTGTGAACTCAGTGAATCAAGACATGTAAAACAACTGGCCAACAAATCAGACAAAAGTAGATCCACTTCAAAATAGTGGAGGTGCAGGGCCCACTTCTCTGTCAGCCAATATACACTGGTGGGCTGTGCTTCTGAGACTCTACTGATTAAATCAAGCTGTGTAGTGTTCCAAGGGGGAAGGACATTAGCTAATCTCCTGAGCCTGTGTATACCTGAGACAGAGGACAAGATCTGCTCTCAATTTCATTTAATACTTTTCTAGTGGGACCTGAGGTAAATTCATGTCTTTGTCACTGAAATCTTTCAGTTTTTTTTTTGTTTGTTTGTTTGTTTTGTTTTTTAAGTTAGTGTTTCATATTCTCTATTGGTCAATATCATTTCTCACTACATACAATTATTTAGTTTTCTGGTGCACTACAGTGATGATGATGTTTTAAAAAGACTTAGTTTCAAGTTTTAATGCTTCCAAATATATATATCAATCTCTCAAAGAAAAGCAGAGTAGGCATGTTTCTATGTTACATGATGCTCCTCTTTAATGCATGGCTCACACATAAGAGAACATGTATGGAAAAGGAAGCCATTGATCAGAAAAGGAAAGTGTATTAGATGAACATTGCAGAATGTTGTATTTGACTTTTGAATATATTATTTTCATTATAAATATGCTTATTTACAATAGTACAAAATAAGTCAATTGTGTTTTTCTTGCTTACTTAAGAACAAAAATAATAATGAAGGGGAAAACGCATGCTAGTCTCACAGCTAAAAACTTATTTTATACATGACTTGACACATTTTAAACCATGTGAGTCTTTTAGAAACATCTACTTGTGCTGGGTGTTAGCTATAGCTTTGTCTTTTCTCAAGGTAACTACTTCCTATGGCTTCTATATTTAAAAATGTGTTGGGTATTTACTTCTGAAAAAAAGCAAAGCCTTGCTCCATTGGGTAATAATATATGTGTTCACTTCTTTTACAGTAATATAGCAGAATATATATATATATATATATATATATATATATATATATATATATACAGAATATATATATATATATACAGAATATATATATATATATATATATATGCAGAATATATATATATATATATATGCCATAGCTCTGAAAATTCTATATATATTTTGCATCAAATAAAAATTAAAGAAAGTAGTAATATAAGACAATGTACCCATTGATTATATTAAATTAAAGATCTCAGGAACATTTATCAGAATGTTTTCTCTGTATATTGATAGAAAGCTTTTGCTATAATGAATTTTTCAACCTAAACATATATTGCAAAATCATATCTGGTTGCATTTGTGAATAGAGAGTACCTGGGAAATCCTCTCTGAACTTCCATTTGCTCATTCTAATTGATGCTAACATGACAGACATTATTTTATCATTTACTGTTTGATATAAGTGAAGTAAAACATACTGCCTGGCCCAGAGCAAGCATTAATAACTGTTACCTACAATACATTATACCTTGTTTCAGGTTGACTTTCATTTAATTAGTTATCTTAAATTCCAGAATATGTTATATCTTGGGGAAGAGACCAAGTCTTGTACAACTGCCTGTATCCTATTATATCCACAATGCATCTGATAAGCACTGGGTTACTGTCAATAATTATATTTTGAGTGGATTTCATGTAAAAACAGAATGTGATTAAATCATTGGAGAAAATGAAAAGAAGTTCATATTTTTGTAGAAAAATCAATAGAGTGACTTGAGCAATCAGAATATTAGTGTCAGAATTACTGTTTAATTTGAGAAAAATGAGATTCAGTGATATGACAAAATATAGCAAAAGCACCTCTTGAATCCATATTGACTGCAGATGTACCCTTTGTTCTATAATGAATATGTCTTGCTTATCTTATAAAGCTATTATGCTATGAAAGATGACATTTAGACATGAACATACTTTAAAAAGCATAAAGTACAAACCAAGTCATCTATTATAAATAACTGTAAATTTTATTATACATCTTTCTCGTAGACCAATTATCCTTTCCCTTGCTACTCCACTACCCAACTCTTTTCTAGAGACTTCTTCATATCAGTGTGTAGAAGTAGAACTGTGTGTGTGTGTGTTTGTGTGCATACATATGTGTGTATATTTGTACTTGTATATGTGAAGATGATTATTAATATTAAATTTAATAATGCCCTTAGTCACCTAAGTTGATGGGAGAAGGTCTAGTTAATATATTTTGCTTGGTTTTCAAATTCTTTGTAGCTTGATGTCTGCTCTACTAACCATTTAACTCAAATGATTTGATTCAAGAAATCCTGGCATTCAAATTATGCTGAAATAAAATAGTCATTTTAAAAAAAAAATGTCATTTCACATTCTGGCAAAGTCCCTATGTTCATTCAGTACAATAACTATGTCTCCAAAGTAGAGTAATTATGAACATAAGCATCTTAAAGAGGGAAACATAGTCTTTTATTAAAATAAACTTAAACCTAAACCACCTATAGGTAGAGATACTTTTGAATACTCTCATATGTTGTCTTCTTTTGTTTTCCTGACACTGTTGTCTTTCTTTATGATTTTGTTGAGTCTAACATCTAATAATATAAGGATATCGATTACATATAATGGATCTCTTATCAATGATACTGTATGGACTTGCCTGGGGAGTTTTTCCCAATACCTGGTCTATCAGGGCAGCAATATCAAATGAAACCGTATTTTGTTGTCATTGATATTGTTTCGACTACAAACTGACTCATCCTAAACCACAATGTTTTGACCACTTAGAAGATGAAAGACACTAAATCAGATCCAGCATGACTTAGACAGAGGGAGACTCTGCTTAGATAGAGGGAGACTCTGCCTAGATAGAGGGAGACTCTGCCTAGATAGAGGGAGACTCTGCTTAGATAGAGGGAGACTCTGCTTAGATAGAGGGAGACTCTGCCTAGATAGAGGGAGACTCTGCCTAGATAGAGGGAGATTTCTGAAACCAGTGTGCTTTTGCTCTATTTCCCAATTTGGGTGCAGAAGAATCTCCAAAGACAGAGGTATCTCCCAAGTCCCCACTGTCTTGTGGCAAGATTCTCCTTAACAGCCATTCCTAGGGATTGGCAAGCACAGAGATACACATATGAGAAAACTGGAAGAGATAGGTTAAGCTACCAGATCCCTTAGTTTTAGGGTATCCATCTTTCTTTAGCTTTAAAGAAGTTCTCATACTGTATCCTAGGATGGTCTCAAATTCTTGCCAATCCTCCTGCATTTAGTATCAAGAGTCTTGAAATTACTGCATTCAACTTTCTTTTCCCTCCCCTGTTATCTTGTAAACTATTAAGGTTCAGCTGTGTCACCTGATCTGACTCCTTTACGGATTTTTTCAAGCATGAATCTATTGAGATGTGTTCATGAAGCATTCTAAGTTATACATGTTCAGTAAGGAGAATTAAAGCTTTATTTCAAAATAAATGATCTAGAACTGTTATAGATAAAAATACATGCTGGCTGATCTTTCTTAGTTTTTTATACTGTCTACTACTTAGACATTTAACCTGGCCTCATGTTTAGAAGACTACATAGCTGCCTTTGTGAGTAATGATTTGTTAGAATCACTGAGCTCAGACAGGAGATATGGAGAGGTGAAATGACAGTGTCTTTTGTGCCACCAAGGATCTCTGGGAGGAGTGTGAAATGATTTGAAAATGAGTACATGAAGAGGAAGCTGGTATAACTCTGGTTCATTTAAGGGATTTTCTTTACAGCATGAGGGTGGTTTTGAGTTAAATACAGAAATCAATGTTAATGGCTTACAATACATTTCTAGGGTGTTATAAAATATTTTCACATCGCTTATTCTCTCCTAAACTCTCTGTGAGTAGGTGTCTGTGATATTAATGGACAGCAATTTAGATTCTAAATTAGAAGAATCATCAGAATTTATTCTGAAGATGTGTTTGGAGCCTTGCTATTTCCAAAGGAAAATGGTATTCTTTTACACAGAAGGAAATGTCTGGTGTAATCAGCATATGGTGGAATTCAAAGATCAGCTTTTCAGCTCATGATATTTTTCTACCTTGCCTCTTATTTATTTCCAAAGGCACAATTATTCTAATGAATTGTAGACTTTGAGTTATTAACATGCCTTGTAATGTAAAAGTCACTGTAGGAAAATGACTTACAACATACCAGGAAACATTGGATACAACTCATCAAACATATACAAGTTCATTTTAAATTTCTTGATCTCTATTCGACCTTCACCTTGTACTTGGCACTGGCAGAAAAGCTGGTCCTCCACCGAACAGTGTACAGTCGCACATCGGATGTTTTCTGGTTCTTCGGGACAGAGTTATCTGCCCAGCTGACCCTCACAGCCTCATGGGTAAGAGCCACAGCCTGTACACCTACTGGTGGGAGCATGGGGGTGGAGACATCTGGGCCCGAGGTGGGGAAATCATCAAGCAAAGGATAATAATCAACGGGGTCAGTGGGATCTGGGTTCAAAACCCACCAAATGAAACAAACAAATGTGTAAACAAAGAGTCAAAATAAATATCAGTGGCAACACATCACAATGAGTTAAAGGCATGGCAATAACGATGGAAGGGAACATGAGAAGAACAGAAAAAATGCAATTAATTAAATCATAAAATATAATAAGAGCAGTATCGCTATGTCATAAAATACTAATATTTCCTCGTTTTTATATCTAATGAGAATATATACCTTAAGACTCCAACTTGTTGGAATATTACACATTGATTTTTTTCAAGGTATTATGTAGTAATTTATCATGATCATGATTTATCAATGATTTTTAAATAACAGCAAAAATGATATTTCTGTTTTTTTTTTTCTGAAATGGAAATAAATGCTATTAGATACACTATTTTTTTTTTTTTTTTGAGACAGGGTTTCTCTGTGTAGCCCTGGCTGTCCTGGAACTAACTCTGTAGGCCAGGCTGGCCTCGAACTCAGAAATCCGCCTGCCTCTGCCTCCCAAGTGCTGGGATTAAAGGTGTGCACCACCACTGCCTGGCCTTAATTTTCTTCTTTATCCACAACTTTACGGTTTTGTTTGTTTGTTTGTTTGTTTGTTTTCTGCTTTTACTATTGTCTATAGTATATCTTTATGGATTTTGTTCAGGCAACACACAAACTATAATGAAAGATGCTTGAACTATATCAGTCTTTCTATCAATGCACATATCCAATGTGAACAAATTCACATGGTCACGTGGATCATTTTATATCTGATGTACTATAATCTGGTGTGATGTGGCAATTGACAAGTAGGTTTTCTTTGATTGTAATTTTAAATTGTGGAAGTGCTCATTCTCCTGTATTTTCACACATGGGTTAGTACCATCTTTAGTCCTGTCAGGCACTCCTATATTACATTCCTGATTCTAAAACTGCAAGTTCAGTGGAAAAAAATGCACACCACTGGTTAGGAAGACAAATTAACTCCCTTCAGAATGATTAGATTTTCATTGAGGGGCTCACATACTCTGATCAATAACACAATTGGAATCTGACACATGTTGTGTGATCTTACAAAATTCTCCAAAACTTCTGCATTGCTACGACAAGCAAAATCAGAAACATACTTTGTGGCAATGGCAATCATTCCATTTTGAGACATTCAAACTCATAGATAGCAAATTTAAAAACTGACCTTTATATAACACAGTAAGGAATCATACTAACAAAAATTTAAGACTGACAGCGCCAAGCTAAGCCTGGATATTTGATGTCATTTAAACAATCAGATCAGATAAAGTGTAGATGAATGTCTGCAGCAGCTTACACAATTTATTTATTCATTTATTTATTTTTAAATAGCAAAGTTAAAGCTGGGTGGTTGTTGGCTACTCTGTTGATTTGTCCCTTGAATTTCAAATTCCCATGCCCCATGTATTTCCCATATATTATTAAGCATGTTACTGGCCTGTGGTTTGGAGACAATATTTTAAAAACTAAAAAAAAAAAAAAAAAAAAAAAAACAAACAAACAAACAAAAAACCCCAAAAGTAGAACAAAAAGGAAGGAAAAAGGAGAGAAGGGACAGAGGGGAAGGGAGAGGGAGATGGGGGAAGGGAAGGAGGAGGGATAGAGGAGGAGGAAGAGGAGGAGGAGGAGGAAAAGAGGGAGGGAGTGAGGTTCAGGATTAAAATTCAATGACAGAGCCCAGGATTTTGTTTTTTCTTTTGATGTCTCTTTTCATTAAGAGCCCCTTTAAAGCCAAATGAATTTATGAAATGATAAAGAGAGAAAAGAAAACATGGCAGCCTCCACAAGGATTTGCACCATCCATCTGTTTTGTGAAGTCGGAAAAGATGTTTGCCAAACTGAAGTAAGTACAGGCTTACACGTTCTACTCTTGCCTGACTTTTTAAGAAGAATTTTATGAATAGAGGAAGAGTAGTTCAAGTCTGACTTATTTTTGACTTATCTCCATCATGGGTACCACCTATGTTACGACTTCACTGCACTAAGTGTGTGCAAGCATGTTTTCTCCATATAATAGTCCATTTTTTCTACTTATGATTTTAGGAAACACAACTATTCATGGCTATTATTTATTGAGTATTTTGGAATCAATTACAAAATGAGACTATTGTATTCAAAGCAATATTGTCTACTGTGAATTATCTGTGGATCTAATGTGACCCATTAAAAACTGAAAAAAAAAATTGCCAATGGCTAAGTTTTATTTCCTTTTTTAGAGAATACAACTCATTTTATTACTTTCCCTGCCAATCCCTCCATAACTATGCTGCATAATATAATAGCCATATGTTCTATGGATGATAGCAACTTAAATTAAATAAATAATTATTTAAGCATTTATTCATTTGCTATGGTAGACAATGTCAAATCTTCCCATGGCCCTAAGAGCTTAGTCCCCACTATAAGGGAAAGACCAGATAGACTACATCTATGGCAGAACAGAGCATTCTGGGAGACAGCAAGCAACACTGTGAATATATGCTACATATACTACAAGAGTTCTTTTCTATTCTGATCAAAGAGATTTTGAATAATTGGGTGTAAGCATCCATTTGCTACTAAACTGTTCTTCAATGCCTCTTCCTCTTTAGAATACCTTAGATGCGGCTAAATTTCAGAGGTATGTGAAGAAGTATATATGTATGCGAGCATATACGTGTATGTATATATATATATATATCTATATATATCTATATCTATCTATATCTATCTCTATTTATATCTCTATCTATCTATCTCTATCTATCATCTATCTATCTATCTATCTATCTATCTATCTATCTATCTATCTATCTATCTGAAAAGTCAGTTCCTGGTAGCTGCCTGAAATTTTAGTCATTATATTTGTTTGAAATTGTCTTTAAAATCAATAATAGCTTTCAACTGGATTATACTTTGTTTAAACCTTGCTAAAATGGTTAAGAATACATTAATTCAAAGAATGTACTTCATTAACCTCTCATTATTCTCTGCACCTTATCCTTCTCCAGGTGGAAAACAACTTGTTCTTACAACAATAGATAAAGAGCTTGATGGCAGAAGAGAGAGTTTTCCTGTGTGGGGCCAAGGTGAAAGTTTCAGGAGCTTGAACTGATATTCCCAGTCTGAGAAAAAGCTACAGAGGTTGCCAAAGGCAACAGCATTTAGAATGCTCCAGGGCCTGGTGCTCACATTCGCCTAATGCTTTCATTGTCTTTGATATATTTCATGTATACTTTTTGCTGGATTTTTCCAAGACCTCTCATGGGAATACTTTGCAACAACTCAAAGATAAAGAATGGTTTTTACATGACAATATGACACATTTATAAATACAAGATTCTCTCAAAGCCTTGGCCTTTGATTCCTTTGGTTTGCTCTTTGTTCTCTATGCAGCATGAAAGCATAAAAATAATTCTATTTTCAGGTAAAGGTGTATTCTTTATTGTAAAATAGCTGCTTCAAACATCCCTTTACAGCCCATTACTGTCTTTTCTTCAATAAGAAATATCCTGACATAATTTCCAACTTCGGTATCACTTCATTTCTCAGCTCCATTAGAATCTGAATTATAATATGAAAATAAAACCTGTGTCATGGATCACTGGTGTTTGAGAAAACACTGTGGCATGCCATATGCTAAGAATTAAAAACTGACAGCAAATGCCACAGGGAAAGATGTTAATACCACAGACGCTTTCTTCTGCACAGTTCACTTTCCGTTGATATGAACTCTGCCTGCTTCACTAGAGTTATGTCCTATTGAAAAACTGACTTTCATCCCGATACCCAGCAGTCCCTATTTATGGGACTTAAGTTAGTTATTAATAATGGAAAATCTTTCAAAGACTGGCTTTGGTGGAACTTTATATCAGCTGATTATAGCTCAATGTCATCTTGACAATAAGAAGCTGCTTAGTTTCCTTATCAGGACCAGGAAGGAGAGGGCATTCATAAGTCCAACCAGGGAAAACCCAGGTGTAGCCTGAGTACCCTACTATTTTCTAGACAGCCTTACTTTTTGGACAGTCTGTAAGAAAGGGATAGTGAAAAATATTCTCAGGGTACTCAGTGAATGGCACTGTGAACTGGCGAAGCAAGTGTATAAATTTACGTAAAACTAGGCAGTAGACAGTAGCCATTTATACATCCTCATCTGCAATTCATACTCCAGTAATCATTTGATTTTTGATGTTTAATATCAAATGTGGAGCTTGACCTCTTAAACACTTCGTTCTAATTAAAGGGAAAATTTATGGCTAATCAAATGAAGTATGAAGGATATGGGTTTATAGATGGAGTAGACACAAATATTAATTGAAGACATAACCTTTCTTGGGGGAGTCCAAGATTTAGAGAAGTGTTTGGAAACAGTCTTGTTAGGAGCAAAATGGTGATGTGATTTTTCTGGTTGTCTACCAACGTGACATATATTCCATTTTCTGAGTAAGCTCAGTATTAATGACAACTGGTTATTGTCCATGACTTAAGTCTTGCCATCTTAACAATGTCTCATGGTGTTCCACCATTTTGGTCTTTAAACTCCTGTAGCCATTCTTGAGGCAAATGGTCTTTAATTAAGCCCATTTCTTTTGTATCCATTTGTCAGGTTACCTATAACCCAATTCACAATTCTTCTTTGTTACTAGCCTAATCTAACCAACTCCAAGATGCCAGCTTATCCTTGTCTCGTATCTGAAGGATTGCATTGAGAGAAAGAAAGGCCCATTGGACATTTAGAGTCTTTGCTCAAATATCTTCCACTCAAATGACAGTGCCAAATGACAAACTGGTTAGCAGAATGAAGAATCACATCAGAGCACCAAGCTTCTAAGATGGTTGGAAAGGCAAGAGCTGCTGAATTCTATAAGTTCACATACTAACATATAGAATAAACCTTTCTAATTAATCTGGGAGCCAAATTATATATATATATATATATATATATATATATA
>LR750571.1:347664-364946 GCA_902729485.2 Mus minutoides | reverse complement strand
GTATTTTTTATTAGATATTTGCTTAATTTACATTTAAATGGATGGATAGGAGCCTTCTTTTTAAAGGTCAATGGTAAACTGTCTAGCTCCCCTGCTCAAACGCTGAGCCTTTTGTACTATGTGTTACATGTGTTCTTTTTGTTACTGTTGTTGTTAAATAACAGATGGTAAATATAAGCAAATTTGATACTTCAGAAAGATGCAGTCAAGGAAAAATAAGAAAAGTATGTTGATAGGAGGTATATTTCAGTGGCTATAGTGATTGCACAGACATATATCATAAGGGCCCCCTTTGAGGGAATGCAGTATTACTAAGATGAAAAAATATTGTAACATACTGTATAAGAGCCAAAAGGAAAATGTTCACCTACTAAATATACTCTTTCATACAGACTCAACTCTATTTTTCTATGATAAATAATTTAGTGGGTTTGCATTGCTTTAGAACAAGACTTGGGACAAATTTCTTATTTCCCTACCTTGAGTAAGTGACTTACTTCTTTTGTGGTAACTTCTATAGTTTAATAGAATAATGTATGTTTACATGTTTATTATTTAAAGTTGTCAATGAACAAATTTGTATCAATTGTCTCATGAATGTTTTAAATTAGATAGACAGAGGAAGGTTCATGCTTATTTAAGCAATAGAGACCATGACAATTGATTCTGACCATTCAAGACAGAGGAGATACAAGTAGAACAGGAAAGCCAGGTGGACTCTCTGGTGCTCCTTTGTAGCACTACGAGTTCTAGAATTCTCTCATAACTATGCTAGAAGGCAGAGCAAATATGTCATACCCACTTAGCTGGAGTGGTGTGATTTGACAGAGAGGCCTAGGAGTCAGGAAGAAACATGAGGAAATTCTTAGATTACATAGCACTGTGCAGAACTTACATTTGCCACACTTAATGCTTTCTCATCAAAACTGTCCATAGGGAAATTAGGTATACACAGTATAACAAAACACATAGGCTTTCTTCATTCATATTATTTTCAAAAAGTTGAAATAACTATAAAATCAGGTGAGAAATTTTAGTGACAACCCATGGAGCAAATTAATAAAAATACAATATGTTCCTTTAGTAAATTAATGTAAACAAATCATTATGATGTTTCAAGAAGCCAGTTAAATTGACTCCTCACCATACAAACAAAATAATAAATATGAGTTTATAATAGGTACACAAAGAAGCAGTGTGCATTTTTATACCACCTCATGTTTTCTTCTTTCCTTCACATTTCCATTCTTTCTTATTGTCTTGACTCATTCTCTTTGTCTATTTTCTCACCCATTCTTTTAAGATTCTGGGGGAGAAACTATAACAGGAAGTAGACAACCATAGGGAACAGAAGTCATGAAGAGAGAGATAGTGATAAAAACATTAACATACAATGGCCTGGAGGAATGATAGATTTTAGCCTAATAACAGGAGTCTCATTTAGGCCACTTGCTGTGACAGAAGCTGATCTCTGAAAGATTTTTTATACACTTATCTTTGTTGTGGACCCTAAAAAGTTCATTGTTGGTCCTCATTTCAGAAATGAGGAAAACATACAGCAGTGCATGAATTCAGAACCAGGTTGCCCTGTTTTGTGGACAGCCATGTTCAAGTCAGCAGAAGGGCTAAGACATCAGAATTAAGCAGCCAATTTTTACTACATTGAAAAAAAAAATAGTTACTAAAGAAAGCAGGAGATGAACCTTGGGAGTTCAGGGAAATGACAATAGTATGAAGAGGTGTGATGGTTTCTAGGGTGAGTGAGGGTGAGCAGCACATCAGTGTATGGGGCAGGAGTGATGATAGTATTCAGTAGGTACTATTCTCATCTTACAAATCCATCAAAGGTGTGAGGTTGGTGCATTGGCAGTTGTACAATATGTAGGATATAATTAGAACACTGAGTTAACACTTATAATATGCACTGTTTTGGGTACCATAAAATTGGGGTTTTATATAAGATTAGTCCAAATGTTGTTTCTAAACTTTGTGAACTACCCAGCTCCCTGTGTGTTCTCAATACAGAAGAATAAGCAAAAGTATTGGGAAGGGCTTGAATAAAAATATGGTTCTTCAAGGGAATACTTAATTGTTTAGTTATTGTTCAATAATTTTATTTTCCTTGGTGCTATTCGAAATAGGTTAGTAATACACAGGGCAAAATTTTGTTTTGTTTTTCCTTTGTCTATACAGTTATTATTACATTGTGATTATGGGATAATTTGGCTCAAAATAAAAATAAGAAAATAGAGAAGTAGAATTAAAGAGATATATTTGAATAATAAAATAGTAATTTCCAAGATACACCAAAACATATTTTTCATGGATGACTCTTATAGCATGTATCCATTCCAGGATTCAAGAAAACAAACAGAATGTGACCTGGGCTTATCACAAATTGTGGTGTGTGTGTGTGTGTGTGTGTGTGTGTGTGTGTGTGTGTGTGTGTGTATTCCCATTACCAGTAGTTTCCTTTAGTGGGGGAAGTCCTTAATCATCTCCACACTGTTAAGAACAAGATAGGACTCAAGTGTCTAGTTGATCATAGGTTTTATATGGAAGTAAAAGGAGGACCAAAGACTAAAATTGTATCAGTACTTAGTAGCCAATATTCACCCCTGTCCAGAAGGCTGTGATCTCCTCTTTCACTGGGTAGCTGTTTCTTGCAGAAATACAGGTGGGCGGGTTTATTTGCATTACTGATTGAAAAGGGAACTGGGAAAAGTCTTTCCAGAGGGTTCTTTCCTTAAAGGGTGTTACCAGAATGTTACAAGACAATGGTAACTATTGACAGTATTTTCAGCTGGGGGCCCTTATTCACTCTGAAGGAAGGACCCATTTTTCTTTCATTCTTTTTTATAAACCTATCCAGAACCTACCACAGTCCCTGGCAAATAGACAACACTTAAAAATTATTTACTCACTTAATGAATAAAAATGCTGGATAAATAGAAGAAACTAAAGGAAAAAAAAAACTCAGAAAAATAACATGGTTTTGCTGACATCCAACAGCCTATTGCTGAGAGTCGGGATAAAAGTACATCTCTGTAGTTTTCTCTAAGTGATCCGTCCCCAAGAAAGCCTCCATGATGAAGCAAGCCATCTGCCTCAGAGAACTCCCTGCTCAGTAAACTGGAATATAAAATCTGTAATGACTAGAGCTTTGTCAGCAAAGCATTTGTTGTATTTCTTTTGTGGGATGTGAAAAATACTCATGTCGGTCTCATAAATTTCCTGAGCAATCACCCACTGTTCACTCAGCCTTTTAGATGTCAGGGAAGCCTTTGGTTGACTGATTCTCAAATGAATAATTCTAACAAGGAGGCTCACATCTACTGTGCTGTGCTCTTGCTTATGATTAGAAATAGGAAGGTTAACACTTGATTAATGGCTGTTTTAGCAGTGCTCAGGACTAGAACACTCACACATCCCTGGTCTCATCCTTTACCCATCAGCCATAGAGGTTTCTCAACTGATCCTGTCCTAAACCATTAATACTAGCAATGGGATAGTGGAGCTACCATCATGGATTTATTCATTATTGCTCACTCAGGAAACAAAAGGCATTTCATTTTTGTTTGTTTGTTTGTTTGTTTTGCATTGTATTTTATTTATCTTTGAAAAGAGAATTCGGAGTTTGCTGAACAGAGTATTTTTTTAAAAAAAATACAGTGTTAGAGTGGATGTCTATACAATGTGGTTTTGCTTTCTGTATTTTTACAGAAAGAATGTGTACAAGTGTGCATATGAGGAGAACAAGTTTAAAAGATCAAAGATAATACTTAACATATGTAATCTTTAAGTTAGAAAATAATGTCTGTAGGAAAAGAAGTTGGGAAATCTGGAAAAAGTGAGATGTTATGACGTTACTGACATGTGTATCCAAAGAAGAGTAAAAAAATTAATTCAAGAAAAATATTAAAATATCTCACATAAATCAGGGTTAGGGTTAACCAACAGAACAACAACCTGGGATGATTTCTCTATAATTCTGAAGAAAAATAAGTAAGATATGCCAAATGGTTATAAATGATATAGTCTCCTCAAGTTTGGAAAACACCTTAAGTCTGTGATGTAATAATAGGTGAAAACATGTGCCGTACAAGTCAGACCTGGATTTCCAGCCTTTGCACATAGGCCATGTTTGTAATCTCATGTGTTCCTATAGGGAGATGGTGGCTGAGACAGGATAGCCTCTGAGTCTTCTTGGGCCAGCTACCCTGGTATGCACAGAAGAGAAAGAACCTTGTCTCAAACAAAGTAGAAAAGCAAGAAATGGCACCTGAAAGCTATTCTCTGATCTCTGTGCATAGGGCATGTCACATGTGTGAGGATGGAGTCCTGAGGGCTGTTCTATGAACTCCATGTATAGTTCTTGTAACATACATGCCAGAACCCACTCATGGATGCAAGTACACATTCATAAAATGGGCATAAATTGCAAGTTCTTATCATTATCTTTAATGTGGCAGCATTGAGATGAAGAACAAGGAGTTGTTACATGTAAGTGGTTTCCCAGTGGCTGACAGGAGGAAGTCAGTTCTATGTAGTACCCTGGAGTCCAAGCCCAAGTTTATGTACAACTGTAACTATCATAATTACCAACTTCTTTGGCTCTTACTACATCTTGGTTGAGCTACTGATTTTCACCCATATACTCCAAACACATTTATATTCCAATAATTATCCAGTTAGCTGTATATGTATGTCTGAGTTATTTTGTGTTGATTAAATATTACATAAATGATGCTGAACAATTTATTTATTATTCAGTTTTTACTTGTAACATATTTCTCTTTGTTTCCAACTTTTATTAGATATTTTCTTCATTTACATTTCAAGTGTTATCCAGAAAGTTCCTTATACCCTGCCCTCTCCCAGCCCTGCTCCCCTACCCACCCACTCTCACATCTTGGCCCTTGCGTTCCCCTGCACTGGAGCATATAAAGTCTGCATGACCAAGGGGCCTCTCTTCCCAATGATGGCCAACTAGGCCATCCTCTTCTATATATGCAGCTAGAGACATGAGCTCAGGGGGTACTAGTTAGTTCATGTTATTCTTCCACCTATAGGGTTGAAGACCCCTTCAGCTCCTTGGATACTTTCTCTAGCTCCTTCCTTAGGAACCCTGTGTTCCATCTAATAGCTGACTATGAGCATCCACCTCCATGTTTGCCAGGCACTGGTATAGTCTCCCACGAGAGAGCTATATCAGGGCCCTTTCAGTACTATCTTGCTGGCATATGCTATAGTGTCTATGTTTGGTGGCTGATTGTGGGATGGATCCCAGGCAGCGGAGTTACAGAGATCATGTGTGAAGCTGAATCCAAAGGATGGACCCAATGACTGTAACATATTTCTTATAGATAATGAAAACTAACATGTTCACGGACTCTCAGAGAAGCAAAGAGAATCTACATCTAGAAAGGAAGCCATTTCTTTTACAGAAAATAAATTCTATTGCTGTAGGTTTTCATACAGCTTATTGTTTTTGATTCTATGTACCTTTAAAATTGGATACAGATCACCAAATTCTTTATCTTATGGTCAATTCTAGTGAAATTAAGTTGAGCTAAGGACAAAGAAAAATCACAGATGCAGGGCAGGGTAAAGAAACATGAAAAAGAGTTTCAAAGGGTACCATCAGGAATGTGCATATGGTGTTTATAGGTGGGAGTGAAAGGGGGAGTAAGAGAAAGAGGGAAAGAGATACAGTACATTGTGTCTCTCTGTTTATCCAGATAATAATTACATGAATATATCATCTTTTATTGTCACAAACCTTCCAGAGAAGAGTTAAAACTTTCTGTTTGAAATACTATACTTTCAGTAACTTTGAACTTCCATAGTTGTAGAGATAAAAGGAATTCTGAATGAATTTTGCAGTTACTAGATGCCAATTAAGAAACGACTGAATTTTACCAAATGAGTAGAATTTCAAGAAGACTGGGTTCCTTAACTAGGTAGTAGAACGGTATAGTAATGTTAATTAGTCAGCATGCAAGAAAGTATACAGACTTGTGCAGTGTTGACACCGAGTGCTTTTGACTCCTATAGATTGATTATGGGTCTACCATATTCTAATTAAAAACATAATGCAAGTCACTCAAGAAATTTTAGCTCCAGTTTAAATTTCTATTATTGCTGTTATGATATCCACAAAATGTGAGAACAGCAATAGTATTGGGTGTGAAGTAAAACTATATCTATCTATCTATCTATCTATCTATCTATCTATCTATCTATCTATCTATCTATCTAATCTATCTCTCTATATCTATGTAATCTATCTATATCTACATTTATCTATATCTATCTCTAACTTTGTCACCAATATCTATATCTGTATCAATTTCTATATTTTTCATCTATATCTCTATCATATCTATCTATCTATCTATCTATCTATCTATCTATCTATCTATCATCTACCTACCTACCTACCTACCTACCTACCTACCTATCTATCATCTATCTAATACATAGAGTTTGGCATATAGTAAGTATGCAATAAATATTTACTGCCAAAGTTATAGGCCATCTAAATCTTCTGTCTACTGTTACTTGATAATGTAATGCTCAGCAGTGAAAACAACATTATTTTCTTGTTTCATTAAACATCATCAACATACAATGTGAGGTGGATTGAATGAGAAAGCCCCTCATTGGATCATATATTTGAATAGCTGGTTCCTTCTTGGTAGAATTGTTTGGGAAGGATTAGGAAGTTCAGCCTTGTTGGAGATGTGTCATTGGGGTTGGACTTCGATGTTTCAAAAGGCCAAGAAATTCTTAGTTAGCTCTGCTTCTCTCTGCCTCATGCTGTGCTTTGGGGATTATGATGCTGTGGCAGCCACATGTCTGCCTTTCTGTCTCCTGCTCTGGTTTCCATAGTTTCTCCAACTCTCTGTCATCATGACCCCCAAAGTCAATGTCTTCTTTTATAAATTGCTTCATTGGTCATGATGTTTTATCAAAATTATATTAAAAAAATCTAATACATGGTATGACTTCTTTTACTACCTCCTCAAAGCTTAAAAATTATGTTATGGTTCACAAAATTAAAAGTCTACTCACATGGTCAAAGTTTCTGCAAAGTTAAGATAAGGAACTATTCAGGAACCAGAAATCAAGTTTAAATAAGATGAAAACCTACTAACCTGAAAACAATATTTATTAAAAGCACTTTTTTTCTTGAGATGGAAGAGAAAGAGCAAATGAAGAAAGTAAGAACAGGAAGAAAATAGTAAGGTTGAGAGTGTGTGGAAGACATTGAGGGAGGGCAAATAATATGATTAAAATTTATTTCTTGAAAAAATTAAATTTAAAAAGCAGATTAGCTTCTTGAAATTTCATGATATTCCTTACAAAATCAACCTGTCTTCTTACAAAGTCTGTGTTCTTCCTTCACACTCCTTCTTGTCAGCATAGAAGTGCTGGTAGTGTTCTCTTGACCCAGCAAAGAAGCTGAAGAAACTTGACTAATAGGAAGAAAACCTTTGTCATAGGCTCTCTCCAAATCATGAAAGCCTCTCTCTGCATCTCAGACAAGCAAGAATATACCAAAAGAAAAAAAAATACTTATTCTACATTATTTGTCAAAATTACAGATGCCTGTTACCTCTTTACCATTTTTTTAAAATTTTGTACTTGTCTGATCTAGCAAGGATATATATCTTACATTTTTTTATTCCTATAGATTTATTATTAATTAGAAAAATAAAAGATTATTTCCATAATCAAAATAATTGAAGAAATTAGCAGTTAGATAATGAAGTGTTCATGGAGCTGAAGGGGTCTGCAGCCCTATAGAAGCAACAACAATATGAACTAACCAGTACCTCCAGAGCTCATGTCTCTAGCTGCATATGTTGCAGAGGATGGCCTAGTCAGCCATCAATTGGAGGATAGGCCTTTGGTCTTGGGAAGATTCTAGGCCCCAGTACAGGGGAATGTCAGGGCCAGGAAGTAGGAGTGGGTGGGTTGGGAGCAGGGGGAGGGGGAAGGGTATAGGGGATTTTTCAGAGAGGAAACTAGGAAAATGGATAACATTTTAATGTAAATGAAGAAAACATCTAATTAAAAAAAAAAAGAAAAAGACAACAATGTACAAAGAGGTAGGGTCAATTATAAAATAAAAATTTTTATGCTTCTGTTCCAAATTTGAAAACTCTCCTTTTCATACTATAATTTTGCTTTATACTATTAGAGTATTTATTAATTTCTGCTAAGACATGACTAATTGGTATGCAAACCTTGTCAATACATTATCATGTGGATAAACCCTCTTTCCTCTTCAGGGTAAAATCCTTGGCTTTCTACATTTCTACAAAATTTTGTTTACTCTGCTCTAATTGAGCTGTATTCTCTGGACAACTGTCTCTGTATGGCAACCAATGTGTTTCATTCAAGAAGGTTTTTTTCTTTTTTTCTCCTTTTTATTTCTTGTTAGAAACAAAAAAAACCTTCCAACACTAAAACAAGGCCAGTGTAAATTTTGTATTCATTTTCTGGCATGAATCTTCTGGGATTTAACTGAAAAGATGAAATTGACCAAGTGGCACAGAATTCTTCTAGATGGCTGAGGTAACATGTCTTTGAAATGCCTTCTAGGCTAGTTCCCACAATCTCATCATCTAGACACCACCATGCCTTGATACTCTCAGGATGTCCTACCATGGTACTGCTCTTTCTTTTAGAACCTGCCAATTTCATACTTATATTCATGTTGCCTTAGGAATTAGGAGATAATTGACTCAGGAATTCAGCCTTAAAAGTTTAGGATATTGAGTGGAAAATTCATGTAATATTGAAAGTTACAACTATACTATGGAAACAATAGAGATTGTTCTCTTGAAGTTTATAGGATCTGAGGTTTACAAGCTGTCACTAACTGAGCCACAGGCTCCGGAGCAGAACCTCTCCTCACTCTGTTTGGGTTTTAGTGGGTTCAGTATTCTTGGTCACTACATTACTCCAGTCCCCTATTGGTCTCCACCTAATTTCTTCTGCTGACTTGCCATTGGGTGCTTCCCCTTGGTGTTCACCTCATTGTTCTGATGTTGTCTGGCCAATGTGCATCTTCATGATGGACACTATCATGCAATTTATAACTCACTGGATAATCTGGTGTAATCCTGCTAAACATTCTTTACATAAATCCATTAGTGAGGACCCTTTTTCAGAAAAAGGTCACACTTACAGGGTTTAAAAGTTCAGAGATGTATCTTCACTAAGTTCTTTACATTAGACATTAAACATTTGGGGTTGTAGGTATAAACCAGTGGCAGAAAAATTTCCTATCACACACAAGAGCCAATACCACACACAAAAAATATTACTGGTTTTTAAACTGTCACTTCCTTACTACTTATTAAGAAATTGATTCATGCCAAAGAATATATAAACAGTTCAGTCTTTTCTATCTTAAGATTATAACTTGTAAGTACAAGTCTACATCAGTGACACACATTAATGTCGCCAGAAGAAAGGAGTGGCATATTAATTAATAATAATTTGGACACCTGATTTATAGTTGATTTTACTTCCTGAGCTTATACACAAATGTGCAATGGTGCAGTAAACACAAAATCAGCTATCTACAAAATGAATCGTGATTGTTACTACAGCTCTTATTGTCTTGACTTCTCTGGGAAGATGAAATGTACCTATAAACTAAATGTACTTAAATCCTTCTACCTTAAGTCTCTTTTGTCAGAGTACTTTATTTTGGCTACGGGAAATAAACTAAAGCAAGTTGTAATCTGATGTTTCTGAACTAGGTGTTCTCAACTTTATTCTAATAAGGGAGTCAAATAGATGGATTAAGGAAAAGTACCTGGATAAGGTGGATAAAATTGTAAGAAACATACTGTATTTCTAAATATTGTTATTATTTCTGATAAACAATGACCTCGACTATCTTATAATCTTATAAAATATATGAATGATTCATAAGACTATTCTGTGTAATTGAATAACTATTATGTTCCAAGATTAACAGTGATAGAAATACTTAGAGTAATAGGTTCTATTCTATTATTTCTTTAATTGTCAGCCTTATAACTTGTCTGTGTATTGTATTTTACATTTGTACATTTGTATAGTAAAGTATTGATAATTCAAGCATACTCATAACACATTCACATTTCAGAAACAAAAGTTGTTAGATAAATAATCCAAAAGAATGTACTATAGCTTTTACTTAAATGTTTAAAAATTCTTTACACAAAGCTCACTTACATAAATTATGTTCCAATATACAACACCATTCAAGTAATTAAGCATGTGGGTATAAATAGTATTAAGAAAATGGTGGGATTCATACCATATAGGTGACAGGGATAAAGGAAATTGTGTATTGAAGAAAACAAATGGGACAAATCTGGGGTCAGAAAAGCACGCATTCAAGTAGAACTCTCCAAAATAAATGCAATCAGAAGTTTAAAAAGGTGTGTTTTTAAAGTGGAATAAGACTTTCCTTTGAAAAATTCTAGAATTATAACAAGTAATTTAAATAAAATGAATACACTGTAGGGCATAATTCTTCACAGTGGTAACTACGGTTAATTAAATTATCGTATGATAGTTTTCATTTCCATGACTCAGACTTCAGAACAGACACCATGAAGAAGAGAAATGGCAAATGACAGAAATGATTCATTGTTTTAGCTAGGATTTTGGATTGTTTGTTTGTTTTTGCCAATTGCCAAAAGCTCAGGTCCTTTGAGAAAAAGGAAACACAACTGAGAGAAAAAAAATCCATCAGATTGGCCTGCAAATAAATCTGGGTAATTTTCTTGATTAATGATTGATGTAGAAGGGCCCAGGTCACTGTGGTCAGTGCTGTCAATGGGATGTATAGGAAATAGCATTGAGTAAGACATAGTGAATAAGGCAGTTCCTCCACCCACTTGTCTCTCTCTGTTTTAATTCCTGTCTCAAGGTGTGTCTACATGTGGTCCTTCCTTAGTTGCCCTCAGTGGACTGTGATCAGGACATGTAAGCCAAACAAAATGCTTAAACACAGAGTTGCGTTTGGCTATGGTCTTTATCATGTCAACAGGAAGCAAAGTAATGCACTCACAGTGCTATGAAAACAATGACAATATTCTAGCAATGATTTTCTCATTAAACTCCCCTGAACCAATATAGGCTATTGATGTTGCTTTTCATTGCTTCCTGGAAGTTGGAGGTAATTCTCTATTGCTGAAGACACACAAATTTTCGACATAGGACTATAAAGAAGAGCTGGGTCCTTACTCTCAACCCTCCTTGCCAAGGACTTGCTTTCATAGTATTGGAAGGTACTATGCAGCTTCCAAGGAAAGAACACAAGCAATCGTCCTCCTCATCAGTGATGCCTGTGTACTAATACCAGCACAGCAAGATGTCCCTAACAGTTCAATGGCCACTGCATCTTCACAGTTAACTTACAGCCTCTGATATCTCATAGAAGTTTTTTTTTTTTTTTTTCTGTTCTCATTTCTTTTTTTTTTTTCAACTTTTATTAGATATTTTATTCATTTACATTTCAAGTGTTATCCAGAAAGTTCCCTATACCCTCCCTTCTCCCAGCCCTGCTCCCCTACCCATCCATTCCCACATCTTGGCCCTGGCGTTCCCCTGTATTGGGGCATATAAAGTCTGCATGACCAAGGGGCCTTTCTTCACACTGATGGCCAACTAGGCCATCCTCTTCTATATATGCAGCTAGAGACATGAGCTCAGGGGGTACTAGTTAGTTCATGGTTATTCTTCCACCTAGAGGGTTGAAGACCCCTTGAGCTCCTTGGGTACTTTCTCTAGCTCATACTTCCTTGGGAACCCTGTGTTCCATCTAATAGCTGACTGTGAGCTTCCACCTCCATGTTTGCCAGGCAATGGTATAGTTTCCCCCGAGACAGCTATATCCAGGCCCTTTCAGCACTATCTTGCTGGCATATGCTATAGTGTCTATGTTTGGTGGCTGATTGTGGGATGTATCCCTGGCAGCCGCAGTCATTGGGTCCATCCTTTGGAATCAGCTTCACACATGATCTCTTTAACTCTTTCAATGTGTGCTTTGTTCTTAATTCAAGGAAGGGGTGTCGTGTCCACATTTTGATCTTCCTTCTTCTTGAGTATCATATGTTTAGTAAATTGTATCTTGGGTAGTCTAGGTTTCTGGTCTAATATCCACATATCAGTGAGTACATGTTATGTGAGTTCTTTTGTGAATGGGTTACTTCACTCAGGATGATGGCCTCCAGATCCATCCATTTGCCTAGGAATTTCATGGTGGACACCAGAAAATCAAATATCCCCATTAAAAAGTGGGGCACAGAGTTAAACAAAGAATTCTCAACTGAGGAATACCGAATGGCTGAGAAGCACTTGAAAAAATGTTCAACATCCTTAATCATCAGGGAAATGCAGATCAAAACAACCCTGAGATTCGACCTCACACCAGTAAGAATGGCTAAGATCAAAAATTCAGGTGACAACAGATGCTGGCGTGGATGTGGAGAAAGGGGAACACTCCTCCATTGTTGGTGGGAATGCAAGCTGGTTCAACCACTCTGGAAATCAGTCTGGTGGTTCCTCAGAAAATTGGACATAGTACTACCGGAAGATCCTGCAATACCTCTACTGGGCATNTGGGCATATATCCAGAAGATATTCCATCTGGTAACAAGGACACATGTTCCACTATGTTCATAGCAGCCTTATTCATAATAGCCAGAAACTGGAAAGAACCCAGATGTCCCTCAACAGAGGAATGGATACAAAAAGTTTGGTATATTTACACAATGGAGTACTACTCAGCTATTAAAAACAATAAATATATGAAATTCCTCATAGAAGTTTTATCTGATATTATAAACTTAACCAATCACCCATGATAATTCTGGCTATGGATCACACGTGAGAACATTCTCCTCTGAATTTCCTAAACCAATGCTCAATACCTAGCTTTATCACCACATATATGTGTAGTACTAAAGCCTCATTAAAGCTTTTTTCTACAGCATAAAGAGACCGTTACAGAAATAAACAACAGGTCATACTGTTGAGAACACCTGTTAAGTACCCAGACTTAACTGACACATATACAACTAAAATCCCTATGTGATGGGTTGTATATACTTGGGCCAGAGAGTGGCTCTATTAGGAAGTATGTCCTTGTTAGAGTAGGGCATGGGCTTTAATACTCTGATCCTAGCTGTTTAGAAGTCAGTCTTCTACTAGCAGATGAAAATGTAGATCCCTCAGCTCTGCCTGAACCATGTCTGCCTAGATGCTTACATGCTCCCAGCTTGTTGATAATGTACTGAAGCTCTGAACCTGCAAACCAGCCCCAAATAAATGTTGTCCTTTATAAGACTTGCCTTAGTCATGGTATCTGTTCACAGCAATAAAACCCTAAGACACCCTATAACTAAGGTTTAGGGAATGTCTCATAAGAAGGGGTAGAAAGATTTTAAGTGCCACAGGACCAGAAAGACTTTTGCAAAATTGGGTCTTCTAAATATAGCAGGAAAGCTATACCCATGAAATCACAACACTATGCCTGTCAAACAAGACTTGAAAAATGACAACAGCAGTTGGAATAAAAAGAAGATAAGGAAACTTCATTGAAAACCAGTTCTACATGAAGAGTTGCAAGAATTAATGACTGCCAAAAGGAATAACTTGTTTTCTTCAAGGACAAGTGTGCCCCCATATTAATTGGATTATTCAATACAAAGTTGTCAATTCTAAAATATACAAGTAACAGTAAACTCACTTGGAAAACCTCTCTCTCTCTCTGTCTCTCTCTCTGTCTCTCTCTGTCTTTCTCTCTCTCTCTCTCTCTCTCTCTCTCTGATTCACAGCAACCCCATGAATCTGATAGAGAAGAGGGGGAAAGGGGGAGGTAGGAGTTAGAAGATAGAAGAAGAAATTATATAATAATGCTTTAAATAAGATATATATATTTACTAAAGAGCTAGCCCATTTAATGACCATTATGGTGTGGGAGAGCTTAACTTCTGACCCCAGATTACGTTGTTTTTGAACATTTATATATTTAAGTATTTAAATAAAATACAAAATATATTTCTAAATAGATAGACATAGTTCAGCATATCTTCAATCTCACCACTTAGTAGTATGGTGTAGTCTAGATTTGGCTCTAAGGCAAAGTCATGTTTCATAAAAATAATAGGCAAAGATTCTATGAAATTACTCCTCACTAATATATTTTCCTTAATCATTATAACACAAAGGTAATTACTAAATACATATCATGAGGTCTAGAGTAACTAAGGAATAAAAAAATATTTCAAACTTCTCAAGGGTTACAATTTTCAACCTTCTCCAACTAGTTCTCACAATTTCTCTGTTATCCTGCAATTTCTTTTTAAGAACTTGTATTCATGGTTCAACTGGTTTATTCAATAGACCTTGGGCTTCCCTTGTTTCTCCTTGACTGCACAGTCCTAGACATATTTTTTCATGTTTTTAGCAGAAGAATAAGTTTGACCCAGACTTAGTAAAAACTTACTGCTTTCATCATGAATAAAACTCTTCTAAAAATCTCATATCAAAGTCACATTTCAAATTACAAATGCACAAAGCAGAAAATTTACAAAGTAAGTTTTTTTTTTTTTTACTCTTTGCAAGAGATGTATCTTTTTTTATATTTAAGAGATGAATTTAGAAGCCGTGGCTATGCAAGAGAGCAGCATGTTACATTCCTTAATATTTGTCACTTCCTCTGTATGGTGCTTATTCTTAACATTATTCAGTACATAATTTTATATAATCAGTTTGGCAAAATATTATAAACATTTATCTCTTAGCACTCATCTTCCTCCTAATTAAGCACTAGTCTGCAAGCGAAGAAGCTGGCCATTTAGGGTTTGATTAATCGTTACCAAATGGACAGAACCAACCTTAAAATGAAACTGAATCAAGTAATAATGTGCTTTCTTTTTTGATTTTATTCACATTTTTAAGATAAGAGAATTGGAATACACTAAGTTGAGGATGACAGGGCCTTTGATTTTTTTTTAAATAGCACTGTATATAATATAATATAATATAATATAATATAATATAATTAGATTCTATATTCCTCTCCCATAAAGAATGTAAAAATTAGGCATATGTTTTAATGTCAGGGAGGTACAATAAGAATAAAGAAAAGAAGCAAATAAGTTACTGATATTAATGTGAAAATGAGCAGTGATTTCCTGCGTAAATGAAAGTTATAAGATCATAATAATCATGAGTTGCCTTCCTTCAAATCTGTTTGCCACGACTTCAATACATGCCTTTCCAATGGTCTGCACGGATCTCACAATCTACAACAGCACTTTCTATTGCATGACTGAAAATCCATTTTGAATATGAAATTTAAGGATAAATAAGTAGGGAATTCTCTCCTTCTTGCTTTCTCTACCATGAAATGACTTATTTTTATTGAGCCTCTAGAGTCACTATTTTTTACTTCGGGTAAAAAAATCACTTTCCATAATTATTCTTATAATTCTTTTCCAAAAATTGGTTCTTTGTTAACCAACACCTATAAGGCACTACATTTCAAAATAATAAAATGCCCACCCCATGGTGTGCATTCATTTTTATTCATGTATGTTGACTCTTCTTGAGACTACCAAAGTGAATTGATTTTTTTCTTATTTAAAATGTTTGCATGTCATAAACTCAAAACTTTTATATTATATGCATGAAGAGATTTTTTTGATGGGAGCATGCAGAGCTAACATGTAATTTATACTGAACTCACTGAGCTTCAAATGCACTCTGGGAGTTATAAAGGTTCATTTCTCCACAGGCTAAAAGACCCATTTCTAAGAGCATTCAAGTTAAATTTACTCCTGAAAAATGCAATATGACAGAATTCATTCTTGATGAGATTAATGGTAGATACCAAGAGATAAGTATAATATACTTGGCCTCCGGTATTTTTGAAAAGCTGAAAAGTTTGGTACACTGATATAATAAAAACTGATTTCACCATTATTTAAAGGCTCCCATTTCTAATGAAATGAACTTATAGAGACTGGATTTACTCTTAAATTTAGTTTAAAATAAGTATTATTTAACAGTTTTGTGCACTGGCTACTGAGACATGCAGAACTATGACTTCTGAGAGAGAAGAAATGACATGAGCATTTTAATTCCCCATCTTTGTTCTGGAGTTTCCAGACTGCAACAAATGAAAAAGAAACCAGAAAGTATATAGAAATTTTCCTGAACAGAGTCTACCCACAGAGCAGTGTGTTGTGACCAAAGCAGCCAGGGGTATGGGAAAGTAGAGATGTGAAGTAGACTTCAGGGTTCTATGGGCTCTACCTTTGGACCTCATTTTAATTGTTTTCAGCCACTATGTGAGGAAGCTTCACAAGGCTAGGACATAAACCACACAATAGGAATAGAAGTGAAATTCTTAGTGCTCTCAGAATCTAAGGCACAGGGCTCTCCATAACCTGATGTAAATCAAGAAGTCATAGGAATTTAGCTTCATGATATTAGACACTAACCATTTAAGACACTAAGGTAAGGAATAGAATTGACTTCTTTTCCCAAGTTGTTGCATCCTAGAGCCAAATTTAAGGATATTAAAAACATCAAAATCTCAAACATCCAAAACATCCCCCACCCCCACTCCCACACACATGTTTAGGAATCTCACATAACTGGCAAACCTTAACAAAAGTAACTCATCATGAGGATGAGTTTATGAAAAGAGATTTTGAAAAAGTGCAGAAAAAATAATTTTGGAAGAACACTAAAAACATAAATTATTTTTTTCTCTTTATTAGATATTTTCTTCATTTACATTTCACATGTTATCCAGAAATTTTCCCTTACCCTCCCGCGTCCCCACCCTGCTCCCCTACCCACCCCCTCCCATGTAATGGCCCTGGCATTCCCCTGTTCTGGGGCATATAGAGTCTGTATGACCAAAGGGCCTCTCCTCCCACTGATGGCCAACTAGGCCATCTTCTTCCATATATGCAGCTAGAGACATGAGCGCAGGGGGAACTAGTTAGTTCATGTTATTCTTCTACCTAGAGGGTTGAAGACCCCTTCTGCTCCTTGGGTACTTTCTCTAGCTCCTACCTTGGGAGTCCTGTGTTCCAACTAATAGCTAACTGTGAACATCCACTTCTGTGTTTACCAGGCACTGGTATAGCCTCCCACAAGACAGCTATATCAGGTCCCTTTCAGCATTATCTTGCTGGCATATGCTATAGTGTTTATTTTGGTGGCTGATTATGGGAGGGATCCCT
>LR750571.1:311912-344453 GCA_902729485.2 Mus minutoides | reverse complement strand
ATAGAGAGATAGATAGATGATCTTTTCTTGTTCAATAATAGTATTCATCTTTTGTTATGTATTTTTCCAAATAGTTTTAAAAAATTCACCAGGTATAAGACAATGCACCTCCTTTGGACCTCGGAGAGTAGAGAGTAAGAAAGGAGTTACAAATAGACTGAATGCATAATTAATGAATCACTGTGCAGCTGTCCTTAAAGAATTCCTGAAAATGCCTATATGTTTAGAAGAAACTAACCTGAAAAAAAAAAAAAAAAAAAAAGGAAGATAATAGCCCTTCTTCTTGTTGTAGTCAGAGGAATGATCTTATGGCCTGACATTTTTGTATCCCTTGTCACTCCTCCCTGAGTAAATGGTACTCTTAGAAAACAAGTGCAGTTCTCTTACCCAAGATATTATAATCAATATGTGATTGTATTTAAGAGTGTGAGTTTATATTTTAGTCTTTCACATGAATTGTTGTATTTTATTCATGGCAATTACTTTCAGTATTCAAGGAACTTAATAATATTATGTATTTTCTATATCTGAGATAAAAGTCACTTAAACTTACCTATTTAAAAAAAACATTAGTCTACTACAAAACTACAATACATAAAATTATATTTTAATCACACACATATTTTAATTAAAATTGATATGGCTCCATGGTTATTATCTCAACTCATGTACATAAATAGATTGTAAGATAGGCATGCTGTTCTTTCTCGAAGAGACAATTGGGAAACAGATTACAGAAAAAAAATCTATGGTATAGGAGAATAAAACAACAACCCTGTTTCAGGGATGACCCATTAGAAATGGACCTAAACGTAATGGTCCTAGGCTACGTGAAACATCTTAAATATTCAATTAAATGGAAAAATTAAAATATTTCTGAGTATTCAAAAATACTGATACTATTTAGATTAGCAGTGCATCATTGAAGTGATAATAGGAATGATGGGAGCAATAATTGAGAATATATTTCTGATACATAATTAAATCCCTTTGAGAAGTGAGAGATGTGAATTGAAATCTGGAAGTTTTAAATACATAGCTGTCTATGTGTTTTATATTTTATATTTATTTATTTTATATGTTATATTTTAGTATATTGTAAAATTCTAAAAATATCATTTTGCATTACATCTCTATCAATCAATTGTGATATGAGAGCACCATCTGATGTTAAAAAGATATGAACGTTAACATAGTCGGCTATTATTTGAATAATACTCTCCTGCTTGTAGTGACTATATTATTAATAAATAGAATAGTAATAAATATAAGAAAACTAGAATATAGGGATTAATTGCAAAGACACATTTAGGGTACAGACACAATTTGATCTTTAGTCATAAAAGTTGGAACTCTATTGATTTAACAACTTTCCAAGATAATTTTGATGACTACTCAGAATTCCAGGGAGATATTTATCAGAAAACTTAGGTAATGCATTTAAGATTTAAAAATTATGCTCAGAGTGTGCTTTTAAATTCAAATCGGTATATATATATATATATATATATATATATATATATATATATATATATATATATAAAATCTGTATAATACATATTGTATTTAAATGTATGTTAACTAGAAATTTACATTATGTTAATCTATAAAATAAATCTCAATAATTTTAAAAGGACTGTTATAAAAGAATATGTGTTTTAGACATGCAAAGATAAAAGTATAAATGAATAATAAAAAACAGAGAAACCCCAAGCTATGAAACTCTAAATAACCCAAGGAATAATGAAATACAATACAAATTAGAATATGTATGAAATAACTCATTTTGAGGCCAGTAAATATTAACAAATTAAAAATAGAGAGAGAATACAAGATCATTGTTGGCAAGTATAGCCATCAAATATGAAACCAAAAACTTAAATAAATAATAATGAATCAAAAGTAACCATACATTAAAGGGATAATAACTATACATAACTTTATAGGAGAAATTCAGGTTTAAATTCCTTTCAAAAATGAATTAAATTTGCCATAGTAGAAATAAAAATATGTAATTTTAAGATGGAAAACCCACTTTAAAAGCATTCTAAAAATGTGATCCTAAAATTGCCTGAAAGCTCAGAAATGTGTAGCCTTACCTCCATGTCAGATAAATGACATATTTAAGATTCCAGGACCAATTTCATGGCAAATACTGAAATTTTCCCGAAGATGAGAAATTAGCCAAAAATGCTTGCATCTGGCAATTTGATTCACACTTCGCTGCTCTTACTGACTATTTCAATAAAGCAGGAGGTCTCAGAAACTATAAGGCTAAGTGTTGCCTCATGTTTTTTTTTTCTTTTTTTTATTAGAGAATTTCTTCATTTACATTTCAAGTGTTATCCCAAAAGTCCCCTATACCCTTCCCCTGTGCTGCTCCCCTACCCACCCACTCCCACTATTTGGCCCTGGCATTCCCCTGTACTGGGGCATATAAACATTGCTAGACCAAGGGCCTTTCTTCCCGAATAATGGCCAACTGGGCCATCTTCTAATACATATGCAGCTAGAGACATGAGCTCTGGGGGTTCTGATTATTTCTTATTGTTGTTCCATCTATAGGTTTGCAGACCCCTAAAGCTCTTGGGTACTCTCTCTAGCTCCTACATTGGGAACCCTGTGTTCTGCTCTATAGATGGTTGTGAGCATCCACTTCTGTATTTGTCAGGGACTGTCAAAGCCTGCCAGGAGACAGCTATATTAGGGTCCTTTTAGCAATATCCTGCTCGTGTGTGCAGTAGTGTCTGCATTTGGTAGCTGATTATGTGATGGACCACCCGGGTGGGGCACTCTCTGGATGGTCCATCCTTTCGTTTAGCTCCAAACTTTGTCTCTGCACCTCCTTCCATGCATATTTTAATCCCTATTATAGGGAGGAATGCAGTATCCACGCATTGGTCTTTCTTGTTTTTCTTGTGTTTTGGAAATTGTATCTTGGGTATTCTAAGTTTCTATTGCTTAAGTGGGAAACTTTATAACATCTACAGAGTTGACAGAATAGGTGAATTAAACAGGTATAAGATATACAGTTAATGTTATGAAATTTATGCTTTCACACTAAACATCCAAAACAAATTTGATATACAATCCCACTTAAAACATTTTCCAAAAAGTATTTGGCAGGAATAAGTCCAACAAAAGCAGTTACTATCTTTCTAATATTTACAAAATAAGGGAGGAGATTTAAAAGAACGATCATACATTATGCATCCATTATTTTTTTTAATTCAGAAATAAATACTTTAAATATATAGTTTATTATATACCAGTAAGTAATATATATGGAATGATAAATAGATATATCAATCGGTATATAGTGTTTTACAAAATATCTAAGTCTAATGCAATTAAATTCAAATCATGCAGATCTCATTATGAATGTATATTACACCTGGCACTACAGCTCTTTCACTGGGTTAACTATAAATATCTGGTAGAAAAATTGTTAATGAGGCTGTTCACTTATTCAAGATATGTTAATCATTTTGATCAGGTAATAGTAAATATTTTTCAAATGATATTATATTTCCAGTCCCTAGGCAGGTTATACATATCTTTATATAAATACTGAATAATTATTAAGCATAAGCAAAATGCTGTTTATAATATTTTGCTCTCTTCTAAGAGAATAGGAGGTTTATCTGCCAATCATAAAGCAAGCAATTGTCATGTAGTCTCTCAAACACAAATTCAATGCTTGAAGTTGTAACTAACATTATGCAAAAATTATTTAAGAATTTTCTTAATGTTAATTATCTAACTGTTATTTAGTACTTAAATTTTTATTTTCCTTAAATACAATATGATAAGGAAATTGTAAACAGAATATACCATATGAACAAAATCTATTTTCAGTAAAATAAAATATAAAATGGCAACTTATCACAAGAAAAATTGATGCTAGACAATTTTATGGTTTTATACTATAAATATTTATATAAGTGTATTTCCTTAAACAATTCTATGATAACTGTTAATGATTAATGCTGATAAACCTTGTATATCTATCTGATTGAATTGAGAGATACTTAGGATATTGCTCAAGCATATCTCTACTGTGTCTATAAAGGTATTTCTAGACAAGATAAAGAAGATATTTCTACCTAACTGTAGGCAGAAATGTTCCATCAATGGTGAGCCAGGTAGAATGAAAGAGACAGGGAGACAAAGTGGAGCAAAGATATTTGTTTCCTGCTTCTGTGATGAAGCTGCTCCCCTGATATTCCTCTACACAGTAATGTGATCAACCCCTTGAAAATGTGATCAACCTAATGTGCTTGGCTGAGGTATTTTGTTACTGGGACATAACACTTATTTTAGTGCTTAACATCATAAAAGAAGCAATTAGTGATTTCATTGCAGAGTCTGTGGACAGACATGAAACTTTGATCTTTGCAAAAATTACAAGTTGATCCACACACCTCTATTTATATAACTCTACACACCCTAATGAAAACCAACAACATGTGCTTTCATTTGAAATTTATGTCAACACTTGTATTTTAAGATTTTCTTAAAAGTATGCCATGTGGTAGCATAGGAGTACATACATATGTGTGTGTATCTGTTTGTATGTATATGTGTGCATCTGTATGTATGCATATATGTTTATGTTTGTTGCTTTGTGTGTGCCTTTGTGTATGTGTGTCTATTCATATGTATTCTATATCTAAATAAGCTGTAAAATACAAATTCATGAGTAAAGTTGAACTCGCACTTGCTCTTTTCTTCTTTCTTGTCATGGTTTTGCTACTGAGATACACCTCAGCCTTTCTCTTTGTTCTTTTTGAACACATCTTAAAAGATGTTCTTCATCTTGATTAACATTTAGGGAAAGCACCAACGTTAATTTCACAATATGGTAAACCTCCAATATGTTTCTTGTTTCTTTGCAATGAAGAAAATCATTATTTAAGGACACAGTGAAATCATGTAGATTTTCTTTCCAGCTTTGCTTGTTTTGCAATGCATTTATTCTTACTGTCAGTAGCTTGTGCATGCTAACCTGCCTTGTCTGGTTAGTGGAATAAAGATGCACTGTCAGAGATGGTGTATTCTGAATAATGGATAACTGAGAGTCCCCTGACACAGGTTTGACGGCCATAAAATATGAGCTTTGTGATTGCCCTTATATTCATACCCTGAAACTGACTGGGGGAATATTATTTTAAATGCCAAGCTAACTCTAATTGTGGCCAGTTTCAGTAGGTGATTCTCTCATTAGTGTTTGGAGCAATTACAGAGAAAATAGATTGGTGCAATTTTATTTCTGCATTGATAGAATCTATTCTTACTACCGCATTTTAGCTATTCAGATTCAAATCAGGCTTCTCATCACAAATGTTCTGTTTGTGAGGGACACTGCAAATGACTAGAGCTTCCCACCCCTAATCAAGTTTCATTTCCAAAGAGGTCAAAGCATTTCACTGCCAGTAACTCGGCTTTAAATCAACAGGTAGAATGAACTTATCTTTTACTTTGTGACAATTACTTAACTTATTGGCATCCTGATATATTATTTATCATTTCCCTCTGTTAATGATACAAACCCTTAGCACACCATAGAAAATCAGCATAAAATGAACTGAAGTTTTATATATATAGCTGACCTTATACAGAAACACAGCAGAAGCATTGGTTTCATGCAAAAAACAAAGCCAACTCTGACAAAAGATTGGATTATGAAGGAAAGAAACACACAGAGAAGAGATTTTTGGCCTTGATTGAAAATTCTTCTTTTCATCATGTGTTACAGTCAAAATGGCATAGCCACAAAGCTTTTTCTACAGATGTTGAAGGCAAACAAATCACTGTGATTGGAGAACTAAGATTAAAAAATAATAACAGAAGTCTCCATCGAAAATTTAAAATATATTGTCTTTCTTTTACAAGAATTATGAACATTAGAGATTCTCAAGGATGGTCAGAAAGAGAAAAGTTATTCATTCAGTTTGTAAGCCCTATGCATATAACAAAAGACTCATAGAATGAATCCTTTCATCAGAGAGAACTCTAGCGCAGAGTGTCTCCATTGAACAGAGGGAGGAGAGACAGAATGTATATATTTGTATATGACCTTGTGTGTATGTTTGTGTGTGTGTGTGTGTGTGTGTGTGTGTGTGTGTGTGTGTGTGTGTGTGTATGTAGAGTGACTTAACTAATTCAAGGTAGATGCTGAAACCATAATCTAAGAAGTCATGTTTATAAGAAATAAAATAATGGATAATTCCCACCTTCTTCTAGTAATAGAATAAACAAAAGCTACTCACCTAGTCTCTCAATGGAATAGTACCGCTGCTTACTGTCCACACGCACTGTCTCAGCATAAGGACTGCCAACACCATAGCCAATAATATAGCCTCTCACCACGATGTTTGGGTTGAGAGGAGGTGTCCAACTCATGATGATACAGTTTGTCTGGGGCCTCACATGAAGAGAACTCGGCTGGTCTGGGACTTGAGACTCTGGGATTAAAAGACAGATATCATCAGCAAGCGTCATTTCAGACTTAACAAAATAGCAAATATTGCATACAGATGAAATTTATGGATCATTTGTTAACCAAAGTACTTATTTCCTAGCACCTACTACACTTTCCATGTTTGTTACAGGATTGTGTGCGTGTTTGTATGTGTACTCATACATGGATACTACTAGAGGTAGTTATTTGATGTCTTCCTTTATAGACTTCAACCATCTTTTATATGAAAAACTTTCTCACTGTATTTGCTCTTCACTGAATAGACTGGCTGTGCAGAGAGCTCTGCATATCTGCCTTGCTCCCTTTACAAAGTTTACCCGAGGACCCAGTATTTCATTCATGCTGGGAATCCAAACACAGAACTTCATACTTACCTGTCAGCATACTAGTGGTCAAACCATCTCTCCTGTCATATCAAGGAATTTCTTGAATTCCATCCAACATATTTTGACCATATTCTACCATATCTAATTTGCTAAACATTATTTTTTTGCAGACACATGTAATATCATTTTTTATTTTAATAGTTTTTTTTGTTCTTCGTGTATTTCTTCTTAAGCATCAGTAATACATTGAAAATTTAGGGAATAAAATAACTGAAAATTAAAGAATATGAAAAAACTGTCTTGTCCAAGAATTACTTATTCAATTTAAATAAAAATCTGAAATATCTGTGCCAGTTCTGTTTTCAGAAATCTTCAGAGTAGGTTGGATAGATTGTTCAGCTATTGAGAGCTTGTACTGCTCCTGTAAAGGAGACCAGAATTAGGGGTGTCAGTGTCCTGAAATCCAGACATTTTCTTCTTGTCTCAATGAACTCCCACACAAATGAGTTGAGTGTATTTCCAATCTCCAATATTAAAAAATGAAAGTAAAGTATTTTAATGAGAAGGATTGTTAAGGTGAACAAGATAGGGTTGTGACCTGCTCAGCATGATGCAAAACATACATGGTCTATTATTTGCTGACTCTGTTAAAATATATTATTAAAGGAAAGGAGATAGCACTCTGGGTTGAAGACATCTAAGCTCAGGTGTTGGGAAATTTGCTTTCACCTCATGTTCTATCATTCATTAGATTCATATTCCTAGTTAAATTGACATGCTAGATAGTGTTGAATTCAAGCTAAGAAATAGCTAAGATTCTATTCTACACTAGATTCTAGCTATAAGATTGTAAAACCTTACTTGTAAGCCTCTATTCCCTCAGATGTATAATGAAGATAAAGTTGGGAACAATTTCATAGGGTATTGAAAAGACTTAATGAGAGATAATGCATAAAAATTCTTATTATGAATAGTACCTAAGTTCTCAAGTGCTATTGGATATTAGTGAATGTCTACAATCCTCTATTTTTTTTCTTTTAAAGAGACTTTATACAACAATAATGAATTTTACAACCAAATTGACATGATTGTTTCTTTTTGATGTTGTAACATGATGAAATAAAACTATATGACTTTATGTGTCCCTAAAAGATGTTGATATTTGTTCAATTAATATAGGTATTTGTACAGAATCTTTGGAATATATGTCTTTTTTTTTTTGCTTTGCTTTGTTTTTATTATTTAGGATTTCTATTGCTATGATGAAACACCAGACAGCCCATCAAGTGAGGGAGGGGAGTGGCATCCCAGAGTCAAAACTGTGACCCATAATTGTTCCTGTCTGATAGAACTGCAGGGATGAAAATGGAGAGTATCCTGAGGAAAAGAAAGTCCAGTGATAGGCCCAAAGTAGGATCCAGCTCATGGGGAAGTCCCAAGACCTGATACTATTACTGACGGTATGGAGTACTCACAAAAAAGGACCTATCATGACTACCCTCTGAAAGACCCAACAAGCAGGTGAAAGAGCCAGATGCAGATATTTGCACCCAATTAATGGACAGAAGCTGCTGACCCCTGTGTTTGAATTTAGAGGAAGCTGGAAGAAGCTGAGGAAGAGGGCAACCCTGTCAGAGGACCAGCAGTCCCAATTAAGCTTGACCCTGGGATCTCTCAAACACTGGACCACCAACCAGGCAGCATAAGCACACACCAACTGATATGAGGCCCCAAACACACACAGCAGAGGAATGCTGGGTCTGGATTCAGTCAGAGACGATGCTGCTAACACTTAAGAGAGTGGAGGCCCCAGAGTTTAGAGGTCTGGTGTGGTTGGGGTACAGGGATTCGGACATCATTGTGGAGACAGGGCACAGGGAGGAGGTATGGGATATGAAACAGTTGGAGGGTAGACCGGGGTGTGTGGGGGGAATAAAATCTGGTGTGTTAAATAAATAAATAAATAAATAAATAAATAAATAAATAAATAAATAAATAGACTGAAAAAATACACCATGACAAAAAACAACTTGTGGAGAAAAGGGTTTAGTTTAGATTATAATTCTCATGGTACACTTCATCTTGAATGTACTCATAAGGAAGAAGGCATAAAGAGGACTAATTACTAGTATTACTTGTTCAGTTTGCTTTCTTGTACATCCTACGACCACTTTCCCAGGGATGACACTGCCTGCAATGAGCATGGGTGTTCCCACATCAATCATTATTCAGTAAAATGCCCTACAGGCATAAGCCTATGGACAACTTTATGGAGGCATTTTCTCAGTTGTGGTTTCCTGTCATGTTGACAACAGAGCGAGCTATGACAAAAGGGCCATATATCTATGATAGAATATTGGATAAGGTGGAAATATTAGACATAACCCAAAATCTTGTAATGCATAACATAAGGAGAAAATATAGATGTAAGAACATATTTATAGTTACTTATGGTAGACATTTTGTTTGGGTATTGTACTGGCTAGTTTTGTGTGTCAACTTGACACAGGCTGGAGTTATCACAGAGAAAGGAGCTTCAGTTGGGGAAGTGTTTCCATGAGATCCAACTGTAAGGTATTTTATCAATTAGTGATCAAGGGGAAAGGCCCCTTGTGGGTGGGACCATCTCTGGGCTGGTAGTCTTGGATTCTATAAGAGAGCAGGCTGAGCAAGCCAGGGGATGCAAGCCAGTAAAGAACGTCCCTCCATGGCCTCTGCATCAGCTCCTGCTCCCTGACCTGCTTGAATTCCAGTCCTGACTTCTTTCAGTGATGAACAGCAATGTGGAAATCTAAGCTGAATAAACCCTTTCCTCCCCAACCTCTTCTTGGTCATGATGTTTGTCCAGGAATAGCAACCCTGACTAAGTCAGCTATGCATTGGCAATAAATTATTATAAATATTTTGATAGAATATACCATATATCTCTATAGATATCTCTATAGATATCTCTATAGAGATATCTATAGATATAGATATAGGTATAGATATAGATATAGATATAGATATAGATATAGATATAGATATAGATATAGATGTGGAATGTAGCTAATCAGTTAAGCTCGATAAGAAATAAATACAAGTGGCCATCCTGATAGGCCAAGATATAGTTCAACATAGTTCCTGTAAATTAACAAGATACTCAAAAATAGAGGTAATTTGAACCTCATTCAAACAACAGTGTCCTTTATTTTTCTCTGTCTAAAAATTTTGAAAGTTAACTCATCAAATAATCTTAAATAATTTGATTACTTGAGGTAACACCAGTGTATCTTTCCTTTGTGATTTGATATTAAAAGATAACCATATCCCTATACTAATTTTATTCATATTCTACTTGACGTTTGTAGTGTTTATGGTGAAAGAATGCTCTTCAAAGTTATGACAGTAGCTACCATATAAAATTATTCCAGAAGAGACAAAAGGTATTATATCAAAAAATTTTTCTAAATATGATTTCATTCTCCTGAAGATGTTCTTTTGTGAGCAAGAGGGACAAGCTCTTATTTGTCTTGCATAAAGAAGACTCCTATATAATATGCAAAAGCATCATAAAAAATATCTCAAAATGTGGATATAAGCCTTCATGACTGAAACACAATGTTTGCAAACTATTTCTCTATGTAGTAAAAAAGATGAAATGGATGGCTTAATATTTTGCAACTCCATTGGTACAGTCTTGAAAGTGTCCTTGAGTTGTTATGTATTTCATAATCCATCCTGTTTAACATATTTAAGTTTTAAAATAACTGTTAAAACATGACAATATGCTTAATTTTATCTCAAAAAAGTACTGAATATCATAAAGACTTTCTGTATTTAAGTTTGTGTGTGTATGTGTATGTGTTTGTGTGTGTACACATCCATGCATATCATCATGTGTGGGTGTATGTGCATATATAAGCCATATGCTTATATAAAATTTATTCAAGTATAGCTTCATTTTTCTTTGAGAAAGGGTCTTTAACTAATCCTGGAGCCACTATCTCACTAGACAGGCTGTCAAGTGTGCCTCAGTGATCCTCATTCCACTACGAGCATCAAAGGCTCATGCTGCTGTGCNATAACCAGATGGAAACTCTTCTGGATATATGCCAAGTAGAGGTATTGCTGGATCTTCCGGTAGTACTATGTTCAATTTTCTGAGGTACCGCCAGACTGATTTCCAGAGTGGTTGAACAAGCTTGCAGTCCCACCAGCAGTGGAGGAGTGTTCCCCTTTCTCCACATCCATGCCAGCATCTGCTGTCACCTGATTTTTTTGATCTTAGCCATTCTTACTGGTGTGAGGTGGAATCTCAGGGTTGTTTTGATTTGCATTTCCCTGATGATTAAGGATGTTGAACATTTTTTCAGGTGGTTCTCAGCCATCCGGTATTCCTCAGTTGAGAATTCTTTGTTTAACTCTGTGCCCCACTTTTGGTTACTTCCAACCCTACAATTACTTTAGTTGTTATATTCATAACTACAATTTTACTGCTGTTATAAATCATAATGCAGGTATCTCTTCTCCATTACCTTTGTATGGTGGGCTAGAAGGAGGGAGATTGAAGTATTTAAATATAGGTTTTTAAAAATGTAGACTATAGCTCGTTTTATATCACATCTATGTTTTTACAAATGAGATGGGTGAGGAAGATGGTTCAGGTAAGGTTGCCATTTGTTGCTGTACCCGATTCCTTGAGCTTGATATCCCAAGTGTTAGGAGCAAAGTGAGCAATGTGCTGCCTCTCACAAGTTGTTCTTTTATCCCCAGAGCTGTGTCATGCTGTATACATATATCCACATATCCACATGCACACGCACAGACATATACAAACATACACACTATTGCATACACACTGTGCAAAAAATAATAAAATGATTATATATTGGAGAATATTTCTACTCTAAATAACATGAGAAGCTAGACATTTGCTCGGAATAAATATTATCTAATTTATACACGTGTTAAAGTATCATATCCCCCAGAAATATATACAGTACTATGAGCCAATTAAAATATTTTCTAAGTAGTCTTCTATACAGTAGATTAAGATTAAGAAAAATTAATAATTTAGCCAATGAAGAACTCAATTAGTCATCCAAAAAATTAGTTAATAATTATACTATGAAAATGTGGAAAAGACAGAGTAGTGGGCTGCTGTCTTTGTCTTTATCTTTTATTTGTTATATAAACAATGCTAAAGCCACTATTAACTGCATCTGTCTTTGATTATCAGAGTCTCTTTGATCATCCAAGAATTCAATAAAAATTTCTGGCATTCTTAAGAAGACCTCATTGACTCCAAAACACATTTTGTTCTGTGTTTTTTTGAAGAGTTTCAACAGTTTCTTCATTAAGAGTTATCAGACTAACAAAGTTTGAAAATATTGCATTGAAACCTATTTGTGTAGAGCACACACACTGTTAGTGTAAACAGAAATTGGAAGTGTGAGGAGTAAGGAAGACTGAAAGGGATAGAGAGATCTAGTGAACACTTTACATTAAGTGAGACAGGAATGTGCTAAGTGTTGTCTTCATGACCATGGTATGCTTAATAGCTCTGGAGGACACACCTCTCTGGGAACCAGATTAACCAACTGGCAGGGTAGCCAGACTTCCCCACGTCCATTTCCCTATTACTTTTCCTGTAGGATTTATTATATTTTATACTTAAAATTTAACATAATACTTCTATTGGTGTTTATCTTTCACTTTTATAAGTTCTCAAACTCCTGCATCTAGATCAGTTCCTGGCACATAACATTCAAGCATATGCGTCTTGAGTCTGCATTTTCTAAAATGTTAAACACAACTGTGTATATAAATATATATATATATATATATATATATATAAAATCTCATCACCACAATTTCATATAACTGTCTCTATAAATAAGAATTTGAAGGGTGAGAGAGAATCATGTAGAAATGAAATAAGATAAAAATATAGTTATTGATGCTTTTTTCTCTTTCCTAGTAATCAGAAAGGGTTGTCTAACCTAGCACTATTTAATGAAAAATAATCTGCTGTGTATTGTCTGCTCTATATCATACTGCCAAGTAAGGTCAGGAAGTGATTCTTGGAAAAATTCTCACTTGTTCTCCATTTAGTGTACTGTATTTTGCAGTTCATTTTTGGTAGAATATTGTTATAGTCCATGATAACCTAGATTTCTACATACCAAAATACATATTGATTCATCCATGCTCTGTCTTTTTCAACACGATTAATACATACCAATGTGCTCACGTCTATTTGGCAGGATTTCTTCTTATAGAGTAACACAGCACACTTACACCATAATCCTTGAGTGTAGTTTATTTGCTCGCCTTTGAATTCTATCATAGAGATTTTTTTTAATACTAATGCCTATTTTCCATTTTGATGCATTAATATCTTTTAAAAGTTTTATACCACAAAACTCACTCAGTTTTAACCAGTTTTGTGAGATTTGGGGAGTTTGAAGTTCCTTCAGTTACCAGTCCGATCATCAATGGGTTCAAAATATCTTCATGTTGATCCATCATAGTCAGGCTAATTTCCTAAGCAATATGGGTATTCGAAATAAGAAACACACAGCTGAAGATGCAAATTTATCACCCACAAATGTAGAAAAATTGATCTTTGTTTCTCTGGAATGCGTTGCCTCGCTTAGGATGGTTGTTGAAAAGTAGAAATATTGAGATAAGTAGTATTGAATTTCTTGAATAACTATCACTGCATACAATGTGTAAAATGTTAAATGCAAAGACATTTATGAAAATACTAACCATAGAACACACATAATTTGTATTAGAAATTTTAGCTATTATTGTAATAAGGTACTTAACAAAAACCTACATGGTTTTTATTGCCGAGAAAAAAATGAATAAGAACTAGATGAAAAACATATTCCATTTAAAGAATCAGAGATGTGAGGAATTACTAATCTTTACCAAACAGTATTCTAAATTATAAATTCTTCAGTGTTCTTCTACTTTAAGTAATTTCAAACTGTGATTTGAAGATATGACACTGCATCTTCAATATTCTAAGTCTAGATACTTTTCAGATAATTATCAGCTACGTCAAAACTTTTGCCACATGATTTGAAGAGATAAAAAGCTTATGCTTCAAGTATGTTTTTGATTTGGTATAGGGCTATATTCATAGCTATCTTTGGCTACATGAACTGTGTGAACTGTTAATAGACATATCTATTTCCAATAATTCCTTTTTAATTCATAACATGAAGGGAAATACAATCCTGTTTATGAAAATTAGAACAAATAGAAGAATGTTTGTATTTAGATCTAAGTAATGTTTTCTGGTAAGTGCATATATGAGTGAAGAGTCAGTGTGTGTGCTATTTAGAAGCCACATGTATTCCCAGCTACACTTATATAACTGCTTGTCTATTACTGTGCAATGTGCAATGGGCAAACCACTGAGAAATTCAAGACAAAGCATGGCCCTTGGTATTAATCTAGGGAGAAGAATGAGATCTTAAGGGGGAAAAAAAACACAACTGAAGGGTGCAGAAGATGGACAAATTCACTAAAAATATATTGCCTAAATCTTTCTATCCAGAGATTCACCTAAAGCTAAGTAGGTGCAGGTTGAGAGAAGCGAGTACAGGTTTAGAAGGTTGAATGACAGCCTGGAGATCATGATGGGCACAAATGAAGATGAGTCTGGGAAGTGAAATGATATCATTATGTCTTTCTATGAAGAATCAATATGTCAATACCATAGTGTCTAGAGTACAGAAGACAAAGTGGTATCAAAAAAACAAAAACAAAAACAAAAACATGGGTATAAAGTTACAAATGATGACAGGCTAACATGAAGTGTGACAGTGTGAATGTAACTGACATGATGGAGATGCTAGGAACATAGGTCATGGCCACTGTAAGGATATTGACAAAAGTGAACTGGATGTGAGGATGACTGCAGCAGACTGAAGCTTTCTATGAGAGTGGTGGTATTGTGAATAGTTTGAATGTGCTTGGCCCGTGGAATGGCATGATTAGGAATTGTGGCCTTGTTGGAGTAGGTTAGTCACAGTGGGCATGGACTTTAAGACCCTTGTCCTAGCTTCCTGGAAGCCAGTCTTCACCCAGCAACTTTAGATGAAAATGAACAACTCTCAGCTCCTGTACCATGCCTGCCTGGATGTTGTCATGCTCTTACCTTAAGGATAGTGGACTGCATCTCTGAAACTATAAGCCAGCAACAATTAAATGTTGCCTTTATAAGAGTTCCCTTGGTCATGGTGTCTGTTTACAGCAGTAAAACCTTACTAAACTGAGATAGGCTGGACAATAATTTTGTTTGGAGGAATGTGGATTTTGGTACTTTGGAAAACAATGCAGTGCTTTAAGTAGGGCTTAATGGGCTATCCTAGTAGGAATATGGAAGACTTTGTTACTGAGTGTGATTTGAACTGTGCAGACCTGGTCCAAGGGATTTTAGTGGAGATTTTCAGTATGTTTCCTACAGACTGTTTTTGTGCTATTTTGGTATGTGACTGCTGTTTGCCCTTGTTTGAAGAGTCTGCCTGAGGCCAAGGTGAGGAGACTCAGATTAAATGCATTGACAAAAGGAGTCCCATATATAACCACTAAACCCGGACATTACTGCCTATGCCAGAAAGATTTGGCTGACTAGCTCTCTCTTGTGAGGCTATACCAGTACTTGGCAAATATAGAAGTCAATGCTCATAGTCATGTATTTGATGGAACACAGGGTCCCTAATGAAGGAGCTAGAGAAAGTACCCAAGGAGCTAAAGGGGTCTGCAATCCTATAGGAGGAACAACAATATGAACTAACCAGTACCCCCAAGAGCTGTGTCTCTAGTTGCATATGTAGCAGAGGATGACCTAGTTGGCCACCAATGGGAGGAGAGGCCCTTGGTCTTGCGAAGATCATATGCCCTTGTACAGGAGAATGCTGGGGCCAGGAAGCAGGAGTGGGTAGGTTTGGGAGCAGGGCAGGGGGAGGGCATAGGGGTCTTTGGGGATAGCATTTGAAATGTAAATAAAGAAAGTATCTAATAAAAAAGGATAGAAAGTCTCAAAAAAAGGGGGGGGAGGGACAAAAATGTCTCAGAGACGCCCAGCATAGATTTTGTTCTCAGGTTAAGTCTCATGAAGAGCATTTTGAGCAGGCATAGCAAGCTTTCAAAAGAAAAATATTTTTAAAAATAGTTTATATATTAAAGCGACATCAAGAAGTGAATCCTATGTTCAAGGATATTAAGTTGAATTAATGGAGTAGTGATCTTGGGGCAAGATCCCACGCAGCTATGTTTAGGTACAGACATGATAGTATTAGCTTTTAATCCCAGGAGGCAAAGCCAAGTCGATCTCTGTCTTCAAGGCCAACCTAGTACTAAATGTGATATTTATTATGCTATGTTTAGGTGTGGCCCCCCCATAGACTCATGTGTTTGGACAAACCTATTGCGGGGGGGGGGGTGGCAGGAAGTAGAATGTGATGGCTTGAATATGCTTGGCTCAGGGAGTGGCACTATTTAGAAACGTTGGCTTGTTGATGTTGGTATGTCATTGTGGGTGTGGGCTTTAATATACTTGTCCTAGCTACTTGGAAGCCAGTTTTCTAGTCTGTTCAAAGAAATAAATTCTTTTTTTTTTTTTTTAAAAAAGATTTATTTTATTTATTGTATGTAAGTACACTGTAGCTGTCTTCAGACACTCCAGAAGAGGGTGCCAGATCAGATGGTTGTGAGCCACCATGTAGATGCTGGGATTTGAACTTATCACCTTCGGAAGAGCAGTCAGGTGCTCTTACCCACTGAGCCATCTCACCAGCCCAAGAAATAATTTCTTAAGACAGCTATCTATATGTAGACTCAAACAGAGAATATAATGACTAGATTTTGCTTATGTTTATTTTTAAAACAGAAACTCATTTGCATAATTAATATTTTTAAATAATCAGAAGCATTAAACTGTAAACTAACAGCTAATTTAAGCTTTAATCTTCAATCCTGAAAGTATTAAAAGTAAGAAACGGTAACAAGTTTTCTTGACTACCAAAGCCTCTATATTTTGAAAAATGCAGCAGATGATCTGTGACCCCCTTTTAACTGTATATTCTAGTGCCAGAATTAACAGCAGTAAGCTAAGTATATAGAGCAGGAAATATTGCCTAACCTATGAGAAATACTGACAAAGGCCCTGGACATACTCTGTGAAGCAACTGTGACTGAGGACTGATTGGACTTTACCTTTATTTCTCAAATATTAAGAAAAAATGTTTCTGCATTCTATGCTATGTTACTCTTATTTAATTATGTATTTCTATGCTGCAGAGTACTTTATGGATTTTTTATCAGATTTTATAACAGATGTTAATTATACCTTTTGAATCTTTCTTGGAATTCTTTTACATTTATTCTTTCATGTAAAGCATACTATGACTGGAAATGTATTTAATTAATCATTAATTTGGGAAGAACTTGCATAGTGCTCACATACTCATATATAAATGAACATATACATTATCTATCATCTGCCCATCTCTGCATATTTATGTATATATATATATATATATATATATATATATATATATATGCATATATAGTCTAATTTCTGTTGTCTTAGTTTATATATGAATAATTTTATTGATCACATTCATCTATATCTTGCTAAATTTTGTAAATTTTTAATGTACATATCATATTTTAGATTTTTGTTTCCTTTTAAAAATGATTAATATAATTACTTAATGGCATTGGAGGAAAAAATAGCCTTTATATTTACATAAAAGATACCCACTTCTATCAAAATTTCTAATTATTTTCAATGGTTGTTAGTGTATTGTTTTAAAAATTCTCAAAAACACATTTATACTACTTTTAAAAATAATAATACTTTTACAGATGGAATGTTATGTTTTGAAAAGGTTGTTATGTTTCCTAATGAAATCTCTATATTTTTGGTACCTGTTCAGCCTCTTTAGATTTTAAAGAAAATGTTTAAACTATTTTATAATTTAGCATAATTCTTGCTCTTAGTTTCTCACAAAACCAATAAATGTTTTAGAGGATGATTATATTTTTATTAACATGAATTTTAAAAAACATAAATGATTGTTTTACAATTTTCTCTTTCCATTTATTGGTGCAGGTATAAGACAATATTATTATATAAGTAGGTGATGGGCTCTCAATGAGATTGGATATATCCCTTCATTTATATCAGATGCTAACAAATGCTTCATAAATTCATGATAAGAAACAATAGGAATATGTTGTTATTCTCTCAAAAAGAATGTAGTAATAGGCTGTGGTCGAATATATTAAACAATAACAACACATGTCAAATACTTCATTATTGTTATAGTCAATTCTCATTAAGACTATTGAAATGAATTCAGTTCTTATAACTTCTTTATAATTGACCAGGCACCAGTCTTAGAGAGTTAAATTAGTCTCCCCTGATTACACAATAATTCGAGCATAGTTCAAACTTAATGACTAACAATTATGGTGTTTTAGTTTGTTTTCTTTTGCTATATTGTTGTCTTGGGTTTTTGTTTGTTTGTTTTGGTGTGTATGTGTGTGTGTTTATGTGTGTTTGTGTTTTGTTACAAAATAATTAATCATTTCACAAAATCAAGTCAACAGGAATCAAACATTTTATGAACAAATGAAAAAGATTGTGGTCGCTATGAACAGGACTCAAGTACTCAGAATTTTAGATATTTTTCCAAATCTAATTTCTGCTTTCATTTACAGACTGTTGGTCTGGGATGATGAACAGCCATTAGGACAAGAACTGAAGCTGACTTTCAATTTGTCAGAAAAATTAGGTTTGGCTTTGCATACTCTATTCCTTGTCCAAAATGAACTCCACTTAAATTATTGTAAGAATCTTGGATGTTAAATTCTGTCATAACAGCAGCTGAGGTCTGATTTTGTTAAACCTACTTGTCAAGGATCAACCCACTATCATAAATGGCTCCTAACAAAGTCCATGAAAAAAATTCCATTTCTTGACCCAGCACTTGAATTTTTTCTTCATCCATCAAATACCATATGAACCAAAGTAATTTCCCAGAAGAACATATGTTTTTTCTATGTCTGCAAATCCCACTCCTTTCAATAACTTATAATTGTTTACTCATATGCATTTACATTGTTATGACATAAGCTTTAATTAAAATAATACCACCAAGCAAATACAAGTTTTGCATTTGAAAAAAAAAATTGTTTTAAAGAATATTATTAAGTATTAATATGATAAAGAAAACATTAAAACAGGTTGCCTGTTTATCAGGTCCTAAATAATCCTTTTAAGATTCAATACACTTTTTTTTTTCCTCTTGGAGCAATGTAATCTTTGCAAGAATGTTTTTCTATTTACAGACATGTTGGGTATTATAGATTATTAGTTTCAAAAAACATTAACACTTATGTTTAGCATGACCTAAGAACTTAAATCCAATTATTTATAGCTACATTGTAATACTTTTTTATGACTTAAAAGATAAATGTGATTCTCTAATTTTGTCCGTATTTTAATTATGTTGGCTAAATCCTCTGTATAATTTTCTGTAGTTTTTCTAGTTCTGATACATGTATTAAATTCTGAATATTATTTTGCCATTTATATAAACAATTTTAGCTTATAAAACCAGAGAAAATTAGCATATTAATAATTTAAATCAAATTGCCATAATAATATAAAAACAGATGCTAGAATAAACTTTAGAACAAAAAAATTCCATTTTCCCAATATGTCAGAACAGAATCAAAGGATCATGGCCAATGACAAGAGCAATAAACTCATATGTCATATGCAGCCCTTCACTGTGTTCTGATCCATAAATTTTACTTATGAAGTCAGTTGAAGTTGATGGAATTTTTAGCATGATCATGATATAAAATAAATTTATAGTCATTAATTATTGAAAAAAGAAAACAATTAATGTTAAGTTTGAAGACTACAATGTAGCACATATAATCATATATATGATTATTTATTCCTAATAATGAGTATACAAATACATATGCTCTTACAAATTTATATTATGCATAAATAAAAATTTAGAGGAGATGAATTTAATTGCTTGGTGTGATAAACTTTGTGAACTGAGAAATTTATCTGCTTTCTATATTTTGTTTCTACATCTCTAAGTTAACTATAGTACCTATAGGAAGTCTAACAGATATTCCTAGGTTATGATCCATCTTGATGCTTGTCCACACATAGCTCAATATTTGCTAAAGGATGCTGTTTATGTCTGATGCTTGCCAAGCATTGCTATTTAACATTTTAAAATTTATTTATTTATTTATTCATATATTTTTGAGACAGAATCTCATTAGCTTGTGATTGTCTTGAAATCATTATGTAGTGCAAAGAATGACTTTAAGCTCCTCTTCCCCATCTGTCTTAGTCAGGGTTTCCATTGCTGTCAACAGACAGCATAACCAAAATAACTCTTATAGATGACAAGATTTAATTGGGCTAGGTTACAGGTTCAGAGGTTTAGTCCACTATCATCAAAGTGAGATCACAGGGGGATGTAAGAGTTATACATCTTCATCTGAAAGCCACTAGAAGACTGGCTTCTAGGCAGCTAAGAGGATGGTCTTAAAGCCCATGCCCAAAATGACACACTTCCTCTACCTAGGCCACATCTCCTGATAGTGCTACTCCCTGGGCCAAGCATATTCAAATTACCACTTTCCACCTTCTGGCCCCCATGAGGGCTATATCTAGCCATAGCACAATGCAAAAATTACTTGATACAACTTCAAAAGTCGGCATAATTTATACCAGTTTCAACAATGTTAAAAGTTAAAAGTTCAAAATCTCTTCTGGGATTTATGTAGTCTCTTCAGTGTAACCCAGTATAAAGCCAAAAACACTGGACCAAAGCAAGACAGAAAACCACCTGGGCAACTTCCAAACTTCATGTCTCTATGTCTGATATCAAAGCACTCTTCAGATTTCCAACTCCTTCTTCTTTGTTGACTGCTGTTGGCAGTTCTGTAATTCTGCAAAAACAAACTGTTGGGGCTGATTTCCACTCCCTGTTAGCAGCTTTCCTCAGCAAGTATCCCATGGTTCTGACATCTCTAACATTCTGGATTTATCCATGGCAACTTCAACTTTACAGCTTCTTGTTCCAATGTCTGGGAGCCATACAAGTTCTTTTGAACTCCTATAAAGGGCTTGGGTCACTTCTACAGTTCTGCCATCTGTTGGACTCTAGGCTCTGGTTGACCACACTTACTGTTGCTGCTACTGTTGATTGGATGGTAACCTAATGATAGTGTCATACCCAGCATGCTGGGGTCTTCCATTGCAGCTGAGGCTAAACCTTCACCAATGGCTATCTACAGCCTCTCATAGTAACAAGCTTCAGCTGCTCCTTATGACTCCATACCACCTGAGTGACCTTTACACATTACCAAGTACAACTGGAGCACAAGCTACAACATTGTCTATCTCTGGAACACAGCTTCTTGTTCTTTCAAAAAATATTTCTCAGAGGATTTCACCTCAGCAATGCTGATCTCTACTTCCTCTTCCTCTTCCTCTTCCTCTTCCTCTTCCTCTTCTTCTTCCTCTTCCTCTTCCTCTTCCCCCTCCTCGTTCTTGTTCTTCTTGTTCTTGTTCTTCTTGTTCTTGTTTTTCTTGTTCTTGTTCTTCTCCTTCTCCTCCTCCTCCTTCTCCTCCTCCTTCTTCTTCTTTGTCTTCTTTCCTGACTTAATGCCTTTAATCTCTCTTTTTATTTATTGGATATTATCTTTATTTACCTTTCAAATGTTATCCTCTTTCCCGGTCCCCACACCTGGAAATTCCTTTTCAATCCTCCCTCCCCCATCTAGCCAGCATCAATTGTCACAGTAGTCTCCTTCTCTTGACTATAAAGCCAGAGACAAATGGGCAAAGCTGGTGAGTTTTGCTGCTTTCTGGAGTTGGAAAATGACCTCCATGTTATGTTACATAATCACCAACCTTCTGTTTTCTAATGGTCTCCTTTATTGCCTAAGTTTGGCTGTGTTGCAACAAGCTCTGTAGGTTGACCTTGAACTCAGAAATCTGCATGGCTCTGTCCTCAGAATGCTGGGATCACAGGTATGTACCACCATATCTGGATTTAAGCTTTTCTCTACTTGGAACTTGTTCTATACCAGGTGGCCTTGGACTTAGAGTTCTTACCTCTGTCTGGTATTAAAGGCTTGTGTGAATATGCTTGGATCTAAACATAGCTGGATGGGATCTTGACTCAAAGTTACCACTCCTTTGATCTGTTATCTCCTTTAACATAGGATTCAGCTCCATTTAACTTGCTGCTATACCACTATTACTTGAACCATACATTTTATATTTTTCTTTTCTAAAGCTTTCTCATTTTCATGATTACATTCTTCATAAGACTAAACCAGACAGCGAAGTCTCTGCTAGGCTTTTTTGAAATTTCTGCTGTCAACTCAATTAATACAAATCATTTCTCTTTAGCCTTAGGTATACTCTTCAGACAAGGGTAAAAACAGCCACATCCTTCACCAAAATACCATAAAAACAATCTGTAGGCCACATACTGAAATTTTTCTCCACTGAAACCTCTTGGGCCAGGTCTACACAGATTAAATCACTCTCAGCAACAAAGTCTTCCATATTCCTACTAGGGTGGCCCATTAAGCCCCATTTAAAACACTCCATTGCTTTCTAAATCCAGTGTCCCAAAATCTACATTCCTCCTATGGAGGAAACATGGTCAGGCCTATCACAGTAATACCCCAGTCCCTGATACAAACTTCTGTCTTCCTTAGGGTTTCCATTGCTGTGAACAGACACCATGACCGAGGCAACTATTATAAATGACAAAATTTAGTTAATGTTTCTTACAGGTTCAGAGATTCAGTCACATAGCATCAAGGTAGGAACATGGCAGTGTCTAGGCATGTGCAGTGCAGGAGCAGCTGAGTGTTTTACATCTTCATCTGAAGGCACCCAGGAAGAGACTGACTCTTCAGTATTGAGTGGACCTTTAGCACTAGGAGCCCTCAAAGCCTATCTACACAGTGACAACTTCCTCCCACAAGGCCACACCTACTTGGGCTGAGCCACTCAACCAGGCCACTTCTTGGGCTGAGCATAATCAAACTGCCACACTATCCATCTCTTTTCAAAGTACCAGGATTCTAGGCATTGGTCTCTATACAGTGCAAAGGTTCAAAGGCACAATTTGTTCTGTGACTATAAGACAAGCATTCTAACTACTTAGCGACAGCTTCACCACTTTGTTATAGTCTCATATTGACTATGGAATTTCAGATGAGATCCCAGTCCTTTCACTTATATAATCCTTTCACTTATGATGCTTCATGTTGATTGTCAAGTTGGTGGGGTTAAGAAATAATTAGGGCACTGCACTAATGGCAGACACCTTTGTTTGTGATGGGATTTTCATGGACTGGAGTGCAGACTGCATGAAAGTGGGAAAAGAAGGAACCACAATGAACACAGCATGCACCACCCTCTACCTACCAGGCAAGGACAGAACATCACCAGATACTTCACACTTCTTCACCTATGTGTCATTCTTTAATACTGTGAATACTAAAGCCATCAGCCCAGATGTACTCGTCCTCATTAAGTTGCTTCATGTCAGGTATTAGTGCACAGAAAATGGGAAAATTAATAAATATTGCTCTCCTTTTCCTTGACTTTTTTTCTTGTTTCGTGCTCAACATTCATTGTCTTCATACAATCTGAACTTAAATAAGATTGCTAACACAAAGCTAAAATAAATCAGAAGCACACTTCCCCTTATGATGTGTAGGCTTACTTGGTATGTGTATATTTGATTGTGTCAGTGACTCATACCTACAGAGCATCTTCTAACATGAAAGGTGCAGCTTTTCAGGGGACTGATGCTCAGACTTTTGGGAAATGAGCTGTCTACTCCTTTCTCTACTGTTCTTTGTTTTTTCCAATTTTTTTTCAATTTAGTAAGAATCACATTTTCCTATTTAGTAATTCTTCTAAGGGATATTTTTAATGAAATTATTCTCCTTTTAAAATATGTATTTATTTTATGCATACGTAGATGCTTTCTGCCGGTACACCTGCATGCCAGGAAAGAATTTCAGGTCCCAGTATAGATGGTTTTGAGCCACTATGTGGTTGCTGGGAGTTGAACTCAGGATCACCAGGAGAGCAGACAATGCTTTTAACTACTGAGCCATCACTCCATCCCATAAATGATTCTTAAGTAAACATCACAATTTTAATATTCAGTGTCTCATTTTTTCTATGTTTGAATATATGCTCCTTCTCTATCCATGCCCTCAGATATTGTCACATATTATACTAGTTCCAAAGCACTTAGTTGCCTTGGTTTATCATATCCCCAATGTAATACATAGCAAGTGAGTCTACATTCATGATTATGAGGGAAATTACCTATTCCTTGGAGCAGGTCGTTAGAGTAGGTCCCAGATACCTCCCCCATTTTTCTACATTATTGTCATACTTTTAGGAATCTCTGAACTGTTGTTACTGTGCTATCCAGACAACTCCACTTTTTGGGGAACAATTAATATAAACCACATCATCATTAATGGTGCAGGGCAATCTATAGACTCAATTTTCTGAAGGTGAACTCCTTAATTTTATAAAAATAATATTCCTCACATTTTTTTTTACATAAGGCACGCACATAAGAACTTTGGTGAATTCTAATGCTCTTGGATTTCTTAAGCTGAAAATCTGAGGCACAAAATAAATATTTCAGAACTTCCCAGCTGCTAGTAATAGCAATGTGATTTCCAGGAAACCTTGAAAGAACAGTGCAGTTTGGATTTATAATTATTTTAACAAAACATCCTAATTAAAAGGGCAACCCATGAGGATTACAGCAGCATTCCAAGTCGCTGCTCATTTCTACAGATTAAACCAACGAATGAAGGAAGAAAAGCATCAGAGTCCAAGAAAGGAAGAAGGGATGGCTATAAAGTCAGTCTGAAAATGCCTCTGCTTAGGGACTCAAGACTCAGAGCCATGGTCAGGCATGCATCTCTTTGGGAGTCTCTAGGAGACTTGGGAGTGGAGATGGTTACATAGTAGGTATTTGCCAAGAGTGCTAATGGCACAGGTTTCTTCCACTCCTTTTACTATGTAAACCAGACTATCTATTTTACATGTTTTTCAAAATGATCAAAGCAATTCAATGTCTTTTTAATTTCTTCTCTTTCCTTCCTTCCTTCCTTCCTTCCTTCCTTCCTTCCTTCCTTCCTTCCTTCCTTCCTTCCTCCCTCCCTCCCTTCCTCCCTTCCTTCCTTCCTTCCTTCGAATAATTTCCACTCAAAACTTCCCAACATTAGCTCTGAAAGCTGAGGTAGAAGTCATTTTCATGGGATTTTATTATTTAAGCATTTACATTAATTATTGAAAATGAGATAAACATTTAAATAAAATATACTTTACTTAAATGTTTATAAAATGATGTATGTGTGAACATGAGTGGGTGTATTGTGTATGGGAATGTTTGAGTGGATACTGGATACTGTTATGGTGACTATCAAGTTGGTTGATTTATTAATAGAATTATTTATATTAAGGATTAGACTTTTATACTTGAATGATGCAATGAAAAGAAAATCAGAAAGAAGTCAGCTCTAATTTATTTTTAGGTCTTAACAAAAAATCATCATGGATCAATAAAATGAGAAGCCTTTAAGACCAATATGTCTAACTTCTTATAGTTAAGGAAACACTGACCCATAGAGAAATTAGAGCTTGCCTTTCTTTTTTATAACTAAAATTTCTAAACACTGTTCGTTTCCATTATGCTTCAAACAATCTGATATCAATGTTTGTAACATCATTGCATCAAGAAGTACCAGTTTTTCCAGCATCCCTTTCTCTTTTCTTTTCTTTTCTTTTCTTTTCTTTTCTTTTCTTTTCTTTTCTTTTCCTTTTCTGTTTTTTTTCTTTCTTTTTATTTGCTAGAATTGTTTCAGCGATAATCAAGATGAAATTATAGAAGAAAAGAACGAAAAAAAAAAGAACTCTGTGAGGGTAAAGGACTGCAAAAGTCATCTTTCACAGAGGTGCAAAATAAGCTTGGTGGTTAAAAGAACTTTGTAACATTACAGAGGACTCTGCTTTGGTTCTCAACACCTATATTGCACCACAAACACCTGTGCCTCTACTTCCAGGGCACCAGATGCTCTCTGAAGGCCTCCACAGGGACCAGGCATGTAGTACACACATATATATCATGCATGTTGGCAAACTCTCAAACACAGAAAATAAAACATTTCACATCAATGAGTATAAATTTTTGCAGAAGATGGCCTAGTCAGCTATCATTGGGAAAAGAGGCCCCTTGGTCTTGCAAACTTTATATACCCCAATACAGGGAACGCCAGGGCCAAGAAGTGGGAGTGGGTATATAGGGGAGCAGGGCGGTGGGGGGAGGGTAGAGGGAAATTTCGGGATAGCATTTGAAATGTAAATTAAGAAAATATCTAATAAAAAAATTATACCAGTTATGGTTGTGGGAATATAAAAAAGGTATGATTTAAAATAATATTTGAGAGCCTTTCTGTTTAATCATACTTGTCAAAACACCCTCTTCTTAAAATACCATTTCTGGTTCTCCTCATTTTAATGAAATAGTTTCCAGCCAGTGCACAGATTATCTATGCATCAGTAGAGCCTTTCTTACCAATTTCTTGTTTGTGCTCCCCATGACTCAACACACTAGAGGTTCTTAATTACATTTCCTAATGCCTGCATGAGAATTGAAATAAGCCAAATGTAAGGAGGAATATTGCATGGAGAAGAGAGACCAGCATAGAGGTAGAATGTGGAAAACTCAATAACCATGAGCCTTTAATATGGCTCTGCTCATGAGAACGACATTCAGATTAATGCCTGTGCCCGAGGTATGAAGTTGATTATACGGAGAAGGCACAAGTATGAAAGAAGGCATGTAATTGAGGAAAGGTTGTGCTTCATCCAAGAAGCTGTGATTTTCTACATTGGATCCACTTGAAATTTGATTCACTCGCAGTCAGGGAAAGAGCGTATAAGTCAAGTACAGAGGCCTTTCTTTTCTGGATATTTTATAGGACCTCTTGCACCTTCGCTCCATTTATTTTCACTCCTTCCAGTAAGAGATATGGCCTCTGGGTTGGGGTAAATGATATGATCTCACTTCTTAGAGTCGTTCGGCTTGAATCACTGTAGCTCATAAATTTCCACATACATCCACAGTTGTGGGGTCAGTGGAGACTTTGCACTGAGCACTGGGCATGGATTCACAGAAACAGACCTTGAGTGCAAGCTTTGAGGTCCTAGATGACCTCATCAATTTAGTTAATTTTTGGTTGCTATAATTCTCTGAACTAAAATAAAGAATATTTACTTCATGAACATGAATGAGAGGATTCAAAACAAACAAACAAAACAAAAAAGAATATCACAAAACTTGGAATACTCTTCCTGACGTAAAATAGAAAAATTATCTCTGCTTGTGACGTACAATTCTTGAAATAAAACATAAGGTAACACTCAGAATTATAAGTCTAATTTCTCTTATTTTTTTCAAATGGAGTGCCAGTTTTAGGACATCAGATTTCCTTTAGGGCAGAAGACTGCTGTCTGTTATACCCACATGTTTGATATATATATATATATATATATTTATAATCTGGACTACATTTTACCTAATCTGTGAGATTTTTTCCCCATAGGAAGTGATGTTCCATAGTCCTTTACTTTTCCTCTGTAATTCTTTCTTTTTCTTTTCTAAAATTTATTTTTATTAAGTTAAATGATGTGTTTGTTTATATATGTGAGTGGCTATGTGCAACTGCATGGATGTGCTATTAAAGGCAGAAGTGTTGGATGCCTCTGGAGCTGAAGCTTTAGGTGACTGTGTGGGTGATGGGGTATAGAGTCTCTGTAAGAGTTGCACACAATCTAATGGTTTACCATCTCTTCACCCTGTTTTTTTTTTAATATATATATTTATCACTAACCATATCTAGCTGAATAAAAAGTTTTCCTTTGAGAGCAGGGATTTCTTTTGTTTTGCCAGAAAAAAAGAACTATTTTAACACAATCATATGTATAAACAATTCCCATACCTATTAATGAAATATATACCCTGTAAAACTGGACTCTGTGACAACTACATAACACTAGTCAATAGTTTATTACAGTGTTTTATGTGCAAACCTCTAGTGTTGGCCTAATCTATGTTAGTGTTCATCAAGTACATTTTAGTACTTCAGTGCAATCTTTTCAAAATGCAATTATAACTATAATACTCCTTTACAAATTAATGATGACTTTTGTATAAATAAGACTGATTTAAAGAAAAAATTAATATTTTAAAATTTCAAAACATTCAAAATCTGGTCAAAATTTAGTGTTGTCAACTTGTGTACAAACTTAACAATGTGTCTCAGCCTTTATTTTTGTTTAAATTCAGTGCTGCAGCATTATGTTGCTTATGCTCTAGTAAACCCTGCATTTGTTCACTCTCTGTCCCTTATACTCAATTACTAATACCCACTTTATAGGAAACTATCATTAGTCTTTCAGTACCAGTTTTATTCTTTGCTGGTGATGCTTTTGCGAAATGGTCTCCATCTGTCAACTATGCTAGCCTCTAACTCACTCTTCCTGAATTGTCCTGCCAAAGAATGTATCTATACTCAGTCATCAAGATGACAAGTTTCAAATCTCAGTTCTAATGTAAAACTCTCATTCCCTATTTATGCACCTATAAGCGTTGGCTTTGGGGAATACTATAAAATTCAACTTGATTTACTCTTTCCTAATGATTATCTACAATGTAGCCTTTTAGGTCTCTGTTACACTTTGAACAAGAAGAGAAAATATATATGTCTTCCTTTCACTGTATTTGATCCTCAGAGCAGCATACCAAGTTTATTATGGAGCATGTTGTTGAAAACGAGTCTTTCAATGGATATTTTGGTCTATAGTTGAAATGGCACCCAGATGCTCTGTTGTGTGTGTGTGTGTGTGTGTGTGTGTGTGTGTATAAGCAATTTGTGTGTGTTTGTGTCTGTGTGCATGTGTGCACATGTTTCATTCTCAGCTATTTGGAGAGACTGTAGGAATTTTATTTCTTAGAGCCATGTAGGAGGAATTGAATCACAAGGGAAGATCCTGTGTCTTCATTCTGCCCGACGGCTGTTGCAATGTTGCCAGCTCTTCTGCACCTTCTCTCATGCTAATGTTTCCACAAGAGCTTAGAACTATAAGAGAGAACAGGCCCCTTCTGCTTTAACTAGATACTTGCTGGTCTCCATTTGTAGACTATGCTCACTCTCCTCATGAGTTAGCCTGCCAAGGTCAAGGTAATGAGAAAAGGAAACTATACAGTAGGTATAACATACTACATTGCCGTGATTATCACCATCGTGGAAAAATCATCCACCCATTTTTATGATACCACAATTGTTTTAATTAAATCATATCTGAACAATAAGCAGAACAATGGCTTATTTTAGAAAGAAAAGATTGAAAAGATAGATAAGAGAGTAGAAATGAGTTCAAATACCTAAGAGAAAATATTTGAATTTATTGTAAAATGTAGAATAAGAATACTCTTATCTCCAAGGGAAAGAAAAAAGAAGAGGAAAGAAAAGAGGTACATCATTTTTATCCTCTAATTTTCCTCAGGTAATTCTATGTCCAGAGTAACAAACTGACAGTACTTCATGGCTCATTATTGTTAAAATTTTCAACACATAGCTGGAGTTTAATTTTAATTCAGTTTTGCCTCGTCTTAGTTTTGAATGCCTAACCTTAAATATACAGATTTTCTTTTCCTTCCCTTCTATTTTCATTACTTATTTACTTTTTATTTTAATCTACATTATGTGTGGCATAAATGTATTTTATGACTTGAGCTTTATTTTTCATTCCTTTTACTCAGTTTTCTTAATTCTTTTTATTCAGCCATGATACTTTTACATCAAGAACAATTTCTCACATGGTGATTTTTTTATGATTCCTGCTTGTACTTAATTTATTGTTACACAAATTTTATATAAACCTTAATATCTTAATTTACAATCACACATCAAATAGTGTCAAATATAAATGCTAGTAGAGGCAAGTAAAATATTCAAATTTTGCAAAAAATGCAACTTATCATGAAAACCATCATAAATGTACAGTCACAGCCATGAGACTATTTTTAGGCATTATTATGGAGTGTTCCAGAATGGTATTTTGTATAGTTGTGTATCTGAAGATAGAGGTAAAACAAACATCTTTTAGAAGTGAAGTTCATTAAATTTCTTAGAGGACCAATGAAACTGAGTTTACTAAGAACTAGAAAACTGAAGTCTTACCATCTAAGTCATTCTCTGGGGTCTCCGCTGTATACCAGTTGGAAGGTGGTCCAGTACCATTGACAGTCATGGCTGACACTTGGAAACTGTACTGACTGCCCTTCTCCAATCCTATGAAAAAAAATTCCACCAGAGAAAAAAAAATTACTGAACAGTAAGCATTTCCAGATGGGTTTCCAAAGCTTTAGAAAATTATGACTATAATTGTTATGATTTAAATATTGTGATTGTTTTGACAAGTATTGTTATTTTGATTACAAGAGGAGAAATAGCATAGCAGGAACTGAAAATATATCTCATAAATTCTAAATTTTTGTGCATTTTTTTCAGTTTATAAAAATGTATCATTGTAAAGAGCCTCAGGGTAAATGCAGAATATAAAATATGAATGATGAAGAAATAATCAAAAATAGCAAGAGTCATTTTCCTCACTGTTCTGAGGAGCCCTGCCTATAAATCACAAACAGTCAACTTAAAAATTTATGCTCCATCATTCATTCAAGGTCAGTGATTATGTTTACAGGAGGGCAAGGAAGAAGAAACCAGAGCAAGTGAATTTTGGTAGAAAATAAACTCACTTTCATTTTTAAAAATTCTTCTCTCGTATATTACATCCCAACCAGAGCTTCACCTCCCTTTCCTCTCCCCAGGTTATCTCCCCACCTTTACTCTCCCCCCACATCCACTTCCCACCATATTTCTCCCCTCAGGGAAAAAAAAAAAAAACAGCAGGCCACCCCCCAGACACATCAAGCAAACAGAATATAACAAACTAGCATAAGAACGTGCAGATGCCATTACATCAAGGCTGAACAAGGCCAACCATCAAGAGGAAAAGAACCACAATAGTAGACAAATGTCAGTGAAACACCCGATCCCATTGTTAGGTTTCCTACAAGAACACCAAGCTACTCAGCCATAACCAGTATGATTGGATCCCTATAGTCTCGCTTTTCTTTAGGTGACCCTATGAGTCCCAGTCAGTTGAATCTGTGGACTGCCATTTTGTAGCCACCCTTCTAGTATATTTTACTACAGATCCCACTGTAGAGAAAATTGTGGTCAATCTCAATAACTATTTGGGTGCATTATATTATATTATATTATATTATATTATATCATATAATATTATATTCCAGCCACTGTACTGGCATGGAATGTTATTTTAGAAATAATGGAAATAACAATTAGAGTGGATCCACAGATGATCATTTAATGGGCTTTAAATTTTGATGTAAAAACCTATTCTTTTCTCCAGGTCTCAAAGGCATTTTAATAACTTGACAAATTGTTGTTAAACAAATAATTTCTCTTGTTCTGTTTTAACTGTTTCCATAAAACTCATGTATATTTTTAATTGTCATTTTTTTTTTTTACAATTAGAAGAGACATAAGGATGAAAATAAATCATGAAACATTTGCCATCATCCATGAATTTATGTTCTTGTGGCAATAGGATTAGTCATGCCAAGAATGAGTTCCTAAAGCCGGGTGTGGTGATGCATGTCTTTGAGGCAGGCTGATTTCTGAGTTTGAGGCTAGCCTGGTCTACAGAGTGAGTTCCAGGACAGCCAGGGATACACAGAGAAACCCTGTCTCAAAAAACAAAACAAAACAAAACAAAACAAAACAAAACAAAACAAAGAATGAGTTCCTGATCTGAATGATGAATCTGGCCGAATTTTCTTTTTTTGTAAATTTGCTTGCTTTTTAATATTCCTGCATGAGACAACTTTCTCCATATACTGGAACCATGCTCCCAGTCTTCCAAATCAGCTATGCTTGTTTATTAAACACCCAGTTAGTACAATCCCATTGTAATAGTAGAGATGAATAAAAATGTCATAGTGAAACTCAATAATGACCCATGTTTCTTTAAAAAAGTATTGACAAATAGAAACTGGACAAAATACTAAGATAATGAGAACTCAATGTAAATTGCCTAGTTTTTATATCTTAATTAGTTTAAAATCTCTTATAGATATTAGAATGCTGCCTGATTTGTTTTCTATTTTTTCTCTTTGATAAAATAAAACATTACCACTATTTCATATGAAATATTAAGTAAAATAGATTACTGAGAGATGATGCTTATATTATTTGATAATTGTATATATTAGCCAAAAGATGAGCAAGAGAGTTTCTGAATTCCTTCTGATAGGGGATAGTGCCAATCAGATGATATTTAAGAACAGATATATTAGCCGGGCGTGGTGGCGCACGCCTTTAATCCCAGCACTCGGGAGGCAGAGGCAGGCGGATTTCTGAGTTCGAGGCCAGCCTGGTCTACAAAGTGAGTTCCAGGACAGCCAGGGCTAAAAGAGAAACCCTGTCTCGAAATACCAAAAAAAAAAAAAAAAAAAAAAAAAAAAA
>LR750571.1:300114-311812 GCA_902729485.2 Mus minutoides | reverse complement strand
GCGTTAACTATCTACACATAAACTATACTACAGTGCTTGGCACATTGATGATTTTTATATAATCACCCCTTGACAAATCCACTAACACTGAATGTGCACAACAATAATTAATGAAAAATAAATATTAGATTAAAATAGAACATTAGACAACACCATCATGAGTACTATAAGACTTTTAGGAACATGAGAATTTTGTCATCCCTCAAGAAAACTTATAATCATTTCATTTTGCTACTCACTGATAAATACTACCGTTGATTTTTTCCCACATATTTTATTAGATATTTTCTTCATTTACATTTCAAGTGCTATCTCATAAGTCCTCTATACCCTTCCCCTGCCCTGCTCCCCTACCCACCCACTCCCACTACTTGGCCCTGGCATTCCCCTATACTGGGGCATATAAACATTTCTCGACTAAGGGCCTTTCTTCCCCAATAATGGCCAACTAGGCCATCTTCTAATACATATGCAGCTAGAGACATGAGCTCGGGGGGTTCTAATTAGTCTACCGTTGATTTTTAAGAAGAGTTATCACAGAGATTTCCTAAGAAATTTTAGGATCAGTAAAGAGAGAGTTCAAACAGGAAGCCATGTTTACCCAATCATGGAAAGTAATGGCTTTGGTAGAGGTCTTTTCTGAGACTGAGCTGAAATTCACCAAAAGTATAGTTTCCCATGTTAGAGAGAAATATAACCACACTTTTGCTCACAATGCATAAGCAAGCAATGGTATCAATCTTCTGTGCAACAACTGCCTACAAGGCCGTCTGTGACCACTAGCATTCTGTGCCAACTGGGTGGACTATGACCTACACTGATTTGGAGTACTAATCAAATGTTTCCAGACACGGATCTTGTGGATGGTGCTTCATTCCACATGTAGTCTTAAGTTATGAATATTATTTAAACAATCACACCAGGAGAGGTATTAAGATCAGACCTTTGATTTCTCTGAAACAGAATTTCTACACTTGGATGTCAAGTTCTGCTTCAGAGATCCAGGTTTCATTATAATTGTCTCAGACCATTCTTTGTGAAATGTAGCTCTGTTAAAACACAAAAACAAAACAGAAAACAAAAAAGAAGGGTTTGGGCATCATGCATCATGTAAGTTCTACAATGTTTGATAGCACTGTGAAGCGCAGCTCAGTCCTCTGTACGACTGTGAGTCTGTGGATGCAGACTTTATATGCCCCAATACAGGGGAGCGCCAGGGCCAAGAAGTGGGAGCAGATGGGTAGGGGAGCAGGGCCGGGAGGGGGGAGGGTATAGGGAACTTTCTGGATAACGCTTGAAATGTAAAGGAAGAAAATATCTAATAAAAGTTGAAAAAAAAAAAAGAATTAAAACCAATCTGAAGTATTGCATAGCTACCGTGAGTCAAAAAATTCTATCATTAAAACAGAGAATCCCTAAGTAGTGTTACTATTCAATCTTGGAGCCTTTAACCACTATAATTTCTCTCTTTGATTTCTAATTTTATACACAATATGGTGATAGATGGTATATCTTATTCAAGTAGCATGATCTCTCTCATGGTATCCTTGTTAGAAAATTGCTGTGCTGTTCCCAGTTTTCAGCCCATAAAATACTGATGTATGTTTATCATTACCTTTAGTCTATATTGGCCATGAAATATGAGGACTCTCTTAAATCCATTGTTAAACAACCTTTCCAGATGATCACTCAAAAATTAAAAAACATCACTTTCAAATTTAGTTCATATGGGTTCCCACAAGACTGATGCCTGCAATTTGACGTCCTTGTTAGAACTATGAATTACTTTGTTATTGCAGATGTCCCATTATCATAGTAAAAAAAAAATAGAGCACAACAAAAACACCTGTCTAACAAATACAGCTTTGTAAATAAAAAATGCATTTCTACCCTTCAATTATACCATACAAAATGAAAGCATTAAAGCATTTCCAGTTTTCTCACATCCAAATCAATACCTCTATATATGTTCCAGGCATTGAAAACATGGGGTCAAATCCTACACATTTTACAACACTGTGGATTTATATTGAAAATCAATGACTCTACCAACTACCTATAAGAATACCAGATCCTAGACATTTTATGGGCGAAAGCCTAAACCACAGTAGATCTTTAAGTGTGCAGTACTTGCTGCCTCCTTAATGCTTTTGAAAGCATCGTCAAATTGTCTAGAAAGGTAACAGGTGTTCCTGAGTATGAGCCATGGGATACGGAAGAGAAAGGCAAAAGCTCTTTCAAACAGGCTTTGCTGATTGTTTTTATTACTTCTGTTCAAGCCAAAAGAGAAGTATGCATGACATTTTTGAGGTTAACACCAGATGCAGTTACAAATCTTTTTGCTTGTAATATGTTTAAACCCTAAAAGTATTTTACTTATTTTTGCCACAGAGATGTAAGAGTGGGAATAAAACCTACATTTTTGAATTCAGATTCTTTCAGACTTTTAAAGAGGCAAATAGGTACAAACCATTCTGAATAATAAGCTATTTAATTCATATCCTGTCTTTTCACTGGGTAGTGGGGAAGTAAGCTGGATTAGGGAGGGGTCATTCCATGCTGATTAGATGCATTTATTATCCTACCCGGTTCAGAGAAATAAAAATGTAGAGATGAATTATTTATCTTTGAGTACATGTTATTGGAGGGTGCAATTTAAAGTGATTGTGCCAGAGGGAAAAATAACGCAGATTGTAATGGCCTGAATGGTGTCTTCCCCAAATTTGTACATAGCATGAGTACCAGCATTTAACCACACTTGCAGACATATCCTTTAGACATAATGAAATCATTTTGGATTTAAGAGAGCACAATACAACTGCATGATATGTAAATCTTTAATGTGTAACTTATTACTTTTTTATTCCACATAATTTTCAATAAATAAGATATGACCAATTTTTAAAAATCTATTAGCTAAAGTTATTTATAATTAAAAATATTTTCTAGGAAAGTAATACTCTAAAGTATATTATTTTTTGATTAAAAGTATTGCAAGGATAGAATTATACATTAGAATAAGTCCAAAATTTGGAAAACTGGATCTGTATTTTACCTCTGTGGGGAAAAAATTGAATTCACAATACACATATGCTTATGTGCATGTGCATATAATACATAAACAGTGCTTTCCATGGCATTCTAGGGTGTTATGCAGAGAATGGAAGTTCCTGTCACTTGTGTGCTTCCTGAATATACTTCCACTTTCTTTTATCATTGTCACTACAACGAAAGAAAATAATCACTAATTTAACTTCTGTTTCTCCATTTGCAAACAAGATTGAACATTTAACCATGTTTATTGGCAATTTAGAGAGTTTAAAATTGAATTTCCAGTTCTTAGTGTCTCTGGTCTATGCGTATCTGTTATTTTATAAACAGAGTTTATTTAATATTTTTATGTTTTTTGTGACAAAAAAATCTATTGATAATAAAGTATCAAGGACCCAACCCTCTGTATTCTATAAAAAGGCAAAATGAAATGTCTTCATGCCTCTTTATGCCTAATATTAAATCTTAGACATATTAAAATATCTTCAGTAAGATTTTTCAAAACTGTGATTGTTCTCAAAGTAACCACTTGTCATATTATGATCCACAAGCTCTATCAAGCATATATGTTCTTTAACATCAGTTATTTTTATCATTCATGTTACTTCTTCATGGTTGAGGGAAATATATCATAGGCTTGACTTTTTAAAATTTTTGTAAATAGTGTGTTGGATGTTATATCTGGCTTTTAAATCCAATAGTATTCACCTAGGATTTTGTCTAGTATTTAAAATAGGCAGTATTATATTCCATATTCCATAATCAAACTTGAAAATATTCTCACAATTATGATATGATTGTACAGATAATATTTCCATGGGAACAAACTATGATATTCTGAAATCAAAGATTATTGGCTAAGTAAAAGACAAATTGTGTGTGTGTGTGTGTGTGTGTGTGTGTGTGTTTATGTGTATACTATGATTTTAAATAACATTTGCTGCATAACTGGTCTAGAGGAAAAATAAGTGGTTAATCTCCCCTTTGGCAGTGATAGCTTATTCACTAGACACAGGTAGATTTAAATAGAAAATTCTACTTACTACAAAAATACGTTTTATTTTACCTCTAATCTCACAATCACATGCTGAGCTGCTGCAATGTCTCACAATTGTCAGCTCGTCTTGCCTTAGAATCATACAGGAGTTCTTCTGAGAATATCTTTGCAGCACTTCCAGAAAAGATTACCTACTGTGCAAAGAGCCATGCTGGATATAGGTGATGCCTTCCTATTGGTTGGAGTTTTAGACTGAAAGAGCTGAACACTAGCATCCATCTGTCTTGGCTCCCTGAATGTTAACACACTGCAATCATTACCTCATGTTTCTGCTACCATAATTTCCCATTCGTGATGGGCTCTACTTTAAAGATGTGAGCTGAAATAAGTTCTTATTTCCTTACATTACTCTTGTCAAATATTATGACACAACATTGAGAAAAGAAACTGATACAGGAAATGGTCCCTATTTGTTGGCAGACGATGTGATAAAACTAATCACATGGCATGTGGGCATCTGGAATTGGTTCGTGGAACAAAATAGAACTTAGAGCTGAAGAGTAGAGAGCCTTTGAATATTATAAGCCAAGCAATTCTGGAAAGAGTGTGCAAATATCATATTCTCCAATAGGACTGTTCTGCCAATAGAGAAGCTGAAGTCTATGCTTGTGAGGTTTCCAAGGTAAACAAAGACTCTACTGAGAGCGCAACTAGATGCCTTTCATATTATGTTATACCCCAAATCTTGTTGCTTTCTGCCCATTTCCTGAATAAATAATGAGGCCAAATTTAAAGGTAATGGAATAAATAGTTTATTATGTCAGAGTAAAAAGTCTATGCTGCGTCTTGGTGAGAGACAGAGACAGACAGACAGAAGAAAAGAGAGACAGAGACAGACAGAGACAGAGACAAGCAGACACACACAAACACATAATATGAAACAGTGGGAATATAAACATGTGTATTTTCATGAGTAAAATTTTATGCACAAATTTAAAGTTGCAGTCAAACCTGGTTGGAAATGGAAGCTGTAATTGCTAATGAGACTGATGCCCCCAGAGAGAAACCTGCTATTATGCACTTGGAAAACAGTAAGGGTGTCCTGAAGGCAACTCATTAGGGGTTCCAAGTTGTAAAATTGCAAGTTCAATAGAAAAGAGAGCACGAATTGGCTATTGTGCTAAAGGGTTTCCTTGATCAAAACATCCACTGCAGGGAGTTCAGTTGCCTCAGTACACAGCTACTAGGATAGCTGTGACAGATGGCATTCAGAATAGATCTGTAGCTAGTAGCAGGCAGTACTCTCTATGTACTGCTGGTTTTCCAGGTATTCAAAATGAAAGAGAAAATAAGTGTATCATGAAGGTTAGAACCAAGGTCCTAGAAAATTACTGAGACAACCTGTAGCAGGCAGAGATAGATTCTGTGGGGTAAATATTGGGCTGTGAGTGGAATTCCACTGCATTAAGCTGTGGAGGAGAAAACCAAAGCTATAGAGAGCTGGAATGTTGTTTATGCCAGAGACATTAATGGTGTGGAAAGATGAGGCAAGGAATAGAGCAGGCAAAGAAGGAGCACCTAGGTTTGCACTAGTAGAGGAGTTAGATGTGTGGGGCTACCCAAGCGTGATGGAGACTAATGATCTCTCCAGGAGTTCTAGATGCTGGCCATAGAGCTTAAGAATTTGGTGGTTGTCTTTCTCTGCTTGATCTTGCTTGAAGTTGATCTGTATTATTATATGCCACAAATTCATTGTTATAATTGAAATACTGATTCTTTATTTTTTATTTTTATTTTTTACTCCATATTTTATTCCCCTCTGGGTCCACCCTCTGACTATTTCATATCCCATACCTCCTCCCCACCCCTTGTCTCCTTTATAATTATGTTGAAGTACATTTTTATTCACGAAAGGATTAATGCTATTTATTGAAGGTTTACTCATGTTTCCTTAAAACACAATAGATAATTTCATTTTTCCATATTATATGTTTAAAAATCCCAGTGATCAATGAGAAACATGTTACTACTAAAACACAAACACACACACACACACTTAGATAAAGAGAAAGAGAGAATATCCAATGTTTTATATAGATGCATTAAACCTATGTCCTACAAGAAAGGGTAGAATAGAAAGTTGGACATCCAGGAGAAGAAAAATTCTGAGATGGAACTAGGTAAGGGCTTTTCCTAGGGAAATGTGAAAAGATAGACACGTAGTCCATGAGCACAGGTAATCAGTCACATGGAAGAATGTAGATTAAAATGAGTGGGATAAATTTAAGTTATGCTTTAATAAAATAAAGCCTAGTAATGTGGCCAAGGCATTTATTATATTTTGAGTCTGAGTCTTATTTCTAAGAGCATGGTGTTGGGAGGAAGAACCATGCATAACTTCTATATCAAGAGACAGACAGAGAAACTGAGACATAGATAGATAGATAGATAGATAGATAGATAGATAGATAGATAGATAGATACATACATACATACATACATACATACATACATAGATACCTAGATACATAGATACATAGATACATAGAAAAAGAGACAGGGGACCTCATTGCATCACGGGCATTTTTTAAAACAATAAACAGGACAGAGGACAAATATTGCTTGACTCACTATTTAACTGGACACAATAAATGGAGTAAAGACGGTATTTGGTAGTGAAGTTTAAACTCCATGATAATAGTTTGTTAATTATTATTTACATGGATAAACTCATGAATAAGATTGCTTTGTGCCAGGTTTCTGGGATAATATCCACATATCAGTGAGTACATGTTATGTGAGTTCTTTTGTGATTGGGTTACTTCACTCAGGATGATGGCCTCCAGATCCATCCATTTGCCTAGGAATTTCATATATTTATTGTTTTTAATAGCTGAGTATTACTCCATTGTGTAAATATACCAAATTTTACCTAGACTACCCAAGATACAATTTACTAAACACATGACACTCAAGAAGAAGGAAGATCAAAATGTGGACACGTCACCCCTTCCTAGAATTAAGAACAAAGCACACATTGAAGGAGTTACAGAGATCAAGTGTGAAGCTGAATCCAAAGGTTGGACCCAATGACTGCGGCTGCCAGGGATCCATCCCACAATCAGCCACCAATCATATACACTCTAGCATATGCCAGCAAGATAGTGCTGAAAGGGCCCGGATATAGCTGTCTCGTGGGAGATTATACCAATGCCTGGCAAACATGGAGGTGGAAGCTCACAGTCAGCTATTAGATGGAACACAGGTTTCCCAAGGAAGGAGCTAGAGAAAGTACCCAAGGAGCTGAAGGGGTCTTCAACCCTATAGGTGGAAGAATAACATGAACTAACTAGTACCCCTGAGCTCATGTCTCTAGCTGCATATATAGAAGAGGATGGCCTAGTTGGCCATCATTGGGAAGAGAAGCCCCTTGGTCATGCAGACTTTATATGCCCCAGTACAGGGGAACGCCAGGGCCAAGATGTGGGAGCGGGTGGGTAGGGGAGCAGGGCCGGGAGGTGGGAGGGTATAGGGAACTTTCTGGATAACACTTGAAATGTAAATGAAGAAATTATCTAATAAATGTTGAAAAAAAAAGATTGCTTTGTGCCTTAGAAGAGACTTTGAACAATGCTACTATCATAAACATTTTGAGGATATTCACAAAGGAACTAAATTTATTTTCTATCATAAGAACTTTATAGGATTTTGGAGATCAAGTATGAAACATTATAGTTTTAAAATTATGTATTTAGATGTCACTCTGACAAGTAATGGACATTGTGTGTTGTTTATCAGGGCATTTGTGCATAGATGTGCCCATCCATGTGTGCATGGTGTACTTGTGCATGTTTAGACGAGAGGTTTATATCAGGTATCTTCCTCTATTGATCTTTATTTTTTCTTTTGCCTTCCTTTTCTTTTATGTTTTAGGAAGAATCTCTCATGTAAACTAGAACTCATTCATTGACTATGCTGGCTAGCTACTGAGCTCCAGAGGTTTGCTTGACTTTGTTTTCACTACATGCCCTCGTGCTGGGGTTGTATTTGCTATGTTACTACACCTGGCCTGATGTTTTTTATATGAGGGCTGTGGGTCCAATCTTGGATTATTGTACTTGTATACCAAACACTTACTGAGCCAGGAGTTGACTTTGGATAATTAATCTTCTTTGAGTGTTAACTTGACTGGCATTGGAATCATTCAGAAGGCAAACAAACCTCTGGGGATGCCTTTGAATGAATGGCCAGGCAGGAAGGCAATCCCACCATGAATGTGAATGATTCCTTTACAAGTTCTAGATCCCCAGATAAGAAAATCAGAATATTAGTAGATTACCAGCATAGATCAATTCTGTCCTTCTGATTCCAGACACATGTGCACCTCACACTCATGCACCATGCTGTCATAATAGGATGCACTACACTCTTTGAAAACAAACCAAAAAAGTCTTATGTCGTTTCTGTCAAGCATTTTTTCACAGCACTGAGAAAAATAATGAATATAAGTACCATCTCCAGTTTGCGCAGCATCTACTCTGAATTACTGAGGTGAACCATCACATGATGCTCTGTTCTCAAGTCTGTAGACATGTCTCAAACTAGTTCTAGACTGATAGAAAACTAAGCCTTGCTACCACCATCGTATAAAGTGGTGATGAAAAAGGAGACAGTTTCTATTAGCACCCTCAAAAAACTCTGGTTTTCAGGGACTTGCCTTGAGCTATACAACGGAGTGAGCCACTTACCCAGTGACAGACAAGGGAGGCTGTGTACCCTCTTGCATGTCATTATTTTGTATGACCACACAGAGTCACACCATGAAGTATTCCAAGCTTTGCATTTATTTATTCTTAAGTCATGGCCACCCAAATTAATAATGCATCACTATTTTATAAAAGCAAAATATCTCCCTGACCCTTTTGCACTTCCCAAGTTCACTCGTTCTTGTCCCCTTGAGCATAAATCTTCACTGAGATAAGCTTAGAAGACTTCTCTTATTCTGCCCTCTAGGAACTTAGACAAACATACACCAAGATTGCAAAACTATAAGAAAATACATTATTTTTTCATGTTTTCAAATCAGAAAATTGTATTTATGAGAATTGGATCCAGTTTTGTGAATATTAATGAATATTAATTAGTGAATACTAACGTCCTATGAATTCCACTAATATTTCTATGAAAGCAGGCTTATGCATTTATAGAAAGCACACCATTCTCCCTCTTCTTGTTAATTTCCACTTTATCTTGATATTTGTGGTGAGGAGGGGGTCACAGAGAGGGATAAATGGAGCCATTTCATTAGAAGCCTTTTAAAATTTGTTAACTAAAAAGTTTAAAAGTTATTAGGCAATAAGAGTTTTCTGAGTCAGCGATTCTGAGAAGTGACATAGGTAAAAGTTCTCTGGCACACTTCTTGAGATGATGATACTGAGGGAAATGGAGAGGGAAAGCATTACAGGGCATATAAAGTTAAAAATATAAAGGTTATTCTTGTTCAGGCCAATAAATGTCAGCTGCCAGGAAAAAAAAAAAAGTCGATGTTCCTTTGAAGTGAGAGTATATTTTATTCCTAAAGCATTTAATTCATCAAAAGCTTGCCAGACTGCACTGTGGGAACACTGACCTGTGAAGAGGTACCAGAGGTTATTTGGTTCCAGTGTTTCCATCTCACCCCTGCGGGTAGTCTTTCTGTGTCGAATTTTATAGCCAGTAATAAATCCATTTTGTGTTCCTGATGGAGGAGGGAGCCAGCTTACTTTGATACTCTGTAAAAAAAATAAAATAAAATAAATGTAAATGAAGATATGGAAGAGAGGAAGACAACTGCACAGGGTCAGAGAAGTAACCCAAGCACGGGTGTAAATAAAACAGAGAAGCTAGAATTATAAGGCATGGCCTCCAAGTGAAATCCTTTCCTACAGTCTGACAGAAGCATATGCGTTTTGTTTTAGTACCATTGCATATAAATTATTTGACTGATTATGTGAAATATCATGTCTCCCTTCCAACCACCATTAATATGACAATAAAGGATGCTAAATAATAAAAGCCACTGAAATATCAGTTATCATATCCAGGAGATCTCAGATGAATGACACCAACAGGTTGGGGAGTTTTTAAGTTCTTAGGCTTAGGGTTCTTAAGGAAAAGGAGAACGCTAAGCCTAAGAACTTAAAAAAAAATACATTAATGATAACCAAGTTAATTTCCACTTAAAAATCACCCAATTCTGGGTCCTTTTGCTTCCTATACAACTCGAGCATGGTATTGAGGCATGCTGCTGGAAAGAGAGGTGACTTGGATAGCTCGAATAGGATTTAAACTGTAGCTTCTTACATCTAGCAAGCTAGTCCACTAACCCTCACTGCCTGGAGTGGCAGGGAGCTCAATGTTCAGAGTTGTTGAACACAAAGGCCAGAGATTCAGATAAGAGGCACACCCGTGAGCAGGGATATGGAAGGGGTTATCAGGTCAGAGATGTGAGGCATCCATATTTTCTTCTCTTATCCAGTACACAGGGGACTTAAGTTAGCTAGGGGCAATATCAAATAACCCTTTGCGACAGAAAATTAAGAACTTTGAACCAGACAAAAAGACCCCAGCCTGAGTGCCCAACAGTGAATCCATAACTTAACAAGTCCCACCTAGAGCCAGCGTTTGCCCTTTGCAAGTTTGAGTTTTAGAACTTCATTTTTTATATATAATGGTAATTTCATATGAGCAGATATCATCAGAGTCTGTGAGACACTCTGAGACAAAATGAAGGCAGAAGTGCACAATAAAGTGTCCAGAGAGAAATAATAATAACACTCACAAAAGAGTTCTGAAAAATACAATTTTACACCAAAAAGTCTAGGAGAAAATGCTTGATCCTGGAGATCAAATAGTGAATTGTAGAGAAAGGATAAGACACTGACATATAGTTCATAACTTCTAACATGCAAATGGTAAATTGAGATAATGGAAAGGCAGCAAATAAGAGAAAGAAAAATAAAACAGAATACAAAAGAAAAGATGGTAAATAAAGTTAATTAACCTTCCAATAAAAGCCTAGTGTATAAGCGGTGGAAGAATTTGTGACTAGCTTAATGGAGATCACAGAGTATTTAACAGAGCAAATGTAAAAGAACCACATTAATACAGTAGCTATATTTTCGTGAGAGGTGCCTGGGTACAAAATTTTAAAAATCAACAGTATAGAACATAAAGAATCAAACAGAGAAGAATATTTCTTAAAATTCTGATCATTGAAATTAAAGAATTGTAGGATTAAGAAAGGTATGAAATTGAAAGTTGAAAGTAATTCTGAGGGTTTTAAGAACAGATTATGAGTGTGTATGGCTTCAAGCTAACTATGAATTAAAAGAAATACTAAACAGGCAGTTAAAACTATCAAAAAAAGTTGTTATCTTTGTGCAAGACAAGACAGGATGGGTTAGCAGTATAATAAAGAACTCAAGAAGGTGGACACCAGAAAATCAAATATCCCCATTAAAAAGTGGGGCACAGAGTTAAACAAAGAATTCTCAACTGAGGAATACCGAATGGCTGAGAAGCACCTGAAAAAATGTTCAACATCCTTAATCATCAGGGAAATGCAAATCAAAACAACCCTGAGATTCCACCTCACACCAGTAAGAATGG
>LR750571.1:191487-299990 GCA_902729485.2 Mus minutoides | reverse complement strand
AGGTGGGGTGGGGGGTGGGGACATCCATGTGGAGACAGGATGGGATGGGGAGGAGGTATGATATGTGCAACAGTCAGAAGATAGACAGGGGGTGGGGCAGGGAATAAAATATGGAGTATAAAAAATTAATTAATTAATTAATTAATTAAAAGAAAAAGGAAATACTAATTTTATATAGTTTGGCATGTTGTCACCACATTCAAAAACACTATTTTCTGAATAATTGAATTTTGACTAATTCCAAGACAGGAAAAACTGAGGTTATAAAAAATAAAATACAGGACAATTGCAGAGGCAGTGACACTTTGGGCTTGATTACACAGGAATACAATCTCACTTTCACTGTTGATGTAAATTTCCTCAACTTCAATTTCATGCTGGTTACATGAATGAAAGCAAAAATCAGATATTCTCATGGAGTATTGAACTTTGCTGTATGCTTGTTTGTGTTATTGAACTTTTCAAAAATAATAAACATGGGTTATTTTGATAGAAATTTATATTTATTTTTAAAAGCAATCATTAAAAATCATTCTTTGGAGGTAGTAGAATAAATAATCAGGTTTTAGAAAGAAGACAGAACATACATCAAGGGATAGACTCCTGAGACTGGGTCAGAAGCCAGAGTTTTTCACCTCCTTTGGACTGGGGGCACAAAGGCTAATGCAGGACCTTGCTCTCTAAAGAATGAGTTATCCATGATTATTATCTCACTAAATAGCTGCTCTTCAAAATAATTGAATATTTTATATAAGGAGATAAAGTCATGGAAGATAAAGTTCTTTATTAAGTATCTGTTCAATCATAAAATGTATCATAGTAGATTTTCAATATTTACCATATTTATTGTTTTATTAAAACCTCATGAAATTCTAATTCTCAATACTGAAACATTGCTCCTACAGAAAATAGTAATTTGGATTTCTTCCAGGCTCTTATTACAAAATGCATGTCACTTTGTCTATAACATGGGCTTCTTGTGGTTTTCTTTTAAATACTTTATTTGATATTACTGATTAAAATTGATTTTTAATACCCTACCTAGCTTACTTAATTCCTATTTCCCACAAGGCACATCACTGTCTTCTTGCATTTGGTAACACTGAACAAACAGATGCCAGTACTACATTTAAGGACCTCTAAAACCTATAAAGTTACTAATAAAAATAGATAATAAAAATAAAAGGCTAATTAAAACATACATTCATTTCCAGTATGAAATTTCAAGGTAGAAGGCAGGATAGAGGCAAACAAAATTTTTACTGTCCTGCTCAAGACTACAGAAGAACCATGAATATTAAAATTGTGGTACTTTAGTGATTTTTCATTTCACAAATACAGACTTTACAAAAACCACAGTTTTGCAAATATATAATTGACAGTTGAAATATGTAAAACATTCATAGAAATTTAAAATATAATCTTATGCATTATATAAACTGTTCAGTATATGACTTGAGTAACTTATATAACATGTTAGGTTATCTTTATGAGAACATGGAATTACTGAGATTATTTCTCCCAGAAATACACTAGTAAGACATGTAGACCCCTATATTTTTAGTATTTATTAACACCATATTTAATCAATCTTAGAAATGATATTGGTACACATTCTACATGAGGGATGAATTTATAGTCTTAATAATTTTGCAAGTTGCAATTCATTGTTTTGTCTTCTGTTCTGTCATATAAACTACAACATAATGTGGTGAAGTAACTTAAAATCATGCATCCTACAATTAATTGATGAGACAGTATTGAAACTGAAACACTGTGATTCTAAAGCTGGATTTTCATTGCAATTTAATATTGCCTCTCAAAGGAAGTTCACAACATTAAGAATCTTATTCATTTAGTCATTTCTTATTCACAATATATTCACTGGACTAAGCAAAACCCAAGGCATGGCTCACCAGGTCTAATAGAAGAAAGAGACAAACTATGAAGGAAGATTGCCAAGAACTAAACAGGATTGTGTAAGAGGCACAAGATGCAAAGATTAATTATGTCTTATATGGCCAAGAACACTTTACTAAAAGTTCATCATTCAAATTTGAGCTGAATTTTATGGAAAGGGTGGAAAAAGACATTTAAAAATAGGAAATAATAACAAGGTCAAAGAAATGGAAGTAATAGTAAGATCAAAATGTCATGACATCGTAAATCCACTTCAGATCATAAAATATCTGATAGCTAGAGAACATGGTATTTATTGGATGGTATGATGTGAAATAGATGCTTTTCTAAAACACTAAGAATGTCTCAGGTAACAGTAGATACATGACCTTAAACCAGCACGCATACTGAGAAAGTGTCAATGCACAATTTCCCATCTATCTTCTTGTCTCTCGCTGCCTAATCCTAACAATTGTTTTTGTTTGTTTGTTTTTGTATATTGAAATATGTTCTTTGCTAAAAGTGCTTTAGAAACTAACAAGAAAAACTAGAATTAAATGAAACACAAAGATTCATATTTATGGTCACATAAAGTTTTTGGCTTTCAACATTTCAGACACTTTTAACAATTAACAATCACCAAGTGGAGTCTACTGAGTTATAGACTTCACTTAATGATTACCCTGAGGTTACTATGTTGCCGTACTGGAACATTTTCCAACCATTGAGTTCAATGTTCTCCTTTTGTAATCACAGAGTTACTGGGCTGCTCTTTGGCCATACAGTCCCCACAATCTCCTACTAAGATTACTTCAAAGAGAAAAGAGGGCCACAGATATGTTTCAGTGGAAAAATATTTTTTCTTGCAACTATAAGGGTCCGATTTTGATCCCTACCAACCATGCAAATGATGAATGAACATGATAGACCATGTGTCATTCCAACTCATGAAAGGTAAGGAAAAAAGGTGGAACATGGGGAAGTCCAGAGTAAGATGGCATGGTTGTATCAGTGAATATGGTGATGAAGAGTTAACTTTATTAATTATTATTAAAATGGTCAACTTGATTGTATTCCAAACTTCTTGGGATAGTCTTGTTTAAATCAGGGACATAGATTTTTCTTTTTCATGGGCATCATTTGGTAACAGCTTACTTGCCTTCCCAGTATGCATGTGAATAATGCACAAGAAAAAAAAAAAAAAAAAAGGAAAATAACTGGTAGTCCCACCAACCCAAGTTTTCTCAGAAGCTCATGTCATAAGACTAATATTTTTCAAATTTCTATTTTTAAATGCACATCTCAAGTAAATTGATGCTTCAGCTCTCTAGTAGGATGTTCAGATGAGAGAGACCTGGCTCCATTTGGTGCTCTGTGATACTCTCTCAGAAAATATTCCATTATTTTACTGTGGTGGTTTCTGACAAGCTTTCCTATAGAAGGGGCTGGGAAGTGCCATTTGAAAAGAGCTCATAATGACCTTGTTGGAGCTATGCATGGATCTAGGAGTTCTTGGATTAGATCAAAATTTATTTTAGACTGTTTATTTCCTCTCTGTACTTATAGTGGCTTGTGACTCAACAGAAATGATTTAGACACTGAGAAAAACTCTCTGTCTTCATTTGGTCATGTACACTTCTTGTGAAGACAGCCGGGAATCACTTTAAAAGAGTAAATATCCCTTGTACTACTCACAAATATCCTTAGTTACAGTCGCTCTGTGCTATCCTCATCCAGACCTTGATTTGCATGCTGCACAATGAATGTCCCTAGCTAACAAGGCTCACATACTAGATAGTCCCACTGTCTCACTGCTCACAAACACAATAAGTAGTACAGTCATTGTCAATGAATGATTCTAAAAGTGGAATGTTTTGGAAAGGGACAAAAAAAAAAAAAAGAAACAGGAAAAATAGATTGAGAATATGGATGTATTTTGCTTGTTCTTCTTGTTTTGTTTTTTTATATTTTTCGTGTTTTTGTTTGTATGTTTTTGACAACATATATAGAATTTTTCTTCTGCAAATTGAGAGAGGAACCAAGAGAAATGAATTGGCAAGAAACACATTAGGAACTACTATCCTTTCATATACAGTTTCTGACCATGTTGCTCTCATGGAATACAAGTCTTATCTTAGCAAATAGAAACATCACGCCTGGGTAGTGAGAAAGCACAGAGCAAGGAGAAATCCACAATAATGCATAAAACGGGAAGTTACTCAAGAAATGTTTTTAGAAACTCATTTTAAAGGATTTTTCCAAATTTCAGCAGTAAGAGGAAAAATAATAATTTAAAAGCCTTTTTGTCAGACATAAGCAGCTTGGTAGATTATATTTATTCACTGGGGTAAAACTGTCAGATAAACGACTTGCTTAAAGAGTTAGCAGAATCTATAGCAATCAGAGAAACACAAACTAAATCTATGCTGAGATTGCGTCTTAGCCCCGTCAAAATGGTTCACGATCAAGGAAACAACTGGCAACCAACTCTGACAAGCATGCATGGAGAGATGAACTCTCATTCACTATTGGTCATTTTGTAGACTTCTGCAGCCATTCTTGATATAAGCATGTGAGGTTTCAAGAAAGATAACAGTAAATCTAGCATACCATATTAGTCAGCTATACTGGGTTCAACATCCCACTCCACAGACACATCCATGACCATTGCTGCTGTCCTCACAGTCCCTAGGAAGTGGAAGCAACCTAGATGTCCTTCAACTGATAAGTCCATAATTAAAAATGTATTATATATACACAATAGAATTCTATTCAGTTGTAAATAAAATGGATTTATGACATTTTCAGGGAAATGGTAATAGAAGACATTGTATTGACTAAGATTAGGAAGGACTAGGCAGGCAAAATGTGTGCTTTCTAATTTGGAGCTTCTGCCTCTGAGTTTGTATATGTAAGGACATAAGCTGAAATAACTATAGAATACAAGACAGGGAAAAGTACCATGGTGGAGATATCTAGAGAGTGGAGACTTTAGGACACATATGATCTGAAAGAGGAGATGCAAATGTGATAAGGGAGAGATAAGGTAAAGTGGAGAGAGTGGGAGATGGTAGGAACTAGACTAATAGTATTTCAAACACATAGGAAAATATTAAATACACACACATTTTACTTGGCTACCACCCAGAATAGTAAGTTGATATTGACAGTACACTGTTAAGGTGTTATTGACACAACTCACAAGATATAAAGCATGGACCAATTGAGCTATAATTGACCTGGATCCCTGCTTCCACAGGGCAAGCTCACACAAGCTCAGAAGATGCTATGTAAGTTACCAAGGGAGAAAAGCAATCCATAGTCTTACATATCCTGTTGTAAAACCTGTGAACCATAGCTGTGGCTACTCCAACAAGATATCTCCAGTGGTTCAATCTTGGTGTTATATCATTGGGGTAACATCTGTCTAATTAGATTTAAAGCCCATTATATGTGAGGGAATCAATGTCTAGGGCTGTAAAAGTAGCCAAATACCTGCAGTTGGAGATGTCAGGGACTCTAGAGAAGAACCTACTGCTACCATTTTCCTAAACAGATATAATTTTTAATCATATAAATATAAATTCTAAATACTTTTCATTACACTCATAGACAAGTGTCTCTCTTACCTGTCATAAATAAGCTTCTTTTTATACTAGATGAAAACTATTACAGAAATCTATAAATCAAAATGTAGAGAATAGCTAACTAAGGTCAATTCTCCAACTTTTCATTTAGAATAAAGAGTATCAGGAATAAAATCATAATAAAGAACGTCTTATTTTCTTCTGATGATGATGTGATAATGGCAACTGAAGAGGGTATGGGTTCATTTTGGCTCAATGTTATAGTTCACCATCGCACTACTCAGCTATTAAAAACAATGAATTCATGAAATTCCTAGGCAAATGGGTGGAACTAGAAAATATCATCCTGATTGTGGTAACCCAATCACAAAAGAACACACATTGTATGCACTCACTGTTAAGTAGCTATTATCCCAAAAGCTCAGAATACCCAAGATACAATTCACAGACCATATGAAGCTCAAGAAGAAGGAAGACCACAATGTGGGTGCTTCAGTCCTCTAAGGGTGAACAAAATACTTACAGAAGCAAATATGGAGACAAAGTATGGGGCAGAGACTGAAGGAAAGGCCATCTAGAGACTGCTCCACCTGGGGATCTATCTCATATACAATCACCAAATGCAGGCACTATCGTGGATACCATGAAGTGCATGTTGACAGGAACCTGATAAAGCTGTGTCCTGAGAGGCTCTGCCAAATCTTGACAAATACAGAGGCAGATGTTTGAAGTTAGCCATTGGACTGAGCAGGGGATTCCTGATGGAGGAGTTAGAGAAAGACTGAAGGAGCTGAAGTGGTTTGCAACTCCATAGAAAGAACAACAATATCAATCAACCAGACACGACAGAGCTCCCAGGGATTAAACACCAACCAGAGTACCCATAGAGGGACCCATGGCTCCAGCCGCATATGTAGAAGAGGATGGCCTTGTTGGGCATCAATGCAAGAAGAGGCCCTTGGTCTTGTGAAGGCTCAATGTCCCAGTGTAGGGGAATGTGAGGGCAGGGAGGCTGGAGTGGGTGGATAGTTAGGGGAGCATCCTCATAGAAGTAGCGGGGATGGGTGAGAGGTGATGGGATAGAGGGTTCCTTGGTGGGGGGACTGGGAAAGGGGATAAAATTTGAAATATAAATAAAGAAAATATCTAATAAAAATAAATAAATATTTAACTTTTGGATTTTATTATAACCTTTACTATATCATCTTAAATGTCTTAAACATTGACTACTTTATAATATTTTAAACTCAATTATGAGTATAACAAAACCTAAACCTGTTCTTCCTTTTAATAAACTACATGAATCCTACAAATTCTATGGGATATCTATGTAAACCTATAAACATTAGGTGCTAAAAAAGTGTGAATTTGATAAAAAAAATCAATGATACGCCTTGATAACCTATATATTTTTCTTGCTATTGTAGTGATTTATTTTACTATTAAAAATATATAATCTCTTCTAAATAAATGATGTTAAAATGTGGAGTTGCATGTCAAAATTTATATTTGTGCATTCTTGTGAGAAATTATTAGTCACAATGAAAGTTAGGGAAGTTAGTAAACACATTCATTTCGAAGCTCGTGAAGACTGAAGTTCATCACTGCTACATAAACTTAAGAAGTTTTTGAATGAATGATTACATACAAATAAAGAAAATCTGATTTTTAACTAAAATTTTATAATCATGTTTTAATTCATAAAAAAATACTTTGTTTTATAATAAAATAGAAACTAACCTGTCATGATCTTATTTAGTGACTGAAATAGTATGACTACTTCTATATCAACTGAGACAGGAATGGTAAGGTGACAACTATCCACGGTGTGTTTCATTTGAGGTCCACTCTACAAGAGTGAACCCATTCTCATATTAGAAACCTAGCCAACAATCCCTTCCTGAAGAGAACTTAGGTCAAAGATGTGAACTTGGTATTTTTAACTAAATTGATTTAATATTGACATACTTTCTAAGTATTTCTACTCATACCTATAGACAAAAAAAAATACTCTCACCCTTAATAAAAGAAGCCTCTATTTGCAATGAATTAAGGTAAATTCAGAGACTCATGGTTGCCAAAGATGATGAGAATAGATGATGGTTTTGGTCCTTCCCAATGCAAGATATTTATACAATCCCTTTTCAGCTTAGAGAATATTACAGAAGGAGCAGTAAGTATATAAAATGAAATGCTAGCCTCTAGGCATGACACAACCACAGTTACCACTAATTCACAGAACTTTTAATATTTAGCATGAATCTGTACCTGACAAGTCCCAAGAGGCCCCACCTCTTCCTGATGAACCATTGATTACTGATGGATTCTGGGAGAAAAGAAGTCAGTGCCTTTGATCATGCAGTGATACCGAACCCATTAGGCTCCAGTGAAGAGATCCAAACTCATATTACATAGATGGCCCTGGTTAAACTCAGTGGGTCACACACAGAAGAAATAAACAGGAATGTGAGAAAGAAATTTATTGAGGATGGGTGGAAAGTAGGCAGGGATGAGACTGGTGTAGTTAAGAGAATGGGGAGGATGAGAGCAATCAATATGAATTATACGAATGTATAAAATCATCACAAAACAAATTTAATTTTAAAAGTGACGTTTAAAATCTGTTATTGATGGATGAAGTTCTAGGGTCTATATAGGAGCCTCTAGAATGATCAGGTTAATTGAATTCTGGTATCAGGTTATACATTTATTCTATATAATAAACATTCAAAATCTACCTAATGATTAAAGCCAATGATAAGTAAAGAAACAGATGCTAGGCCCAGTTACAAAGAAATGGAGTTGGGGCCTTCTGAATAGGTATACCTTGTGCAGAGAAAATACTGTTTATTTATGCTCTATGGAGCATTCTGTTCTGAACTGTTATTTAAGAAGAGAGAGAGAGAGAGAGAGAGATCAATATTGTGTTGATAAAAGATTATTCACTAAGAGTAGTAACATGGGTGGGCCGGAAACATCTTAGTCTACCTCAAAGTTTTTAGGAATTTGTTAAGTGCTAATGAGAAATTTTACCCAACAGTGTCACTGTGTGCCACAGGTTCTCATTTGCACCCTGTCCTGTTTTTAAAAAGAGCATAGAAAAGATCTGTATTGCAAAAATAAAACGTTTTGTTTCTGTTTTAACTTTACTTTACAGACCCACATTGGTGAACGTATGTCACTTTTTTTCAATTATTATTAGATATTTTCTTCATTTACATTTCAAATGTTATCCAGAGAGTTCCCTATACCCTCCCCCATACCCGCCCTGCTGCCCTACCCACCCACTCCCACATCTTGGCCCTGGTGTTCCCCTGTACTGGGGCATTTTGACACATACATAACTACAGTGAAAATGAGAGCAAGTTTACAAATGCTGGTTCCTCAAGACATATTCTTTCCTATGTTTGCATTTTGTAGACCTAAGTCTGAAAAATGAATGAATAAGAGCCTGAATTACTTTTATAAATGCTTAATCTGATGGTAAGTAGGATACAATATTCAAAACCCAGCATTTTTTGACAGTCTAAACACATTCATTGAAATGTGTGGGAGCTGTTTCTTTTATGGTTGATTTTGCCATAGTCTTCCGGGTAGTACAGAAATACTTTACTGATTTCCCAATTCCAGTTCTCAGATATGAACATGTGTAGCTCCATTTATTGGGATAAAATCAATTAAATTTCCCTGCCACCTAAGATGTCTTCCAAAACAACATATAATTATTCTAGGACTTGTAAACTGATAACAAATATGACTGGGAATAGAAAATACATTATGAAATAGAGAGCACGGGAACAAACAAATAACAAAGAAGCTGGGTTCATATGAATGTAACTCCTTTGTATTTTAAGATACTGGACTTAAAATAGCATTTTTACATTATATTTTGCTATTTCTATACATAGTCTAGTAGTCAGGCCTGCTTTCTTCTGAGCCCCAAAATGGAAAATATAATTTTAGGAGGTATTCACATTTTGACAAAATTCCATTACAATAAAGCAATTTTGTTGCTCTCCAGAGTGGGTGATATAGTGATCTTATGTGCAATCATTTTAGAATTTGTCAGTATCAATAGATTTTACTCTGTAGTGCTTAAGTCATTCCCTAGAACTATGCTGAATGTTTAGGGACCCTCATTGGCTCTTGGAGATCACTAAGTCTTATTTTCAGACTATTAATTCCTTCCAAATGAAGCCACTAAAAGCAATAAAATAGCCTTCATATTGGAGTAATACGGGAAAAGTGGAAAACCCATCAAGGGAGCTGTATGTAAACCTATACACTTCAAAGGCACAAGAATACAAGACATATTTAATTTAAGACAAAAAATAGTGTGTTCATTGATTTCTTGTCCCATTCTGTTGTTTTGTAATACTGAAAACTAAGTTATTGTGTGAGCAGTCAGGTGACTGATATCACTGCTGCTGATTTTACCAGATGGTTGAATATCCCATGTGAAACAGAAATAAAGCTTTAATAATGATTGCTTCAGTTGTTATGTATACCATTTATTAAGAACAACATGGTGAATTCAAAATATTAGAAGCATGTACTAAAATAAAATGTACATATCACTGCAACTCAGGTTTTTAAGTCAAACATAAATTGCCCAGTGCCTGACCAAGAATAGATACTGGTATTTTTATACATTATACTCCAATATATTTTAAAAGTAATAAACCAAAAACATTAAAATTATTGTCACATTTTCTGGCTAGTATTTTATGGAAAATATAATTGCCATTTAGTTTCCCTCTTTACAGAATTATGCCACTCTGGCTTTTGTGTAGAGTACATTTAGACACAGCTAATATTTCGGGATAAACACAGACAGCGAGGTCAGTTTTGAGGAAGGAAACAAGAGCATATTATGAAACAATTTTCCTTTAAAAACAGTGCAAGTGGCTATTTAATGGAAGCATATCTTCAAGCAAACTGTCAAATTAGTCCCAAAGTAATTAATCTCAGAGACTAGCAAGCTTTCCATCGGAAAGCAGCCATCTCAAAGACAAGACTTAACCATGTAATTACATGGGACATTACAATGTATTTATGAGGTCATTTGTTACAATGTACAGTAATTACAGAGTACTTACATAGCTATTTATGTCTCATAAAATGAAGTGAGACTAAATATTTTAATTGTGTGGAGAAATATGGGAAAATATTTGAGTTTAAAATGTCATGTAAGATTACAGGTCAGATTCACATAATTCATCTTTACAGCTGACTGCCTCCAGAGCCACCAATGTCTGATAGTGCTCTTCTGTTGGATGTGGAGGGAGGAGACATTTTGATAAATATTCCTTCTGAGGATGTATTAAATGGAATGGCTCTCTCCAATTTTCATCTTTAGGTAATGCCAGCAGACAGCTGGCTCATGGTATAATTTACTATGTACTCTTTATATCCAAACCATAAATATACCAATGTCAATAGAGTTTCTGGATTAAAAGCAATGTCATATACAATGCTATCATAAAAAGGCATATGGTCAAATCAGACAGAATGATAAAATAGCTGCCTATGCTTTTTAATGGCAAGATTGATATTTGCTTAGGTGGTTACAGGCCCAATTCTCAATACACAAGTCAGAAAGGCATTCTCATTTCTTACATAAAATAAGGCTTCTTTAAAAGTTTTGGAAGGTGTGGGGTTGAGTTTCATTATCTTCTTCTTCTTTTTTTTTTTTTTTTGGTTTTTCGAGACAGGGTTTCTCTGTATAGCCCTGGCTGTCCTGAAGCTCACTCTGTAGACCAGGCTGGCCTCGAACTCAGAAATTCGCCTGCCTCTGCCTCCCGAGTGCTGGGATTAAAGGCATGGGCCACCACGCCCGGCTTCATTATCTTCTTTAACATACTTAATGTCATTTCGGTTTAGAACTGGATTTTTTTATGCTAGAAGATGAGTCTTAAAAGTGAAATCAAAATATTTTTAATTCTCGGTATGTAGGTAACAGCACCAGTGTATGCTTAATCTGGAGTGTCAGGCATACTATAATTGCATCACCTATATTATATAGCTATCTGTAATTATTTTATGATATTTTTCAGGTAGACTTCTGCTGTACAGTCTAGCCTAGAATTCGCAAAGCCCCTTCCTTTGTCTTGCAAACGCTGGTGCTGTGGGTCAGTGCCAACATGCCTAACTGACATTCCAGATTTTTAGATTTCAAACAAACAAGCAGATCATAAAAGCTTCCTCTGGATTAATTAATATATATTGCAGCATTGTGGCGACATGGAGGTACTATCAATTTTTTGTTGTTGTTGTTATTTTTGAGACAGGGTTTCTCTGTATAGCCCTGGCTGTTGTGGAACTCACTTTGTAGACCAGGCTGACCTCCAACTCAGAAATCCGCCTGCCTCTATCTCCCAAGTGCTGGGATTAAAGGCTTGTGCCACCACACAGGCTGGTACTATCAATTTTTAATGACTGCTATTTTCCTATAAAGATGTACTAGGATTTACCAAATAAAGACAAATAGGACCTACAGAATCGTTTGTATAAAAAGTTACTGCTAATATACAAACAAGCCCATTCAAATTACATATTCATCCAATAGCCAGACCGACTGTTTCTGATTTGTGGAATTAAATTTTTTTCATATTTGTAAAAATATTTGGTAGACAAAGGGCTGAGAAGAACCTGAAAAAGTGTTCAACATCCTTAATCACCAGGGAAATGTAAATTAAAAAACCTTGAAATACAACCTCACTCCAGTCAGAATGGCTAAGATCAAAAATTCAGGTGACAGTAGATGCTGGTGAGGGTGTGGAGAGAGAGGAACACTCCTCCATTGTTGGTGGGATTGCAAGCTGGTACAACCACTCTGGAAGTCAGTCTGGAGGTTCCTCAGAAAATTGGACATAGTATTACCGGAGGATCCAGCAATACCTCTCCTGGGCATATGCCCAAAATATGTTCCAACTGGTAATAAGAACACATGCTCCACTATGTTCATAGCAGCCTTATTTATAATAGCCAGAAGCTGCAAAGAACCTAGACACCCCTCAACAGAGGAATGGATACAGAAAATGTGGTACATTTACACGATGGAGTACTACACAGCTATTAAAAACAATGAATTTATAAAATTCTTGGGCAAATGGATGGATCTGGAGGATATCATCCTTAGTGAGGTAACCCAGTCCCAAAAGAAATCACTTAATATGCACTCACTGATAAGTGGATATTAGCTCAGAAACTTAGAATACCCAAAATACAATTTGCAAACCACAAGAAAATCAAGAAGAAGGAAGACCAGTGTGTGGATACTTTATTCCTCCTTAGAATAGGGAACAATACACCCATGGAAGGAGTTACAGAGACAAAGTTTGGAGCTAAGATGAAAGGATGGACTAACCAGAGACTACCCCACCTGGGGATCCATTCCATAATCAGCCACCAAACCCAGACACTATTGCATATGCCAGCAAGATTTTGCTGAAAGGACCCTGATATATCTATCTCGAGAGAGGCTATGCCAGTGCCTGGCAAATACAGAAGTGGATGCTCACAGTCATCTATAGGATGGAACACAGGGCCCCCAATGGAGTAGCTAGAGAAAGTACCCAAGGAAGGGAAGAGGTCTGCGACCCTATAGGTGGAACAACAATATGAAATAACCTGTACTCCAAGAGCTCATTTCTCTAGATGCATATGTAGCAGAAGATGGCCTAGTCGGCCATAATTGGGAAGAGAGGCCCCTTGGCCTTGCAAATTTTATATGCCTCAGTACAGAGGAATGCCAGGGCTAAGAAGTGGGAGAGGATGGGTAGGGAAGTATGGCCGGGAGGGTATAGGGTACTTTCGGGATATCATTTGAAATGTAAATAAAGAAATATCTTAAAAAATATATTTGGTAGAGTTCCTTCTGGTCCATGAAATTTCCTGAACCTCCTTGGGAGTGTGTTCTCCATATCTGCCTGCTTCCTACTTAAAAACAGAAAGATAATCTTATTTAATGTTGAAAAGCATGAACAACTATCAATACTTTAATCAGCATTCCAATTAAACCTGCAATCATAATGTGTCTAATTGATTAACAATTACCAGCACCTGTAGTTGGCTATAATTTTAATTACTGATTACATTAGGGCTGATTGCTTAAAATGTTATTGGTATGAGCATTGATAGATAAGAACAAAATAATTCTAAAATAAGTAATCAATAAAATTGAGATCAATGCCAATTCAATAAAATAGGAGATAATTTACTTTCAAAAATGTAAACGAATCATTCTCTAAAACATAAGAAAAGAAAATTTATATAGTGATCATCTTATTCCAACTAATCTCTATTCTTGTTTCTGAAATATGTAAAAGTAAATGAACCTTAAAAAAACAAATAATAGAAAGAAGGTCCTGAACGTTAAATAAAAATAGATACTCATTCCTAGTATTCTTAAAGAAAATCATGTTCATCTAATTGGATGAAGAAATGACTTTGGCAAAATCCATCACTTTTGAGGTAAAAGCCCTGAAAAGATTCTACATACAAAGGACATACCTGAACATAATAAAGAAAGTTTACAGAAATCCTGTAGCCAACATCAAATTAAAAGGAGTGAAACTAAATTAATATTACTAAAATTGGGAACAAGAAAAAGTTGTTCACTCCCATCATACCTATTCAATATAGTACTTGAATTTGTAGCTAGAACAATAAGGCAATTGAAAGATAAGGAGATCAAAGTTATTGAAATTGAAAAGGAAAAAGTCAAAGTATCTTTACTTGCAGTTGATTATATATATATATGCATATGTATAAGTTTGTATATATACATATACATATATACTACATATATGGATATGGATAGGCACATACATATGTAATGTATAATTTTATATATATATATATATATATTCTATAAACTTAAACATTCCAGCAAGCAAAACCTACAGATGATAAAACTTTCAGCACAGTTCTGAATACAAAATTAACTAAAAAAAATACACAAATGATAAGCAGACTGAGAAAGAAGTCATGTAAACAATACTTTTCACAGTATCCAAAAATAATAAAAAATATCTTGAGGTAGCTTTAACCAAGCAAGTGAGTGATGTACATGATAGAAATATAAAGCCACTGAAGAAGATTTCTTTGTTTTTTGTTTGTTTGTTTTAGGGTTTTTTGTTTGTTTTGTTTTGTTTTTGTTTTTGTTTTTGTTTTTTGACAGGGTTTCTCTCTATAGCCCTGGCTGACCTGGAACTCACTCCATAGACCAGGCTGGCCTGGACTCAGAAATCTGCCTGCCTCTGCCTCCCAAATGCTGGGATCAAAGGTTTGCACCAGAGAGAAGTAATTAATGGCAATAAATTCAGGGCCTGTGGAGGGGAAAGCAGTGCTCTTAGCCCCTGAGTCATCTCTTTAAGTAGATATTAGAAGATTGAAAGATTTCTTGTCTCATGAATTGATAGGATTAACATAATTAAATGTTCATTCTACCAAAAGCAATCCACAGATTCAATGGAATCACAGTAAAAACTCCAAAACATTTTTTCACAGATCTTAAAATGACATATTTCAATTTCACACGGAAAAAGAAAATAAAACAAAACAACACCAAGAACAAAAGCAGGGTAGGTAAAAACAAAATCCTGAGCAACAAAAGAAACTACTTGAGGATGTCCCCACACTTCCAATTTTAAATTGTACTTCAGAACTGTCATAATAAAAACTGCCTCATATTGTCATACAAATAGACACATTAATTAGTGGAATTAAAGTGAAGACACAGATGTAAATTCACACATTTCTGAACTCCTGATTTTTGATAAAGAAGCCAGAAATATGTCCTAGAAAAAGGACAGCATCTTCAACAAATAGTTCTCATCAATCTGGATATCTTTAGTAAGAAGAATGCAAATAGAGCTGTAATTATCACCATGCACAAATCCAACATCCAATGCATCAACTATCTGTGCATAAAATGAAATACACTGAATAGGATATAAGAGAAAATTGGAGAAATTAAGTAGACTTTACTAGTAGGTTGAAGTGAATGGGAAACATTTTTAAATCTATGAAGGTGACAATAATGAGGTCTCTTAATATGGGGGACATGAAATCCCATCTAGCCATATCTGGTCACCAAATGGGGTTTCCATTACTGGAATCTAATTGCATTCAATTGCATTCTTGGCCAAGAGGATCCAGTAGAAGTCACAAACATCCCAGGGTGTTTTTAAAACAAAGGGTTGCTCCCTGTAACCCAACAATAGGCTTCACTACTAAGAACAAACCCATACAATTCATTGAACATAAAGAAGTCTAGCTGCTGCCTACATGGCGCCTTTACTCCTATGTTCTCATAACTTTGGTGTGGAAAGGTACTTTATAGGCTACCAAAGGAGAAATATAAATACTAATACAGCCACAAAACACAATCTGTTCTCTCTGCAAGCTATGCTAGATCAACGGAAACACTTAATTTGTGGGAGTAGTCAACCAATTTCTAATTTTACTTGAAGCCCAGTCCACAAGACTGAATCCATACTCAACACTGCATGAGTGACCAAGAACAAGAGACCAAATAGCCTAGAGACATAGGTAATCAAATTCTAGGCTCGATAAAACCAAACTCTACTGGTATGTATGCATATATATCTTTAGGAGAAATTTTACTCCTAAAGATATTCTGCTATACTTATTGATAGTAGTTTACTCAGTTGCCATCAGAAAAACTTCCTCTTGCAGCAGAGATAAACAGATGTAGAGATCCATGCCAAGCTATATACAGAGAGAGTCTGTGGAACACATAGACCTAAATGTGATGTTTCATCAAATCTAGATGCTAAGAGAACATCTCAGAAGAGGTCAGATAAAGAACTCAAGAGTTAGAGGAGTGAGAAAACATCAGGCTAACAAGGCCATGGCTTGTTCTGAATGAAAGAAGCAAGAGTCATATGAACTCACAGAGAGTGAAACAATAAACACAAGGTCTTTACCTATTGTGTATTATACCTTTCAGCTTAACATTTATATGGGACTCTTGAGTGTACAAATATTTCTGATTCTTGTTTGTTCTTGGAACTCTTTTCCTTTTGCTAGGTTGCCTTTTCTAACCTCGATGTGATGTGTTTTGCTTTATTTTGGCATTTTTCTCTTAGAAGCTTGTTTTTAGGAGTTAAGGAGAGACAGAAAGAGTCTAGACCCATGGAGCAGGAGCAGTGGGGAGGAACTGGGAGGAGAAGTGAAGGGGATCAAGATATTATATGTGAAAGCATCTATTTTTCAATAGAAGAAAAAATGAAAAAAATACGTTTTTTAAAAGGAAGGTTTGGGGCTTTGAAGATAGCTCAGTTGGCACAAACTTTCCACAGAAACATTAAGAACTTGGTTCAAATTTTTAAAAACCCATGTGTACTGGCTGGTTTTGAGTGTCAACTTGACACAGCTGGAGTTATCACAAAGAAAGGAGCTTCAGTTGGAGAAATGCCTCCATGAGATCTAGCTGTGAGGCATTTTCTCAATTACTGATCAAGGGGGAAAGGCCCCTTGTGGGTGGGACCATCTCTGGGCTGGTAGTCTTGGGTTAAGAGAGCAGGCTGAGCAAGCCAGGGGAAGCAAGCCAGTAAAGAACATCCCTCCATGGCCTCTGCATCAGCTCCTGCTCCCTGCCTTGCTTGAGTACCAGTCCTGACTTCCTTTGGTGATGAACAGCTGTATGGAAGTGTAAGCTGAATAAACCCTTTCCTCTCCAACTTGCTTCTTGGTCATGATGTTTGTGCAGGAATAGAAACCCTGACTAAGATACCATGTAAAACTGGATGAAATCATAATATATGTAATACCTACAAAGGAGACAGGGAATAGGTGGGTCCTTGGAGTTCACTGTCCAGAGTGCCTAGCCAGTTAGATACACTAAGAGTCATTATTTCAAAGGACTAGTAGTCATATGGTTACAGAGATATTCAGTGTTAATTTGTCATTTATACACACACCCACACATACACACCCACATCAAAGAGATACAAATGTTTATTTTTCGTTATTCTTCTTGTGCCAGATTATTTAATATTTATTGTTTTAAAAACTCTTGTTTTATTTTTAGGCATAATAAGAATTTAAGAACAGTTGTTTTAAACAGCAATTGTTTTCTAGAACATAAAATAAGATGTAATCTACTGTATGTAAAATTAAGCCATAATACCAAATATTTTAATGCTCAAACTTCTACCTTTCCATTTTGCTATCCTGTTCTGTTTTGTTTTGTTTTGTTTTTGTTTGTTTGTTTGTTTGCTTGTTTTTTGAGACAGGGTTTCTCTGTATAGCCCTGGCTGTCCTGGAACTCACTTTGTAGACCAGGCTGGCCTCTAACTCAGAAATCTGCCTGCCTCTGCCTCCCGAGTGCTGGGATTAAAGGCGTGCTCCAGCACGCCTGGCTCCTTCTTGCTATTCTGAAGGAATGTTTACAATGGTTTAGGATAACATCTACATCCTGGAAAATATAACTCTTGAAAACTTGAAAAACTTTAATCAGTTCTCCTCATTACAGTATAATTATTTCCCAGAGGAACGTGAACAACAAGAACCCATTATGCAACATTTTATATTCTCTTTGTAATAAGAGAAATATTTAGAATTTTTCATGACTTTCACTAACTCTGAGAGTTTGATATCAATTTCTAATTTGAAAGTATTCATTATTCTAAGTATCCAGAATCAATGCTGCGATAATGGCAAACGATAGCACATCACTCCAACCTGGATACTTAGGATAAATCAAAGATAATACAGAAAAGGCTGTAGAGAAATTTGTATCAGTACATGGATGGTAACAAATATTTTGTATACACTTTGCACAGTTACACATTGTCAATTATCATGTGTGTTCAATGCAGCTTGAATGGTGAACAACACCATCTCACACCTACTAGGATTCTTAGGATAACATAAAATTATCATGATTAAGAATTTCTTTCCTATTTGAATACACATAATAATTTACATATGTAACTGTGCAAAGCATATACAAAATATTTGTTATAACTTTGATCTTTATAGAAAAAAAAAAGACTGAAAATATGGTAATGGTCAATAATCTGATGTATAGAGAAAATGTAACGTATCTAAAGGATGGAATAAAGTTAAGACTTCGACAAGGAAGAGAATATTCATACATGTTCTACTGTGAATGAACATGTATGAATAAAATGTCAGTCACAGACAACACACCACAGAACTTTACTTACATGAAGTTTAATGAATTAAAAATTTTATAAAGACAGAAAAAGACTAAAAACTCTTGACAGTAGATTTGGGGGAAAGATTCCAGGAAAAGAGGTGCTGTTGATGGCTACAGCAACTCTTTAAAATATTTTACAATCCTTATAATTAATATGACAACAGTTATGCAACTTTAATCAATTGTGTCATATGGCAAACAAGGTACAACAAGGGTCTAAAGCATTTTTAGATGGCTTGGTTGTTCACTAATTCTAACAAAATCAAGGAACAAAACGTGTATACTTCTATACACACTCTTGATTCTTGTGTAACAAAACAACAGGGCAGAATGCACATAGCAAGTGTTGTAGTTGCAGTCTGATTTATAAATATATATGAAATTAGGCATGAAAATATGTATAGTTTTGAGAAAATATGATTTTGCAATCTTTTTACTTGCCTAAGACCAAGAACTAAAGTAAGAATACAGGCAATGCCTTTATAGGCTGCATTCTTTCTTCCAATGTCAATTCCCACTTACTCATTTAGTCATATGTTTTGTATTTTTTTTTGAACTTAAGATAAACTCTTGCAGCATTGTGTAATAGCATTTATAATGTCAGTAACATATTAAGTTGATAGTGTAATGTAATCAATGGTTGCATGTATTAATACATGCAAGTCATAATGGGGGCTATCTTCATTTACTCAAATTTAAAACAGCTGCTTATGCTTTCTTAACAACACATCCATTGCTTGTATGCTTTAAGACATTTGGAATGATTTTTATTTCCATGTTCAATGAGTGACTTAGTGGAGTGTTCATTGGAGAGAGAGTAAAACTCTTGTATGCTACGATAAAAGCTGGAAGAGAAATATTAAAGGGACTAAAACCAATGACCGTACTTGTGCTTGAAACTGACTTCCTAAATATGGACAGCATAAGTTACAGTAAGTGTTTCAACTTCATAACTGCTACTAGAGAAATCATCCTTAAATATTATTCTAGTCAGTGGCTCTTTCCTTAATCCATCTTTTAAATAAATACTCATAGGAAAAATAAGAGACACAAAAGAAAAATGATTTTTTTTAATTAAAGAAAGAATATAACTTCTTAACTGTGTAAATCAGAATGCTTTTACTTATATTCAGTTTGCCAAGCTCCATACCTACCCGGGATTATCATGGAAAAGCCAGTACACAGGTAAATATCTCAACTGGGTAAAATTGGGGAGTGCATTATTAAAGACCTCCGTGGGAGCTAGTATTTTCTGTCCCAAGCTTTATGATCCACAAGATTTATTGATTTGCCAGAAGAAAGGCATTGCTTGGTTGCCTACAGGTCCACTGTGAAAATAGTCACACTGTATTAATTAGATCAGAGCTAATGCACAGATCCTTTCTTTTGTATTCCCTTCTTTTGATCACCAGAGAGCTGTGCCCATCATACAAAGAGTCTGCTAAGTATTACTGGGAAAGGGAGTGACCAGAATCCATCAGGAAACATTCTGTACACATTGATTTTCTGTTTAGGATTAATGACTGGGGTCACTCAGAGCAGGCCTTTAAATTTTGTACCCAGTGGCATTTGTTTAATTAGAAGTTTCTTTTGCTCCCTGAATACATTCGATAATGCGAGGCTCAGAACTGTTGCTCTGTTTCTTATACCTTAATTCAGAGTTAAGAATACATACCTTGTTTTCACTTTATGCTTTCTTACCCCCAAACAATAACATTTTAAGCATTAGTCTTTAATGGAAGGATAGCAGGAATGGTGTGGAGTGATGTTGACATGCATAAATTTGAATGTTCCACATTTATAAGATGTATTAATATAATAAGCTTCAAAGATATAACATAGCTTTCCTGTATGGTCTTTAATGTTGTAGTTATTTTGCAAATGAGAACATAAAGGTGAGATACTCTTAACCCTCTTAGTTATGAATTATACAAATCATTAATTTTCTAAATATCCCCTCTAGAATTATTTTTCTAAGCATAGTTCTGTCTCTCTACATTTTGTTAGAGTTTTGGAGGAAAATATTTTAGACTAAGAAAGGAAATGAATTGCAAATATTGGTCCTACACTTTGGTTGGTCTAGGCAACTGTAGGAGAGAGAGGAGAACAGATCAAGCTACAGTCCAGCCTCACAACTTAAAACACCATAAAAAGGAAAAATAATTATGTTCAAAATGGATTGAATCTTTCTAAGATCCGGATATTGTAGTTTGATACCATAGCATGTTGCTCAGTACTGGTTATAACCCCTTTGTTACTTCATGTGACTTGAGAAAGTATGCTATCCTGCCTTACAGGGGAGTGAAAACAGAATCTGAAACTGAACATTAAAAAAGAACAAATAGCTACTGAAACTGTGTTGTCCTCGAAAGTGGGTCTGTAATCTACTGTGCTCCCTGGTTGCTAATAAGAAACCCGGGTACTTGACTTCCTGGTGTGTTTTTGGTTTGTGGTTTGGTGTAACCTTCTCTTACAAGGCAATGTCTTACAGTGTTAATCAGGCCAGGATTTTAATTACTCCTGAATGATAGAATTAAAATACAGTACACCCTTTATTACTACGTTCTGATTCACCTTACTTTTAAACCAAGAATGAAAAACAAACAAGGAATTCTTAAACCAAAACTGAAAAACAAAACAAAACAAAACAAAAAACCCAAAGAACACAGATCAGACAATAACATAAAAATAATGACTGCAGCTGCCAGGGATCCATCCCATAATCAGTCACCAAACATAGATACTATAGCATATGCCAGCAAGATGGTGCTGAAAGGGCCCGGATATAGAGGTCTCAGGGGAAAATATACCAATGCCTGGCAAACATGGAGGTGGAAGCTCACGGTCAGCTACTAGATGGAACACAGGGCTCCCAAGGAAGAAGGAGCTAGAGAAAGTACCCAAGGAGCTGAAGGGGTCTTCAACCCTATAGGTGGAAGAANTCAGTACATGGATGGTAACAAATATTTTGTATACACTTTGCACAGTTACACATTGTCAATTATCATGTGTGTTCAATGCAGCTTGAATGGTGAACAACACCATCTCACACCTACTAGGATTCTTAGGATAACATAAAATTATCATGATTAAGAATTTCTTTCCTATTTGAATACACATAATAATTTACATATGTAACTGCAAAGCATATACAAAATATTTGTTATAACTTTGATCTTTATAGAAAAAAAAAGACTGAAAATATGGTAATGGTCAATAATCTGATGTATAGAGAAAATGTAACGTATCTAAAGGATGGAATAAAGTTAAGGCTTAGACAAGGAAGAGAATATTCATACATGTTCTACTGTGAATGAACATGTATGAATAAAATGTCAGTCACAGACAACACACCACAGAACTTTACTTACATGAAGTTTAATGAATTAAAAATTTTATAAAGACAGAAAAAGACTAAAAACTCTTGACAGTAGATTTGGGGGAAAGATTCCAGGAAAAGAGGTGCTGTTGATGGCTACAGCAACTCTTTAAAATATTATACCATCCTTATAATTAATATAACAACAGTTATGCAACTTTAATCAATTGTGTCATATGGCAAACAAGGTACAACAAGGGTCTAAAGCACTTTTAGATGGCTTGGTTGTTGACTAATTCTAACAAAATCAAGGAACAAAACGTGTATACTTCTATACACACTCTTGATTCTTGTGTAACAAAACAACAGGGCATAATGCACATAGCAAGTGTTGTAGTTGCAGTCTGATTTATAAATATATATTAAATTAGGCATGAAAATATGTATAGCTTTGAGAAAATATGATTTTGCAATCTTTTTACTTGCCTAAGACCAAGAACTAAAGTAAGAATACAGGTAATGCCTTTATAGGCTGCATTCTTTCTTCCAATGTCAATTCCCACTTACTCATTTAGTCATATGTTTTGTATTTTTTTTTTGAACTTAAGATAAACTCTTGCAGCATTGTGCAATAGCATTTATAATGTCAGTAACATATTAAGTTGATAGTGTAATGTAATCAATGGTTGCATGTATTAATACATGCAAGTCATAATGGGGGCTATCTTCATTTACTCAAATTTAAAACAGCTGCTTATGCTTTCTTAACAACACATCCATTGCTTGTATGCTTTAAGACATTTGGAATGATTTTTATTTCCATGTTCAATGAGTGACTTAGTGGAGTGTTCATTGGAGAGAGAGTAAAACTCTTGTATGCTACGATAAAAGCTGGAAGAGAAATATTAAAGGGACTAAAACCAATGACCGTACTTGTGCTTGAAACTGACTTCCTAAATATGGACAGCATAAGTTACAGTAAGTGTTTCAACTTCATAACTGCTACTAGAGAAATCATCCTTAAATATTATTCTAGTCAGTGGCTCTTTCCTTAATCCATCTTTTAAATAAATACTCACAGGAAAAATAAGAGACACAAAAGAAAAACGATTTTTTTTTAATTAAAGAAAGAATATAACTTCTTAACTGTGTAAATCAGAATGCTTTTACTTATATTCAGTTTGCCAAGCTCCATACCTACCCGGGATTATCATGGAAAAGCCAGTACACAGGTAAATATCTCAACTGGGTAAAATTGGGGAGTGCATTATTAAAGACCTCCGTGGGAGCTAGTATTTTCTGTCCCAAGCTTTATGATCCACAAGATTTATTGATTTGCCAGAAGAAAGGCATTGCTTGGTTGCCTACAGGTCCACTGTGAAAATAGTCACACTGTATTAATTAGATCAGAGCTAATGCACAGATCCTTTCTTTTGTATTCCCTTCTTTTGATCACCAGAGAGCTGTGCCCATCATACAAAGAGGCTGCTAAGTATTACTGGGAAAGGGAGTGACCAGAATCCATCAGGAAACATTCTGTACACATTGATTTTCTGTTTAGGATTAATGACTGGGGTCACTCAGAGCAGGCCTTTAAATTTTGTACCCAGTGGCATTTGTTTAATTAGAAGTTTCTTTTGCTCCCTGAATACATTCGATAATGCGAGGCTCAGAACTGTTGCTCTGTTTCTTATACCTTAATTCAGAGTTAAGAATACATACCTTGTTTTCACTTTATGCTTTCTTACCCCCAAACAATAACATTTTAAGCATTAGTCTTTAATGGAAGGATAGCAGGAATGGTGTGGAGTGATGTTGACATGCATAAATTTGAATGTTCCACATTTATAAGATGTATTAATATAATAAGCTTCAAAGATATAACATAGCTTTCCTGTGTGGTCTTTAATGTTGTAGTTATTTTGCAAATGAGAACATAAAGGTGAGATACTCTTAACCCTCTTAGTTATGAATTATACAAATCATTAATTTTCTAAATATCCCCTCTAGAATTATTTTTCTAAGCATAGTTCTGTCTCTCTACATTTTGTTAGAGTTTTGGAGGAAAATATTTTAGACTAAGAAAGGAAATGAATTGCAAATATTGGTCGTACACTTTGGTTGGTCTAGGCAACTGTAGGAGAGAGAGGAGAACAGATCAAGCTACAGTCCAGCCTCACAACTTAAAACACCATAAAAAGGAAAAATAATTATGTTCAAAATGGATTGAATCTTTCTAAGATCCGGATATTGTCGTTTGATAGCATAGCATGTTGCTCAGTACTGGTTATAACCCCTTTGTTACTTCATGTGACTTGAGAAAGTATGCTATCCTGCCTTACAGGGGAGTGAAAACAGAATCTGAAACTGAACATTAAAAAAAAAAAACAAAAAAAACAAATAGCTACTGAAACTGTGTTGTCCTCAAAAGTGGGTCTGTAATCTACTGTGCTCCCTGGTTGCTAATAAGAAACCCGGGTACTTTTCTTCCTGGTGTGTTTTTGGTTTGGAGTTTGGTGTAACCTTCTCTTACAAGGCAATGTCTTACAATGTTAATCAGGCCAGGGTTTTAATTACTCCTGAATGATAGAATTAAAATACAGTACACCCTTTATTACTACGTTCTGATTCACCTTACTTTTAAACTAAGAATGAAAAACAAACAAGGAATTCTTAAACCAAAACTGAAAAACAAAACAAAACAAAACAAAACAAAAAACCCAAAGAACACAGATCAGACAATAACATAAAAATAATGAAATAATAACAAGGTTCTAGTAAGAATTATATAAATTAGCAATTATCAAAGACAGCATGCCATTGGTGTTACACAATTGTACTATGTCCTCCTTAGGGCATTTCTGAAAAACGTGGAGAGTAAGTGGTCAGTCAAGGCTTAGATGGCTTCCATTGTCATGTCAGTTAAGGCACCGTTCTCCAACTGCTTGGCATTCTCCCCCAGATAGTCATACAATACACTTCCCAGTTCCATTTTTGGATTTTAATGAACAAACCTTCTACAAAAAAGAATTAAGGATTATGCTGTAAATGCTAGCAGAGTTAACTCTGTACTAAGTGCCAATCCCATCCCTCTCTCTCTTTCTCTTCCTGAATAGCTTGATTCCGTATCCACTCTCTTATGCTTGTTCACGATTATCCAAAAAGGATATAGTAATCATCAAGCCAGATGTTAACACGAGACAACTTTATTTTAAAGCCATTATAATTCATTGCAAGGTCTTTAAGACAATGGTTTCATCCATTTCAACTGGTTTTCTATGTGACTACTATCAGCAGATATATTTCTTGATTCTATTATTATTAGCAGAACTTTTTCAATTAACAAAGAAAATTTCAACTTACAAAGAAAAACTGACCTGACAAATTGAAATTAAGAGTTTCAGTAAGAAATGATACCTTTCATCTCTACCTTATAAAGTGATCCTTGCAAACCAGGGAAGGTCATGAAAACATTGTTAAGAAATCAAAGTTCCAACACTGTTTATAAACACACAGTGGTGTCACATAGTATTTTATCAATTTGCAGAATGTCAAGATTCCAAGATTCCTTGTAAGATGTAGCTATTGATTCAACAAAACCTAACATGGGATGGTAACTCTAGCTTCCTGAATGAATGAATGAATTACACAGTATGTTATCATACTTAACCAATACAGATAACAGTTACACTGTGAAAACACAAGGTTCTCTTGCTGAGCAAGAATGTGAATTAAAGAGAATTAAAGTCAGGGATGAGAGCTATACTTATCTGTGGATATAAAGATAGGATTTAGAGTACAGGTAGGAATTACACTTGTCTAATAAAGTGACAGTTGTAAGTTCTCTTCTAAGATATGTGACTTCACTAGTCCAGGGTAGGTAGCTAGGTATCTAGATTTCTTCCCTTGTTGAGCAGGCCTTAAGTTTAGTTAGATAGCTGTTGGATACCTGTGAGAGCTAAGCATTACTATTGTATCACTAATGGTATCTTGCTATCCCATTCATTGCTGTGGTTCGTAAGTCTTAGAGCTGCACTGGGCTATTATTTCTTTCCTCTATTGGAAGCCTATATGGTACTTTCCTGTATTCTGACAGCTAAACCACAGGAAGGAAGTTATTAGATAAGACCCACCTTGTATATTGGGGGATCTGAAGTGTGTGTGGGGGTCCTATAGGACTCTCCTTCAACCTCTGAGAGGCAACCAAGGACAGAAGTAATAGTCTATTTTGTTTATGGGGTGTTTTGGATTATTCTGACCCTAATTTGAGAAAGTTTTAATAAAATACATCTTGAAAAAATATAGAAAAATAACTAACTAAAAAAAAAAAAAAGAAATAGTCACATTCCTTGTTCTTTTTTCTTAATGTTATCGACATAAAAATACCCATTCCAATCTGAATTGCATAAAAAGAATGTATAACAGTTATTTAAAAAAAAACATTATTTATTAAGAAAAACAATTTGTCACAAAAACATCAAACATAGTAAAGCCAATAATTTAGTTTGTTAACACATACTATATTGTCTTTCCCTCTAGAACCTTAAATGGATACTTCAGGGGCAAAAATTAATATCACATGAGTTATCATCATAGCTGGTGGCTGTATAAATGAGCAGAGCAGCAAATAGTGCCAAGTTGTGCTGGTCATTGAGATAACAGTATACCTGCTGCTTAACTCTCTGCAGTGGGGCTCTGTGAATCTGGGGCTGTCTGTGGGGGGGGGGGTATTCCTCTAAATGGTTAGGACATCACTTGACAATAGTCTATGGCTAGAGGAATGATTTCCCTGGGAAAGAAGCTTGGATTGCCTACTGTTCCATTGTTTTTCTCACGACAGTGATGGTAAGGAGAGATGGGGCAGGCAAGGGATTCTTTCCCATCTCTGTCAGAAATTGAATGAGACAAACTCATTCCATGAGATTCTCTAATTTCATCAAAATTATATCTGCTGTCAAGTCAGGTCCCAGCACATTGAAGTCAGAGTGAAAGTGACAGGGTAGATGAATGTGCAGGTCGTACTCCCATTTCCCAAGCAAATGTGGCAAGTGAATAGAATAACGAGGACCAGAAGAGTTAACGCTGTCACCCCATAGGCAAAGCAAATGGACCACTGAGATTGATGAACAAGGTTACTAACCAGGAGTCTCAGTGTATGCCCCGGCCCAGCGGCAAACAGGCTTGCAATTCTATTCTTGGCTCAAGTTCACTGCTGACATTTATGCTGGACAGTAAGTTTTTTCAGCAACTCGGATTGTCATTTACAGTGAAATGTACCTGGTGAAATGACTCATTTAGAGTTTCCAGGGCTCCAAATTGCCACTTCAAATAGGACATACAGCTTAGCCAAATCCCACTGTAAGTACTGCAGATGCAGAGAGACATGGCCCAAATCCACAGGAGACTGAGTGAATTTGAATTCTCGTCCATCTCCTTTTCTCAAATTCAGTTTTCATCTTTGTTTTCTAACTTTGGCAGACAAGTAAGTCTCAAATGACTTAATTGAAAGGGAAAAAACACCGGCTTACAGAGATACTGAAGTGCCTCAAATACTGTTTGTGGAAATATACACATGTGTGATGTTAATTTTAGAAAATTGTTTTCATTTCTGTTTATGTGTTGTAATGATTATGGTTTCCCTTAGAGATATATTTCATAAAAGCATTTGCTTTCATATCATGTGTATGGATGGATGTTTTGCCTACATCTCTCTGCATACCAAGTGCATGCAGTGCCTACAGAGGCCAAAAGAGGACATCAGAGTCTTTGAAACTTGAGTTTTGAGATTGTTGTGAGCCACCATGTGAGTGCTGGCTCTAAACACAGGTACTGTGCAAGAGCAACAAAAGCTCTTAACTTCTAGACCATCTTCCTGGGCTCTAAACCAGCTTTGTTATTCTGACAAGTTCCAATTCCTATTTGTGTCTAGCACTGGACAAAGAGGCTTAAGGTGTTGTTTGTTTGTTTGAGACAGGGTTTCTCTCTGTATCCCTGGCAGTCATGAATCTTACTCTGTAGACCAGGCTGGCCTGGAACTCAGAGATCTGCCTGCCTCTGCCTCCCGAGTGCGGCTTGAGGCTTATGTTTTTTTTCCCCAACTTTTATTATATATTTTATTCATTTACATTTCAAGTGTTATCCAGAAAGTTCCCTATACCCTTCCCCCTCCTGGCCCTGCTCCCCTACCCACCCACTCCCACATCCTGGCCCTGGCGTTCCCCTGTACTGGGGCATATAAAGTCTGCATGACCAAGGGGCCTCTCTTCCCAATGATGGCCAATTAGGCTATCCTCTTCTATATATGCAGCTAGAGACATGAGCTCAGGGGGTACTAGTTAGTTCATGTTATTCTTCCACCTATAGGGTTGAAGACCCCTTCAGCTCCTTGGGTACTTTCTCTAGCTCCTTCCTTGTGTACCCTTTCTGGGCATGTAGCTTTACTCTGTTTCTGTGGCTGTATCGAATATATGTCCCTGGTCTCAGTAATAATGTAAATCCCATAATTAAGCCCTCTGGCTTAGTTTCTTGCATGTACAGTATGAAGACCTATGGCAGCCCTAGCAAAATCCCATCATCAACCATGACACTCTATTCTTCCAGGTTTCTCTGCATTCAGTCAGGTCCTTGATATTTTGTTTTCTTAGGTGTATCCTAGACCCATTTCTTTCTATCAACAAAGTGAATGCAAAGTTTCAGCTTTAGTCATAGACCTGAGTTACTCCCAACAAATTCCAGCAGCTCTGTAATTCTGTGCAGTGATAGGACACTATGTATATCTTAAAAGTGGCAGACAAACAAGGCAAGAGGATATTTAGAGTCACATAACCTTACTCTCCAGGCAACTCAGAAACAAAATACTGTTTCCTATTCTTGCCTTATTTTGATCAATTTTGGAATTAAAATATGATTACATCACTTCCTCTAGTCTCTTTCATGCCTCTCCCCTCTCTTGAGTTCCCTGAATCTTCTCAAAGTTATGGCCTCTTTTCCCCCGTTGTGACGCACAACTATAAACACAACCTGGTAAGACCATTCAGTGTTACTGCCATGAATATGATTACATGGCTGGCTACTTGACATTTAATAACCAATTGGGCTAATCACTATGAAAAACTCTCTCCTTTTCTCAGCATTCCTTAGCTGCCTGTAGGTGTGGCCCCTTGAGATTTCCTTTTCTATATTAGTTTGTCTATTGATATTGAACTCATTCAAGTCTTACTAAGGCAGTCAGGTTATAGGAATACCATGGTTGAAGCCTTTCTGTCATTTCCAGGCATCTTTTTTTGTTTTGTTTTGTTTTGTTTTCTTTTGTTTGTTTGTTTGTGTTTTTTTTGTTTTGAGAAAGATTTCAGTTATATATTCCAATTTCTTTCTGAACTCAGTTATGTATCACAATTTGTCTCTGAACTTACTATGTAATCTGCACTAGTCTCAGACTTGCAGAGATCCTTCTCTTTCAGTCTGCCATGTATGTAATTAAAGTTATATACCAACATACCCAGCCAAATTATTGTATAACAACTGTATTCAAAACAAAATAATAACAATGAAGGATGATATAGAATTCATTTGTGGTATTTACAAAGACATGGCCTGATGATGAAAATATTTAAAAGTAAAAATAAATGTATATGAAATTCAGTTTTTAAGAGGGGTTATAAGGATCCTTTATAGGATGATATACTTTATTGTATTTTTATTGATTAAGGAGATCCAATTTACTGAAGTTACAGGTTTCATTGTAGATTTTATATTCAGTAGTTTTGTAAGTAATTTCTTTGAAAAATGAGAAGAAAATGTCAAAGTTTACAATTTAACTCCAAATACATACATATTTTTAATATAAATTTTCTGTATCAATGGACAAATTAATATCATCCCTCCAATCTTCTGAATTAAGTTATTAATTATCAAAATCATTAAAATGTTTTACATTTAAATTTTTATTTATGAACATCATATCCATTCATTTAAACTAGTTTTACTAATGCATTAAAATGATATTTGGGTCTTAAAAAATTTATAATTTCTTCATTTGTGTTGTCTATATAATGTTTAAATAGAAAAGCTATCATGACTCAAAATGATTCTTTAAAATGTATTATTTCTAATCAAAATTATCCATATTATTTTGCTATCTACACTGTAAGAGAAGAGCTTCTCTTAGCACCTACTAAGAGGGCTATAGCCAACCCAAATCTAACAGAGTGTAGAAACCAACACAACACAACATTAAACAAGACAAAATCACTACTCAAAACTATCTATTCTGTGTGTGTGAGTCTTGCCATGGATAGTGTAACAATGTTCATAATATATGATTATTACTTGATTCCAAAAACTTTTAATAAAAAGTTTGTGATCCAAATTTCCCATGCTACACTGAAAAAGAATTCAGTAAGGCATGCTAGGAAATAAATGTTGAATAAAACATTAACCACTTAAAAAACCAATTAAAGGCAACTCTCTTCATGTGGAGTTTTCAGTCAGACAGCAGAATTCAGCTTTGTGATACATGGAGAGTGCTGACTTTTACACAGGACAGTACAATGTGGGAATAGCAGCCACTGAGAGAAAAGGAAAACTTTCCTTCACTCCTTAGAAAAATAAATGTGATCTTCACAGGACTGACAGTGATGGTAGCTAATTAAACAAGGCTGAAAATAGGTTTTAAATACATACATTTCATCTGCAGTTGGAGGAAGACAGTTGGACTCTACTTAAAACACATTTCCACAAAATGAAGAACCTTCTCTTGTGAATTGTTTACTATTCAGAGCAGCAATGGAGGCATCACATACTACTGACGTTTATAGGTGTCAGTTGTAAGTCATGTTTTTAGTGTATTTGTATTTATCGGAAAAGGACACGAATTGACACTTTGAGGAACAACTCTTCTCCTATGAATTTTACAGTGCAGACATAATGATCTGAGGCTCTGTGAGACACACGAGCCAAAGAGAGGGTGGAGGAGGTTCAGATGGAAACTGGAAATTTGTGGTTGGCCTCCAAATGGGATTCTTTGACTTGGGCTGCTGACTCTGAGAACTCACATCAGATAACAAGGCCCTATGTAGTTAGTCAATGAAAACAGAGGCCTCTAGTTTCTGAATAGAACTGGGAAGCCATTTCTTCTCATGTATTGGGAATATTGTCAAAGAAATGTTAAATGTTACCAATTTAGTCATCTACACAACTTCCAAGGACATCTTTGCCCATAACAAAAACACAGAATCAAATGACACTGGCATCTAAGCTCCTCCCCCTTTTTCTTGAGATATGGCAATATATTTATTCTAAATATTTTTCTATTCATACTATTGATTACGTTATTCATCTAGCAGTAAATATTTAGAGTTAATAAAGAAACTGCTATATTACCACTGTAACATCTATTCTTTTTTTCTATTAGATATTTTCTTTATTTGCATTTCAAATGCTATCCTGAAAGTTCCCTATACCCTCCCCTCGCCCTGCTCCCCTACTCACCCACTCCCACTTCTTGGCCCTGGTGTTCCCCTGTACTGGGACATATAAAGTTTGCAAGACCAAGGGGCCTCTCTCCCAATGATGGCTGACTAGTCCATCTTCTGCTACATATGCAGTTAGAGACACCCAGGGATCCATCCCATAATTAGCCACCAAACCCAGACACTATGGCATATTACAGCACGATTTTGCTGAAAGGACCCTGATATATCTATCTCGAGAGAGGCTATGCCAGTGCCTGGCAAATACATAAGTGGATGCTCACATTCATCTATAGGATGGAACACAGGGCCCCCAATGGAGGATCAAGAGAAAGTACTCAAGGAGCTGAAGGGGCCTGCTATGCTATAGGTGGAACAACAATATGAACTAACCAGTACCCCCAGAGCTCGTGTCTTTAGCTGCATCTAAGCCCTTTTGAAGCTTTATCAAAACCTTTGTCCATCTTTTATTCCATGAAACAGAACCTCTTAAATGTCTACAATGTATACTTGATACACATGTGTGGCCTTTATTAAACATGGAAAGCTTTTCTTCTTTTAGTCACTTTCTATCCCTTGTTACCATAGAATCCTTGAAGTGTCACATATTCCTTAATGCCTTCCTTAATCGTTTTCTACCCCATATATGTCCCTAAGAACTCACTTCCCTGTCTTTGCTCCTATGAAACAATGAATGGTGATTGCAACCAGATAAATACTCATAGTAAAATGTTTAGCCCCTGGAGGCAAATATAAATAAACTCATTCAGCCAATCTAGTTGTGTTCTATGAGGAACACAAAGGCACCAATGTAGTCTCTTAATACTGAGCTTTATATTTTTTGTAGGGAGATAAAGACATAAGAAGTTATGTCAAATCCAGAGCAGCAGTGTAGACATAGATTGAATTAATGAAGAGTACACATTGTTTTAGGGAGGTTGGGTAAAGGATGTCTTAATAAGGCATGCTTACTCTACTTGAGACTGCAGGATGAGATGTAGGAGATATAATTATGGAATGTTTTTGGAGAATAGGTGTTCCAGTATGAAGGGACAGCAAGTGCAGAGGGCACAGAGAGATAATGCTAGAAAATGATACATGAACACCTCAGATATCAAATATACATATGAATGCATGCATGTATGCAACTATGCGTGTATATGTATATATGCAGGAGGCAGATAGCAATAAGAGAAGAAAAAGAAGCCCAAAGTATAAGGAAAAGGTGTAGTTTCCTCAGCAAAAAAAAAAAAAAAAAAAAAAAAAAAAAAAAAAAAAAAAAAAAAAAAAAAAAAAAAAAAAAAAAAAAAAAAAAAAAAAAAAAAAAAAAAGCCCAAAATATGAAGAGATTATCCAAAGCAGATCTGAGACCCAAGGATTCATCCATCATTCTTCTCTACCATTCAAGGGCTTATGTTTCAAAGACAGGCAAAGATCTTAGTGCCACTTAGCTTACCACCATAATTTCTTACATACACCTTGTATAACTAATATCCTATTAACATATAGCTCATTTATAATTGATCTCTTGTCATTGAAAGCCTATCCTGACTTTCATATAAAATTACATATATGGCTGGGTTTTAATTCAAGATTGTATGTGTTAGAAAAGCTGAATACCTGCTGCAATCCTGTTGAGAAAATGCTAAAGAAGGGAGAGGAGAAGAGTGCAATGCCCCTTGTAATCTCCATGCTTCAATCTCTTAGGACATGTGCTGCTATCACACAGTAACCAAACCCTCTATGATCTGCAAAAATAACACTTCTAATATAACACCATGATGAAGCAATACATTAAGAGCTAGAATTATAACTTGACAAAGGCAAGCTGTGTGATGTAGGAGCAAACACAGTTAGGCCCTGAACACACTGCATGATTGATATTGCATGCTATGATCAGTGGAATTGATATTCACCGTGGCACACAAGGCCTTTACTGAAATATAAAGGAGTTTCAACTCACAAACAAGAATGTATGTATCTGTGCTTTACTTAAAATTAAATAAATGTCTGATAGTGCCTTTGAAGAAATATAGCACACCTTTCCTCTGTCTTTCCTAGCTTTCCATGCTAATACTGGTTTTAATATTAATAAGTAAAATTCCATTTAAATTCTTGCTGTTGGCTGATGATACATCCTTCCTCTGCAACCATTAATTACCCTTTTCCTCAATCTTGTGTGGGGTGATACTTATTCCCTTCTGTTGCACAGTATTATGAGTAGAAATGCTTCTTTATCTGTAAAGTGCAGAGGTGGGCATCTGGCTGAAACCCAGGGTCACATGTGATGTATAAATTAAATCAAATAATTTCTCATACGAGTATAGTGAACCACTATTGATTTGAAAGGTCCCATACTTAACTGAAACATGTTTTTAAAAGGCGACAAAAATGATCGAGTTGAGGAATTAAACTAACAGCCACAGAGAGGAAACAATGGTTTTTAATCACACAAAAACCCAAGCAAAGATAAGTAAATCTAAAACTTGATCGCAGCTCCCAGGCAATGCCAAGAAATACATTATTTAATGTTAAGGCTGAACTCAGTGCCAAACCATTTCTTGATCAAGGATTACAAATTCAGTATCATGCTTTTCTTTTGAAAAGGATTTTAATGGCATTTTATCTCCTCAAACCCCAACTATCTCATACTTTGCTTATCTTACCAATCAGGTTCTATTGGGCTTGAAAATATTCATCATCATCATCATCATCATCATCATCATCATCATCATCATCACACATACATGCATACATACTCACACACACACACACACACACACACACACACACACAGAGAGAGAGAGAGAGAGAGAGAGAGAGAGAGGAGTCATTCAACCACTCAATGTACATTTCTTGAAAATCATACCACCAATAATGGGTAAAAGCACATAAGTACTGACTTACAAACTGAAAGGAAATCTGAGATTCGTTTGTAATTTCATTTCATGAACATAGAATCATAGGATGATTATTATTCATAAGAGCATGTACTTTAGGCTCCATGGAACTAAACGAAATTGTGAGATCTTAAGTATAATCATAACATCAGTGCATTTAATTCACAAGTCTGCAGCATTTGTCTGCATGTGGCTGATCTTGGAGCTCTTTAAAATGCAGGAATAATCAAGCTAAATTATTTCCACTTAGTAATGGGTCATTATCCCTGCTTACTATCTGCTACTGACTCATAATCAAGGTTTCGATCTAATCAATAATTGTGTTTTTTCTGACTGAGTTAATTTATATTTTTATGTTTCAGTTGAATCTTTTATTTATTTTCATATAAGGATTCGTTCCTTGAGAATAGTACACGAGTTTTGTGTGTGAAAGCAGCTTTTTGGAAACAAAGGAAAACATAATTGTTTGAAGTTTGTTTTCCAATAAAACATTCAGAAGTAACTAAATTTGTTTGAACTCAAAGAATAAAGTAATTTATATTAAAACTAAAAAGCTTTTCAATCATGTGTAAACATGAACAGTTTGATTACTAAGTCATCCTATGGATGAAAATTATTTTTATAATAATAATTAGAAGAAAAAACACATACATCTTTCAATAAAAAAATCTGATAAGTTATTTTTGAGCAAACTTGATAGTATTTCCCTGTAGTCTGTCTACCTTATTCTAAAATTATTTCATTTGATAATTTTTAAGTTCACATGCAAAATAATATTTTTTATTTTATCATGACATATTGGTACATGGATGTCATCCAAAATTTTTCATTTCTCCCCCTCCCTTATATCCTTCCTTCTCCAGAAAATCTGTCCTGCAACCAAATATTGTATTAATCTCATTTAGTCACATGATTGTTCCTGACAGGAATATGAGTGCAAAGTGAGTTCATAAGTGTGCATATATCATAGAGTTTATTCACACAACCTGTAGTAGATGATACATTTCATAGAGCCGCAGCGAAGTTTTCCATATAGTAAGTATATATTGTTCCCTGACACATCACTGTTAAATATGCAAATGTAGATTTTCTTATGGTGGTGTGGATAATAAGATGGAGGAGACCTATTCTTCTCAGAACTCTAGTGATCTAAAGCTAAAGGTCTCAGCACCTGATGACCTCGGCTAATCAAGCATGTACTACAGAGGACTCAGAAATTCATGCCGATTGCCTTCCCAATTTAAACACTTGTGTAATGTAAATGCATTAACGAGTTGATTCTAGGAAAATGCTATCTCCTAGCCTTGTAACTGAGGGAATGGTTACTTGGAAGCAGACACTGTAATTAGAACATCTTATCACTAAGATAAGCAAAGCAAGAGAAATTGGTGTGAAGTTAATAGCCTGTATACAGATGGCCTGTTCCTAAAAGAAGCTTTGAATAGAAATAAGTTGTACATCTGTTAACTGTAAAACAGGCAAAGAGACAACAAATTTAATGATCCTTTACTACCTCAAAAGATACAAACTTAGGCTGTCTAAAAAAGATATATAGGTGGCAGCCTCAAAGATGGCGCACAATGAGCCCAGACAATTAATATTTATGGTCAGCCTTGTCTGAGCAGGATCTACTGACCTTATTGTAATATAAAGAATGAAGCAAAACTGGAAGTGGCAAGAAGACTGTTATATCTTGAGTTGTCATGTCTTACTATGAAGCAAACTATCCACCATGTTATAAGATGTGCCATGTAAGGTCCATGTAGTGAGAAAATTATGGCAGGAGCCAAACTTCTTGGTACTTGGTGGCTGTTAGCAATCAACTCTGGGCTATGATGCACACTGACTCTAGTCAAGCTTGCAGCTGTGACTGGGACTCCAATGGATGTCTTGATGACAGCCTCATGAGAGGCCGAGCTGCCAGTACCTAGATAAACTACCCAAGTTCTCAGACTCAGAGAGACTGGAAAACAGTATACATTTGTTACTTTAAGCCACTGCTTTTTGAAGTGGATTTTTAACATCATGATTGGAAGGGAGGGATTGGGCAGCTGCTTAGACACAGTATGTATTGCATGAGGTACCAAAGAACTAAAGAATTAATGTACATAAGAAGCACTATAACAATGCTATGTGCTTATAAAGGAAATAAAATCCTGAAGATCTTTTCCTTAGTTATTGGAAAATATGAATGATATTTTAGCAACATGTCACAATGAATAACTTGGATACAGTTCACATGTGTAGAGGTTAAAATCACAAAGCATTCTTTAAAAACAGATAATGGGTGTCTATGTGCTGTATGTTATTTGGAGCTAATTATATTCTCTGCATCATAAAGTTATAAAGCTAAATTCTGTAAGAAGAAGGTATTTGAAAATAAAATCTGTCTTCTAATTTTTTTAGGTTAACCTTAAAATCCTTAAACCCCAGAGAACAGATTGACAGGCATCTTTTTAAATAAGCCTCTAAAACAGCCATTTCGATGACAAGATCTGCCAAAATTCTAGGACTGAGGCCATATAGCTAGTCACGTGTAATTATGCTTTAATTTGAAACAGTTCTCTCATGTTTTGTTTAAAAAATAGTGCTTAACTACACCCTAGGTAAAAAAATGTCAAAGAATACAACATTTTTTAGGTTGGCAGACCTTTACCATACAGTCTTTCATCCTTAAATCATCTCTCTACAATCTAAAATGCACTAATAAAAACATTCAAGAGAAAATATATATATATATATATATATATATATATATATATATATATATATATATATATGCAGACATCTTTTAGATCTGGGAAAACTACTGATCCCTGACATCTGCCTGAAGAAATAAAAGGTAAAGAAAAATGTAGTAAAATTAGCACCTTTAAAAAAACTTCATCATAATTGAAAGAGTGCCCTTTACAACTCAGAGGATTTCAGAAGGATTCTGTCCCTTCCCCTAGTTATCCCGGGTAAATAGTGTAATGGATTTGTATTTATAGAAGAGAACTTGTTTTTGAGGAAAATTATAACATTGTTGATGAATGTAGAATATCACCATGAAACATCAGTTTTGAACATTGAAGAATAATGTGTGTGTGTGTGTGTGTGTGTGTGTGTGTGTGTGTGTGTGTGTGTGTTAATAAAATGTAATAGAGGAAACTAAAATCACATATCTGTTCAAATAATAACTTATTACTTTGTAACATATATGTAAGAAAGTCCAGTTGTATTTTATCAGTCTTACCAAAGAAACTAAAGCTAAATATTAATCTATATGTTTATGCATAAAAACACGCAACTATACAAACACACACGAGAGAAAGAGAAAGAAAGAGAAAGAGAAAGAATAAGAAATCAGATATTTTGTGAACATTAAACTTGAGTAAAATTTGTTCTGAGATGCCATTTTATCTTTCCTCAATGGCTAGTATTCTTTCCTCTAAAGTCACATGTGTCTAGTGTGAACTACTTGCCCACTGAACTCTGTAAAGAGCAATTGCCCTCTGTCCCAGTTGGAACCTCCTCTCACCTTGGTCCTCATTGCTCCTCATTCCTGGCAGCCCCCGCCCTCTGGCCATCCCAGCCCTCTGCCCTTCAGCCAACAGAGAGAGCATCTGTGTCCCTACGCACATGGTAGTCATTAACACTGAAAGAGGACAGAGAGAAGCAAGGCTTCCCGAAATCAATGTGACAGCCCCAAGATTTGCTTATAAAAACGCTGCCATTTTAAACTTAGGTGAGTTCATCAGTCAGACAGAGATATGAATCTTGTCATTTTCTAAGGCCACATAATGAAGAGAAGAGAGAATGGGACAATGAGAATGGCAAGCCAAATGAGAAAATTGAAGGCTGAGAAATCCTGATTAGACACATTCTGGAGAACTTACTGAATACATAAAAAGACATTTAGGGTTGCACTTTTTTTGCTGGGTTAAAAAGAAGAAAAAATATTTCTAACACGCTATCAAATGTACCTAAACACTGATAATTCTTGGTATTAACCTTTATGAATATTGAAAAGAAATGCTTTTTCATGTGTCCCAAATGTATTTGAGGTTAATTTAGAATTAGTACATTCATTACATGTTCTATTTACCTAAGTGTCTGTAAATAAGACTTGTATTAATTTGAGATGCTGACACATTTGCTGAGATGTTCCCAAGTACAGAAGGAAGTTCTCTCTGGAAAGGGGAAAAAATTCACTCTGAAACAGAGCCTCAAACAACACTTAATACTAATCTTATTTTTCCCTAAATTTATCTCAGACACATTCTAAAAACTCATTTTTGCAACCAGTGTTCAAGTGGAAATCAAATATTACAGATACAATGGAAGAACCCAGCTATCTCCAAAGTAATAATTTTGCAATAACGTGTACACACTGGGAAGCCTTGGAGTGTTTTTGAAGTACTTATTTTTTTTTTATAACAGCAAATTAATTATACCTGCAGTTAGAAAAGAATCCATTTCTGCTGTAACCAAACTTTACCAGATTTGAATAGTACTGAATGTAATGCTGTGGAGCTCTGCTTCTTATGGATACATATCCCCATGAAGCCCCAATGTAGAGCACTGTGCTCTCCTCATTAGCAACATTAAATTTATGCTTTGAAAAACAGGAGTCTAAGAACTACAGCCCAGAATAATGTGCCAAGTTTTATTTAAATGATAAAGACATAGCAGAAACCAGCGCGCCTTATAGTCCAGTCTATAGCCCCTGTTTGAGGAAACTCTATGTTTAGAAAGAAATGTACCAGTATCCCTGCACTTCCCAAGATGGGCAGATTTTGGAATATTTCTCCTACTACTACTTGTGGAAGCATGCAACTTTATACTATTAAAAGGAAAATTAATACACAAGCAAATCAGGACAAAAAACAAAGCTAGTACCAGAGAAACATTTGAAAAACCTGGCAGCATCATTAGCCATTGGTGAAATATAAAATAACACCAAAATGAAATAGATTTTACTTTAGGGTTACCGAATGCACATAATAAAGCACAGCGCACACTAACAAAAGTTGACAAGAATGAGGGAATGTTGGGAATCTCACCCACAGCTGGTAAGGATCAAAATGGAGTGACAGCTTTGGAGAGAAAATTATTAGGGATATGGGCTTCAGGAAGAAGTAGGAACAATGTCCCAGGCAGAAGGGACCCTCACCAAGGCTAAAGAAAGAGAAGAGACATTATGACAATAAGTCTGGAATGTGAAGTACCAGAGAGTTTAGTGGGTTCACCTGGGGACACTAGTAGAAAAGCTGATAGCATTAAAAAGGGGGGAGGTAATTTTTAGAATAGTAGCAGTGATGTGCTTTAATGTATCTATTTGAAGAGATAGCAATTAAGTCCTGCATACCCTTCAATAATCAAAATAATACATGGTTTAAATGTCTGCTGTATATCCAGCTAGGATTGTGTGTGTGTGTGTGTGTGTGTGTGTGTGTGTGTGTGTGTGTGTGTGTGTGTGTGTATGTGTGTGTGACAAGTTTATTCTGGAACTATTCAATACAAGAGGCCTGTATTTAATTTCTGCCAACAATTGGAAACCAATAAACTGTGAAAACTGAAGTGATCAGTTGGTAAGAACTGTAAGCTGGACTATGGAGTGACTCAGTAACTGAAGTGCTAGCTATAAAAATAAGAGGACCTTGGGTTTGATTTGCAGTAAACAATGAGAGTCTGGAAAAGGCTCTTGGAATCCTCCTAGCACCAAGGAAGATACATGGGACTTAATGGGCTGTCATTTTAATAAAATGAGCAAGCTTCATGTCAGTGAGAGGCACTGTAAAAATTTAAGGTATTTTACATCAACCTATGGCCTCAGCACTCAAGTGTATGCATGCATAACTTATGCACATATGCATAACTGTATGTGCATGTGTGTGAGCAAGTACACACACATACACAGAGAAGAAGAGGGGAAGAGGGAGAGGGAGAGGGAGAGGAAGATGGGAGCCTAGTAAAGTGTTTTCCAGATTCCCCACATATCATCTTTTTTTTTTAGCAGAAAACAAGCCTGTTCCATCAAACATTACCTATCTGTATTTGATAATCATGAGTCAACAATTCTAGTATCTTGTGCGGATATCCAATCCACAGAACACTTGTACCACTGAAGTTCATCTCAGTCATTATTTACAATATTGGGAATTTTGACTTTCCTCTTGAATTTCTCACAGACTGTCATTCCTGTTAGTCTCGTGAGTCAGAAATCTTAGCTCTAATGAGGCCAAGGACATAGGTTCTCATTAAAAAGAATGTGAGAAGAAATGCGCTGTTTTCCATAGACTGCATCCTGAAAGTGATCGAGTCACTCATGACAGGAAGCATGCTTTATTTAGACCAACCCATGTCATAAATGGGAGAACTACAGGATGGCTTGCACTAATCATCCCTGAACACATATCAGGCGATATGGAAGGAAATAATGCACACCCAAGGAACACTTTCTGAGTGCACACACAGGCAATTTCAAATAAAAATTATTAATAAGATTGTCTTCTCACAATAAATATTACAAGGGAGCTCTCGAGGATATTCTTGGAAACCTACTGCCACTTTCCCCAGAGTATGAAATATGTTCCTCTCGGGTTATCTGACTTTATAATGTACTGCTTTGTTGAATGTTGTTGTTGTTGTTTTAAAATCATAATTGTGTCCAATGAGAAGTGAAGAAAATCATGACACCAAAAGGAGAGCCTCTGATACCCCCTTTGTTATGCCGAAAAGTAGGAGGTCTTCTGCCTGATCTCACAGTCTTATAGCAGCTTTTGCAAATTCAGAAAAACATAGAAAGTGCTGTTGACTCCTTCAAAGAGATAATCACATATGACAGTTAATCACAACCAAACTACAAGCTGAGGGCTTTTGGTGTGGATAGCAAGGTAGTTGAGACCAATGCATGCTCATCTTGAATATCACTTATAAAGTGACTTCATTGATAAAATAATCTTTTTCTTCTTTTGTTTTTTTTTCCCTCTTTGGTTTTTCGAGACAGGGTTTCTCTGTGTAGCCCTGGCTGTCCTGGAACTCACTTTGTAGGCCAGGCTGGCCTCTAACTCAGAAATCCGCCTGCCTCTGCCTCCCAAGTGCTGGGATTAAAGGCGTGCGCCACCACGCCCAGCCCTTGATCAAACAATCTTATGAGAGAACACCACAAAGCCATTTGATGGTCAGACAAAAATCTCCAGAAACTTTCCTTTGCTGGAAGACTTTGTGATTCTTAAAAACATGACACATGGCCAGGGAAGCAGATAGGTTAACTGAAGCTCACTCCCTGCTCTCTTCCAAATCATATTCTTCAGACTCATCTCCAGCCTTTTAGTAGAGCACCTGCTGAGTCCCACTATCTCCTTTCTGGATATATATATATATATATATATATATATATATATCAAAACAATAGCAAACACAAATGATCATTTTATTCCCTGCTGAAAACCTGAAAAGTTGACAAAATCCAATACCCCTTCATGATAAAAATTTGAAGAGACCAGAGACCAGGGATCTAAGGATCACACCTAACCACAATAAAAACATTTTAAATTATCTAATATAGATAGATAGTTAGATAGATAGATAGATAGATAGATAGATAGATAGATAGATGATAGATAGAGACATAGTCATAGATTAGATTTAGCATTTTCTTTGACTTAGTATTCATTTATCCTATTGTGTGTTCAATGCCTGAGAATCCTGTTTGATCTTTCATATTCTGCTGGTGAGGCTTGTCTCTGAGATTCACATTTGAGTTCCTGAATTCTCTTTTGCATATTTCCTTTTACCTGTTCTCTTTAAAATTCTATTTCCAATGTTAAGTCTTTAGCTGTTTTGTGCATTTGCTTTCAGTTTGCTTTTGTTTCTATAGTTTTTTAAAAGGGATTTATTTATTTATTTTTCTTTAAGAACCTCTATAATATTTATAAAGCTTGATTTAATGACTGTGTGTGTGTGTGTGTGTGTGTGTGTGTGTGTGTGTGTGTGTGTGTGTGTGTGTTATGTTGCACTACTCAGAGACTGCTCTAATGAGGACATACTATCTTGGCTCTCATTGCTTGCGTTTCTACTCTGGCGTCTAGGTATCTCAGTTTGGGGTAATTATAATTTTAGGTACTGACTTCTGGTCTTTTCTTTGTTCATTAATTTGTTCCTTCGTTTTTGTTCTATAAAATTTATTTTTATTTTCTAGATGACGGAATAGGATGTAAGCCTTACCCAAGCCATATGGACACAGCTTGGAATGAGCCCAGAACATTTTTGTCTCTGCTTTCACTATCCCTAGGTCTAGGTATGGTAGCTTCTAAACTCTGTACCTACTAAACTAGGCTAGAATAATTTCAGCTCTGAGATTTACTGCTGAATAAGTTCACTATATTGAACTCTGGCTGGCTTGTTCAACTCATCTTTTCTGGCTCAAAATACCTTTCCAAGGTGACTGATTCAAACTGACTTCTCTCAGCTTCTCACTGAATTGCAATGCTTGGAAAAACTGCCTCTGATTTCTAGGAACTGTACTCACTGAACAGTCCTTCATCCTGTCTGTTTTCATGGGAGTTGGGGCTTAACCTATCTCTGACTCATTCTATCAAATCTTTCTCTCACTATTAACTTTGTCTGGCCCTCAATTAGATGTCAATTTCAAATATTGCTGCTTCCTTCTAAAAACTAAATTAACCTACATTATTTGGGATTAAAGGTGTGTGGCAGGTCTACATTCCAGCTGGATCACACAGACATAGATCTTTGTATATGATCCTTTGCCAGAGAAGATATATTGCTAGATTAAAATTTCTCTACACTGTTGCCCTCTTTTGTTCTTTTAAAGAGTCTATGGCAGCTGTGTGTTATCTGGTAGAAAATGCTTTTGAGGTGTGACAACTAGAGGGTTCCAGGTAAGATATACTAGGTCTTAAGAGGTGACATTTAAGGATGCTGATGGACTGGTAGGTAGATAAGGTGCTCCACAGGAGGAAGGAAATCAAGATATTTCATCAGGATCTGCTATATATATGCAAAACATCTAGGAAATAGGAGACAGTATGAACTACTAAATCTAAGGAAAGTAGAAATAGAGAAAGAAGAAGAAACACAGGTCAAAGGCACAGAACATATTTTCAACAAAATTATAGAAAATTTTCCTAGCTTAACGAAAAAGATGTTAAGAGAAATTAAAGAAAAGTAATTCTTGCTTCCTGTTATTTTTCTTGTTAAAGTTAGGATTCTATTCTTGGGGCTGTCTTTTAGGTTAGTTGAAGGATTACTTTCTTGCTTTTTCTAGGGTGTAATTTCCATCCTTGCATTGGTGTTTTTCCTTGATTATCATTTGAAGGGCTGGATTCATGGAAAGATGGCTCTTGACTCTAGCTGCATATGTAGCAGAAGATGGCCTAGTCGGCCATCATTGGGAAGAGATGCCCCTTGGTCTTGAAAACGTTATATGCCCCAATACAGGGGAATGCCAGGGCCAGGAATTGGGAGTGGGTGGGTAGGGGAGCAGGGTGGGGGGGGAGGGGCATAGGGAACTTTCAGGATAGCATTTTTAATGTAAATTAAGAAAATATCTAATAATAAAAGAAGAAGAAGGAAGAGGAAGAAGAAGAGGAGGAGGAGGAGGAGGAGGAAGAGGAGGAGGAAGAAGAAGAAGAAGAAGAAGAAGAAGAAGAAGAAGAAGAAGAAGAAGAAGAAGAAGAAGAAGAAGAAGAAGAAGAAGAAGAAGACATTCAAGGTACAAGAAGCTTATAAAATACCAAACATACTGGACCAGAGAGGAACTTCACCTCTAAACATAATAATCAAAACACTAAAAATACACAGAAGAAAGAAAGAATATTAGAAGCTAAAAGGAAAAATGAGCAAGTTAACATGTAAAGGAACACTTTTTAGAATTACATCTGACTTTAATACAATGGTTTTGAGTTTCTTTCCATTTAATTTAATATTGGCTATAGGCTTGCTGTAAATTGTCTTTATTGTTAGGTGTGATCTTTATATATCCCTGGTCTCTTCAAAACTTTCATCATGAAGGACTATTTGGATTTATCAAAGGCTTTTTCAACATCTAGTGAGATGGTCATTTGTACTTTTTTTCTTTCAATTTGTTTATATGGTAGATTACTTTCACTGATTGCCATATGTTGAAACATTCCTGCATATCTGGAATAAAGTCTACTTGATCATAGGGGATGATAATCTTGATGGGTTCTTGGATTCAGTTTACAAGTGTTTTATTGAGTGAATTTGGATATATGTCCACGAGGAAACTCAGTATGCAATTTTCTTTGTTGAATCTTTATGTGGTTTGGGTATCAGGGTGATTTCAGCCTAGTCAAATGAAATTGACAATGTTTATGTTTCTTTTTTATTCTGTGAAATTATTTGAGGACCAATGGCATTTGCTCTTCTTTGAAAATCTGGTAGAATTCTGACTTAAAACCACCAGTCTCAGGTCCTTTTGTTGTTGGTAGTGGTGTTGTTGTTGTTTGGGAGACTTTTAATGACTACTTCTATTTTCTAGATGGCCAGGAACCACATACAGGACAGCTTTGAGACCCAGCATAAAATCAAGCATGACTTGCAAATATAAATGAAAATAAAAAGTGAATAGAATGATTCCTAGTGATATTCTACAGGATAGATTGGTGCGTAACACACTTGTCTTCAGAAGCATCATAAAGCAGCTGATAGGAGCAGATGCAGAGACCCACAGGGGAACATGAGATGAGCCAGGGGAAACCCACAGAAGACCAGGATTGTAGGAGAAGGAGGGTAGGAGAACAACATGAGAACATGGCCTAAGAATCAATTAAGCAGTACTCATAGGGATTCACAGAGGAGACCAAAGTCACAAATACAGAGCCTCAAGGCCTGAGCAGTTTATTCCTAATTGCTTTTACTGCTCACAAAGCCAATATAATGGAATTTTCTTTTTGTTAAAGGTCTCTTAAATTTTGAATCTTTTAAAAGTAGTGAATAACAGGTCAATAGTTTTTCTATGAGTACTGCAAAAGTAAGTGGACTAGGTAACAAGTAGACTGCTTTACACAGCCAAGATAACAGGAATAATTTAAATTGACTTCTTACAATATTTCGACCATTTTGCCCTCATGCAACACTTCCCATATTCTCTCACAAAAATACAGTTTTAAACTCATTCAGTCTAGATAAAATTGAACTCACTTTAAAGAGCAGATATTTTAATTCTACATATATGTGGATATAGGTGTATATGCATGCTATGTGCTTTTTATATTATAGCCATAGCTGGTCCTCCTAGTCTCTACAAGTCTCAGTGGAATTTTTCATTCCTGAATGTTCAACAATAGGGAGCCAAGAAACCCATAGATGGCTATATTTGTATTAAAAAAGATATGGCAACAGCATCTAATATTTGCCATCTTTTGTTACAAATGAACACGTCTACTCATTTTCTGGAAATCTCATGAAATTCACTCTAGACAGAAATTAATTTCAATATTTTATCGGATGGCAGAATAATGAATTTATTGACCTCTTGAAAATACTTGTGACCATTCGCCTCTCTCAACTCTCCATTACAATTCCTTAACCTCCTTAGAATGCAGCACAACCAGGAGACCTCTGATCAGGGACTAATGGAGAAAGCCATGCAGCAAAGTATTCTTGTTTATCGTTCAGAATTTATCAGTATGTTCCACTAGATAAAGTAGAATACTTACTGAATTATCTATCCTCTTGACTTGTGTCATCTCTCTGGGGATCCATGCTCAGTACAATTTTAAATATGTGAGTAAAAATTTAGCAAACATTATGTGTTATGAAAGTATAATAAGGTCTGTAGACTCAGATAAGATTTAAGGTTTTAGTGTCTGGCCAGTAATTCAAGGAACAAAACACAGTATGAAAACTACATTATCTACAAATGTGATGAAAGATAAATGTTATGCCCTCTCCCTTTTTAATAAGCCACCATGTCTGAATGGTGTTGTCCACATGTGCAGAGTTGTGAGGCACCCTACTGGCAGTCATTTTCCCTAGACACGGAAGTAAACAGAAGACATGTTGGGGGCTGAGGTGGAGCCAGAGGACTTGTGGACATTATGAACAAGATTCATAGTCTGCACTATATATATTGAAATATCAAGGTGTAAACTTCAAACAACAAAACAATATCAACCAGCCAGGCCCCCCAGAGCTCCCAGGGACTAAAGCACCAACCAAAGAGTATACATGGAGGGACCCATGGCTCCAGCGACATATGTAGCAGAAGATAGCCTTGTCAGGCATCAATGGGAGGAGAGGCCCTTGGTCCTGTGAAGGCTCCATGCCCCCTTGAGGAGAAAGCCAGGGCAGGGAGACAGGAGTAGGTGGGTGGGTGGGTGGAGGAACACCCTCATAGAAGCATAGAGAGGGGGAATGAGATAAGAAGTTTCAGGAGGAAGGACCAGGAAAGGGGAAAACATTAGAAATGTAAATAAAGAAAATATCCAATAAATAAAAGAAAAAGAAAAGGAAAAAACCCATAAAATTATGTGAGGATGCCACTAGTGTTGTTATTATGGAAGAGACTCAAATATCAGAATTTAACAAAACAGAGTTTGGTTGTTTGCCTGCAAATACATTGTTTGATTTCACTTAAGGATTTCAGGGGAGAAAACAGGGAAGCAATGGGTCTGGCTTTCCCTGTCAGAGCCACGGAGAGTTGGTTCAAGACACTGTTTTAATCTAAATCCCACACTTACTGACTTATTTGTATAGCATTTGCATGTAATCTATAGGCAGATGCCTATATTCTTTAGATCATTTCCTGAGTAAATTTAATGAATACTACAGTGACATGCTAGGTGATTACTTGCTATATTTTACCTTTTAGGAGTTTGTGATAAAGAAATATCTGTGCAAGTTCAGTAAAGACTAATACTTCACATGCTTGCTTGAGTCTGCAAATATGGAACCAATGGATAAACATGTGCAGCCATGATAGTCATACTGAAGGTTGTAATCTTATAGGTCTGTAGTCTCAAAATAGTAGATGAGAGACAATAAGCCTGTAATATCAAGGGTTACCCCCATGACACAGAAATGGGAAGGAGAGAAATAAAATTCCCTGTATCCTTGTAAAAGTACAAAATGAAACTAACATGAGTGGAGACGGAATGCAGAAAGGACAAACACACAGACACAAAGAGGAGATCTGGGATTGGTGTGGACTCATGGATGGTGAAGCCATTGAAATTTGGAAGCTCAGGTTTATTATACAGAATTGAACACACCTGTAGGACTATTGTATAATACGGAGAAAAGGAGGTAGGGCTTATAGTGTCCAGCTGAATTAAGAAGGCAGGTCTAACTAATTCAGTATATCTGTCTCTGGGAACAATCCTCAGGTCATATACATCTGGAAGGAGAATGCTTCAGCATACATTTTCAACATCACTCAGACAATGGTGGAAATATGTGCCTCATACTGGAGCAGTTTTCAATGGGTCTAAAGCATTATTGTCTTTGTGGTACTCAAGCCCATGCCAATCAGTGCACACTCACTCAGGTCTTTATTCATTTCATAATCTACTTCCATATATCTTTAAAGTCACAGAGTCATTAGTCACAGAGTCATGTTCCTGTTTGTACCAATATGGGAGCCAGTAACACAAAGCCAACACATACAGGGCAAACCTGGTCTTGATAGGGACAGAAAGCTTGAGGTTGTCTGTGACTGCTTTGCAACACATAGCTGTGAATGTCTTGGGTATCAACTGAGAAACACTTTCAGACACAGTGCTGTTGGTTCTAATATCTGATTGTGCATTATTTGAAAAAGATGCATGAATCATAACACAACAAGCTGAGGTGAGGCTATGCTGGGATAGGACTCTATCCAAGTCAGCCCTTGATTAGGAGTAGGATTTGAATACAAGTACTAATATAGAATGTTATGAAAGTGTTTTTAATCATATATAAGGCATTTTACATTTTTATAAATATGTACGCATCTTATAAAATATTTGTAATATGTAATTATTAATCTTATTTATAATGTATAAAGTAATCATCAGAATTATTTATATAAATTTTTCATCTCTTTTGGAGATTAAAATATAATTACACAATTTCTATCTTTCCTTTCCTACTTCCAAATCCTCCTATATGTACCTCCTTGTTCTCTTTCAAAATCATAGCCTCAAAAAGGTGTTGTTGCATGCATATTTTATAGATCTCTGCATTTGAATAAAAGTGGTATGGTAGTTCATATATAGATTTAGAGAAAATTAAACACTATTTTAAGAACCAAAAGAGGAAGCACATGAGTCACAAGGAATATAGACTCTGTCTTTCAAGGAGATTGGATTTAGGAATCTAATTTTTGCCATAATGATAAGTCATATGCTTTTAGTTATTGAATATGCCTTGTGAGGGAGACGAGTTGAGGAAGTTCATTACAAATTGAGTTCATTGGCATTATGAAGCAACTTTTACCCAATATAGTAACAGGTGAATCTAAAATAGTGTATTTGATCCAAAATTTTTACTACTATTTATGTACACAAAAGAAATGGAGTTAGTATGCCAGACATACACCTCGATTCCCTTGTTTATTGAGGCATTATTAATACCGACAAGGGAGAGTAACAACCCAAGAAAAACAATCCAAGTACTGATTAATTGAATGGAAAGAAACACACACATCCATATATTTATAAAATATGATTCAATTACAAGAATGAATTCTTTTCACATGAAATAACACAGATGAGGGAAGGAAATTAAGGAACTCCCCCAAAACAAAAGATCACATATCTTGATCTAAGAAATCTAAAAGTTAGCCTTATAGAGGCTGAGGGTAGAATTCTTGTTCCCTGAACCTGGAAGCAGTAGAAGGAGAGGAATGGAGGCTAGCCCAATACATTACAAGTTAACTAGAATCAATTAAGTTGATGTTACTGCACATTCAGATGACTATAGACTACAAAGGAAGCAACGTCAAAAAGTCACAATTATCTTGAAAGTGTTTATCACAGAGAAATGATGTCAGAAAAGATATATGATTTAACATGAATATAGCAATGAGCAAAATATACATGTTTATATACATTTTTATGTTTAAATGTCAGTTAAAATCTTTTAAAATTATCACAGACTCTGACATGGTCAAGTGAGTTCTCTCTCTTGTGGATTATCACATTATTCCAGACCAAGGAGTCAAGGAAGCTCTTGTTACCTATACTGTTTAAGTGTTGTTTTTACAAGAAGGGTAATGATGTTGCATGATGCCAGTTCCAACCAACAGGTAAGTAATCACTCATTTCTTACAATAAAGAACCTTTTAAAAATCCCTTCACTCATTAACTAATAACCTTTCAAATACATTTGTCTTCTGAAGTCCTGTGTTGATTTTTGCTAAAATGCTTGAGGAGAAACACATTACATCTAATCAAGCCTTGTTTAAACATTGCCATCAAACACAAGTTCATACATATCTTTCATCCCTTTTGCTAAGGAGAATCATATGTCTTCAGAGTAATCCATCATTATAAAGGAAAGCATGAATGGATGAAGTTGGAAGTTAGGAACATCCTTTAGTCTAAAGTAAATTTAAAACAAAAAATCATGGATTCATTATTAGTTTCAATTTAACTGCTGAAGTTGGCCTAAGAAACTTCTTGGCCACATAAATCTGATCTCATGAAAGCTTCTCTGAACTGGCTTATAGAAACTCTCCATCCCTTCCTAGTTAGAAAGAATAGGTCCAGAGCACATGTAAATGCACTCAACACTTGCTGGACTCAGTAGGTGCTACACACACACACACACACACACACACACACACACACACACACACACGAATCACAAGTTTAAAATTATTTTCTGAACACATGATTACATATCACTATTAGTTTTTCATTGATGTGACAAATTCCTGACATAAATAACTTGAGTAAAGACTGATTCTTTGAGTTCAAAGCCTCGGGTGTATATACTCTAACCCTCAGAGAGCTGAACTGTGCCAAGGCCACAGCACTGTGGTTGGAATACTTAGTGGAAGAAAACTGCTCATCTAAGGGTGGACAAGAAGCAGAAAAAAAGATAATAGAAAGATCCTCAGTGAAGGTACACCTTGAAAATCATGCCCTCAGTGACCCACTTTCTATATTCGAGCTCTATTCCCTAATAGTCTGTTCATTAAAAATGTATCAGTGAACGATCCCATTGATGAATTGGCACTTTCATAAGAAGATTAGCTTTCAGTGAAAACACCAGGAGAACTCCTCCAAAACAGTAACCTGTGGTGAACAATGTATATTAAAAAATACTGCTCACACCAACCACCTAACTCCTATACCAATGGTCTTGTCTTTTTTGATATCTTTGCTTTATCTAAACATCTGTCATATTATAATAGGTTACTTCTATTTTATATTTTATATTCATTGTATAATATATAAAAACCTAACTCATATACTTATGAGTTATGGAAATGTATATAGGGACACAATCCACAAAACCACTTAGTATTTGTAGGGGTTTCTTGGATAACAAAAAATATGGTATTTTCTTTTTAAATTAAATACAATAATTCAGAATAAATCTGATAATGGTTTCTTTGATATTGTTTTTAATATTTATATGTTTAAATTCATATGTACATATTATGAAGTGTGTAGACTTTCCTGAGATGTGATTCTATATTTCTGGAACTGGCTCAGATATTATACCAGAGCCTAAGGGGGCATATGCTTAGCATGGTGGGACACTCAAGACTACAATATTTTGAATTATGCATGGGTAGAGAAAGGACGTTAAAGATTAAGTAGAAGAATATTAAGTTATCCACTGACTTTTATAGAATATAATTGTCACTTACTGGAAGATCAGAATGTGTAGGGTTTCTTCAGTTAACCCATGACCCTAATGACAAATGCCTTTCTACAGTTCCTTTTTTTTTTTTTCTCTGTCATACACACATATTTGGCAATGTGTCTGCTTACTCGTACATGTACAAAAGTTGGCATCATTGTGCATTATCTTTTCAAAATCAAAAAATAAAATGTTTTTATTGGTTGTCCAGATTTTTTTTTTAGATGAGAACGTTAGAATTGCATAGGATGCAATATGATTTTACAGGAACTCAGACTTGGGTTACAGGAATGATTAAAACAATATCCTTGTTACTCAATACACAAATGTAGGACTAAATTATTACTTTGGTGTTTGTAATATTCATAGGACTACCACAATGCTGATTGTATTTGGATGAAAAAGAACTATTTGAATGAAATAATTCTTTTCAGGAAGAAAAAAAATCCAAGAGAAGAACAACACAAAAGGAAGGCCTAAGGAGTAAAGACAAATCTGTGAAAAGGGGGATAAAAGATAATTATGGCACCTTACTGTGCAAGGATGAGATCAATCCCTAGGCCATAGAGAACCCTAAGGAGGAAAGTAATACAATTATTAAAGCACTTTTGCTACAACAGAATTAGAGCGGAGGTATGGTGTGTCCGGAGAGAGGGGTAGATTCTTATAGAAGGCTTAGGGACTGGGACTGGAGAATATCCATAAGCATTCAAGAAACTTCATTTAAGAAAAAGATACTAGGAAGGAAAGCCACTGGAGAGATTACAGAGGACTGACAGAAGAATGGGCTAGTTGAAGACTCACGACCCACCCCTAAATAAGTATTATCTATTTTAAAAAGAACAGAGAAGTCATAAAATGACCTTGAGGTGAACCCAGAAAACTGGTACTAAAGAGATAGCTTATAAAAATTGAAGGGTCAATGACTTAGTCAAGATTTCTCTACTTCTGCATAAAACATCAGGATCAATAAGCAAGTTGGGGAAGAAAGGGTTTATTTAGCTTATACTTCCACATTGGTGTTCATCACCAAAGGAAGTCAGAACAGGAACTCATATAGGGTAGGAACTTGGAGGCAGGAGTGGATGCAGAAGCCATGGAGGAATGCTGCTTACTGACTTGCTTCCCCTGGCTTGCTCAGCTTTCTTTCTTTCTTTTCTTCCTTCTCTTCTCTTCTCTTCTCTTCTCTTCTCTTCTCTTCTCTTCTCTTCTCTTCTCTTCTCTTCTCTTCTCTTCTCTTCTTTCTCTCTCTCTCTCTCTCTCTCTCTCTCTCTCTCTCTCTCTCTCTCTCTTAGATATTTTCTTCATTTACATCTCAAAATGCTATCCCAAAAGTCCCCTATAACCTCCCCCCACCCTGCTCCCCTACCCCATTCCCTTCCACTTCTTGGCCCTGGAGTTCCCCTGTACTGGGGCATATAAAGTTTGCTAGACCAAGGGGCTTCTCTTCTCAATGATGGCTGACTAGGAAATCTTCTGATACATATGCAGCTAGAGACACGAGCTATGGGGGTACTGATTCTTATAGAACCCAGGACTACCAGTCCAGGGATGGCACCAACCACAAGGGGCCCTCCCACCCTTGATCTCTAATTGAGAGAAAATGCCTTACAGCTGGATCTCATGGATGCATTACCTCAAGTGAGGCTCCTTTCTCTGTGATAACTCCAGCTTGTGTCAAGAAGACACACAAAACCAGCCAGTACAGTCAGTGTAACTGCTTGTATTGGGAATGCTAATTAAATCCCGAAAAAACTGAATGAGAATGCATGCTTGTAGCTTCTGGCCCTAGTTGGTTCTAATTAGTAAATAAAGATGCTGGCAGCCAATGACAGGGTAGGGCAGACAAAGGTGGAACTTTTAGGATTCTGGGGCTGGGACAGAGAGGAAGAAGGAGGATGAGGAAGAGACTCACCATGCCTGAGAAGAGGGCAGGACAAAGAGGCATGTGAGGGAGCTGCGTGAGGGTGGGGGGAGGAGAACAGCCAAGAGGCTTGCCTAACTGGGTCCAGGGCAGCCAAGATAAAATATAGGATTAGTAAGTAATAACTCCGGATTTATTGGCGGGAGGTAGATTAACCAGATGGAGGTTAAGAAGTAGCCCATCCATTGATCTGAATAAGGCATATTAAAATAAAAAGTCTGTGTGTGTGTGTGTGTGTGTGTGTGTGTGTGTGTGTGTGTGTGTCTTTCATTCGAAAGCCCAGAGCACAGGGGCAATAGTGTGAACCACCACCATGATTTATTTAGTTCTTACAATTCTACAGGTCAGAGCAGGCAATAGAGGAAAGGCCTGTGTATGCGAGATCCAAAAGTACAGTATTGCAAAGAAACGACGTTGAGCGAATCTACGATAGGTGTTCCCTCCCTAATTTGGTATATTTTAGTGCAGGTCCAGTAGCCAGCTAGGAGTGACGAAAATGTGAGAGGGAAGGGACAATTAGACTCATATCCGAAGAAATCAGGAAGAGATGACCACGGAAAAAATGTATCTTTCATAGCTTGAGGAAGAAAAGTATGTTGAGTATTGCTTCACATTCAGATCTCTGAACTGGGAGGATTTCAAGTCAGGAGAGTAATGCAGAGGGCTCTAAAATCTTGTGAGGTGAGTAGAATCAGTTGCACATCGCTGACTGGTAATTCTCTCTCCCCAGGGTATAACCGCAGTGCAGCTAAAACATCAACCATGGACACTTCAGGATATGGCCACTTGTTTCCCAGATCTCTACACTTTTAGTTTTTCTATTTTAATTTTTTTAACCAAATGTAATATTTATAAAACATTTTAATGCTTTTCATTGTGAAATTACATATTTAAATATTATATCTGGCCTATCTTTAAATATTAAATTATTTCTCTTGGCCTTCCATCTGTGTATTTAACATCTGCAGAATCAAACAAATACAAATCAACTTTATTCCAAAATAAATTTGTGTTAAACATGTAGACTTTCTCACCAATTTGCCTAAGACCATATGTCTTCAGGATTACAAGTTATCTAAACATGGCTTTAACGTGTATTTTAAAATATTAACCCATTTATTTAAGGAAGTTAGGCATTAGGGGACTATCCCATGTTCTTGAATATGGCCCACAGGTAATGATTTGTCTTAGTTACTATTTCTGTTGTTGTTATAAAGTACTCTGACAGAGCCAAATAAAGTAGACAGATTTTATGTGGTTCTCAGTTTAAGAATACAGTTTGTCCTTGCTAGGGGAGTCAAGTCGGCAGGAACTTGCAGCAGGTATTCATGTTGCATACACAATTAGAGAATGATATAAGCATGCAGCTACATTATCATTTATACACTTCAGGGAGCAAGTCAGGGGATGGTGCCACCATCAGTGGGCAGATATCCCCAACCTCTATCAATGATATAAAAATATTCCTGCAAAGCATGCCAAGGTGAGTCTTGATTCTGTCTAGCTGATAATTAACACAAATGATCACAATGAAAGATATCCAAATAATAATAGAGGTCACTTAACCTAATTACTAATGTATCAAATCTACTTCCTGAAATGGAAATTCAACTCTACTTAATTTTCATGAATGAAATAATTTTCTTGTAAGGAGAGAACCCATTAAATATGTAATTTTAAGATATTCTAATGGCTTTTAACACCATAGAATGTCTGAACTTCAGCTCTCTGAGAAAGGTATTACTTCCAAATTCTGTCTACAGATTTCTTTCTGCTACTTCTATTAAAAATATAATTAAAATTTGGGGAGAGAATCTATTTTAAAAAATCTAATTTGGCTTAGTGCTTATATAAAAAAATCTGATAAAAGATCAACTCACCTAGGGAGCATTACTTTAGCACACTCTTCATGTCTTTAGAGATTCACTACTAATCACAATGCTTTTAACTTTTATTGAATTGTGATATAAATAGTGACTATACAGACAAGCTATGTGTCAGCTAAAATCTGCCTAGAACCAATACCTCCACGAAATAAACTTATGGTGAATAGGCTATTAAGGAAAACCAAATATGTCACACTTTCTATTGTTAAATATTTAATGAAATTGGATGATTCACTATTCTGAAATTTTATAATATATACAAAATTAATTATAGTCCATATTTCTAGGACAATGACAATTTTGTATCCCCCCCCCTTTTTGTCATGTCCATGTAGCTCTTAATCCTCATTTCTTTCAGAAAACAGATCACAAATATTCCAAGCAGATGTAGGTTGTGTCTTTGGAATGCTGCATCCATGCATCTTTAATCTCAGCACACCTTCGAGCAGTTGGGTGGTGGGAACTGGCTTGAAAAGAAGACTAGAGGAACAAGGCTAGACAACAAAGCACTGTAGAAACATCAGGAAGTATCCTGACTCAGAAGGAAGGGACAGCACCAGCTTCCTAATGTACTAGACTTCTACATGCACACCACATTACATTTGTGTGTACATGGTAGACGCATGAATATCCACAGTAGTAGTAAGTTGTTACATGATGAACAAATGTTAATAAACAATAACCTAATAACCTGTGAAACCGTCAATCTACATGTCTTTGGGGACATGTCAAAACATTACCGCATTTAGGTGCTTAGAGATACAACCTACTGTTTATAATTTCTCATTGCTAATATCTCATTATTAGATGCATTTGCATTATTCAAGTAAGAAAATACATGATCTCAGTAAGCCATACAGTACATTAGAAAATAGAATAGGTTGTCTTTGCAAACTGTGTACATTCTCAAATCACATGGAAAACTCTAGGAGTACACAACTTGTGCAGACATGTGGCATGGCCTAGCTGTTCTATAGCAAGCTGAGTCCAAGAAACCAGTGAGATTTCAAGGCCAAAATTATGAAGGAAACTGAATACAAATTCCTGAAAATGGAAAACAGAAGGGAAAATAGTCAAACCACTTAAAAATCAACATGAATAAAGTTAGATAATTCAGGGGGAAAAAAAAAGAAGAAAGAAAATTAAAGAGATCAACTCCCCATGTCTTTCGACTAAAATACATAGTTGCTGATTTTATGGTATTATTTAAATGTATGCCTTTTGTGCCTATATATAAATAAACTAACAAAGAGAAAAAAATAATATTATCTTTTCTTTTTTGCTAAAGAGGAAACAAAGGATGTTCTTTTATCTTTTACATCCTGCACAAAACAATTAGGTGTGGAGAAATTCAAATAAGAGTTGGAGGCAGGAGGCCCTGGACATTGAGATCAGCCACAGCTACAAAGTTTCAATGCAGCAAGCAGCACAGGAGAAGCTGTATGAAAACGACCAAATAAATGCCTAAATGCATACATGATGGAATAAATATGTAAAGAATTAAGTAAATTACACATATAGTTTTTCGAACTGGGCAGGTGTTGTTTAATCAGAATGGTGACTTTTTTTTTTATTAAGTTTCAGCAATCCTAATCTGTAATACATAGTTAGGAGTTCAAGAAGTTCACACACTTGGAAGACTTCATGTGTGTCAGGAATATCGTTTTTACTTTCTTTCTTGCCTATTTCCAGACTTGGCTCTACTTCATGGAAAGTCTTGGTCCTTTCAAGGCCAATCAAAATCTCCAAAGGTACCATGCCTGAGACCATAATCTTAGATGTTGAAATTCCTCCAAATCAAAAAGCCTAGAAACTAAAACCCTGAGTCTCTTAATCCCCTAGAATTAAATTCTCAAATATTGAAGGTGTGAAATTTAAAACTACACAAACCATAATTATCATTATTAGAACACAACAAAACAAAAACGTTGAAAGATTGGAAATGTTGGTACTCTGTCTGGACTCCACCCCTACAGTTACCTGGCAGAAGCCAGGTATGCTCCTCTCGACAGTTACCTGGCAATAGCCAGGTAGGCCTGCTCACTATAACAGGGGCTGCTTGGCCCCTCCTCTCTCTCTTGCTTCTCCTAGTCCTTGCTCTTTGCTCCCTTGCTCCCCCTCTTGCCCCATTCCCTTCTCCCCTCTTTCCATGTGCTCATGGCCAGACTCTACTTCTACTCTCTCCTTTTCTCTGCCTTTCTCTGCCTCTACTAATCTCTTCACTCCCCTCCCTATTCCCTGAATAAACTCTATTCAATGCCATTGTGTGGCTGGTCTCTCAGGAAGAAGGGATGCCAAGGCATAGGCCTGCTGAGGCACCCCTTTCTTTCCCCCACACCCAGCCAGAACATGTCTTAATAGCTCCTTATCAAGGATAGATGTTTTAGTGACTGCATGATAGTTGCTTCATGTTTAGGGGACCAATATCTGTTAGCCTGCAGAGCACTGTTTTCTTATTGCTCTGGGGTTGTGTCTAGACAATAGCATATCATACAAGTGAATGAACTGTAGAAGATGTGCCCTAGATGAGAGTAGATACCTTAAAATCCACCAGGATATTGGAGGTAATGCTTAAGATGAACTGTTCTCTCTCAGAAGCTGAGGTCATTTTTGTCTGGTTCCTTGAAGATCAGAATGTCTGTATCAGTAGAATCAGACTCTAGGACTTAGACTAGTAGAGACCAGATCCTGATTTGGTTTTATTTTGTCAAAAAAATTAGATGGTCTCTGTCTTCATTATTTTCTAAATTTTTATTAAATACCTTACAGAAACCATTTTGAATGGGGTTAGCTTTTGTTACAATTTGGTGAGTGGGAAGGCATGGTGTCAAGGATCACAAGGTAGCTAGTCACAATGCATCTCTAGTTAGGAAGCATAATTAAACAAAGGCTGGGACTCAGTTTGCTTTGTTCTATGTCTGTCCAGGATCTCAGGTCACAGAAGCGTGTTTCTCACAGCTATGAAGGATTTTACCTCCTTGATGTGACCTAATCTAGAAACTCTGTCACTGATATTCCAAGACTGTTGTCACAACAATGATTTTAATTCCTGATAAGCTGACAATCAACCATCTTGAATGACTAGTGATCTACAGATGTAAATCTGGACATACACTATCACCAACTATAGTGCTATGAACTGTATTATTTCACAACCTACTTCTTATACATATGGTGATTCTGTTCATAGCTGGTTTTATTGTATTATTATACTTTTACCTGCTAGTTTAAGTTTTAGAAACTAGGATTCTTTTTTAAAATTGAAATTGTGCTGTTTTGTTTTTAGAATTTTGTGAAATAAATCTCTCTTAGTATGTAAATAATTTTTTCAGTAATTTAAAATTCTCCTCCAAAATTATATTTTGGAAATTGTGATCTTTGCATATATTCATCTTTGAATATTTCAGCATTTGAGATATAGAATTCAGGATTGTATTATTCAATATCATATCCCAAAACAATTATAAATCTGACTTTCTTCATGGTCACAAATTATAGGCTACTGGCAAGTAACTAGCACAGAATCTTTTGAGAAAGTGGGCAAACTAAAGTGGATTTCTATTGTTCATCTCCAGAACAGAGAAGCACTTTCTGAAGGCCCACATCAAATTCTTCCTTCAAGTCTCATTGTCCATAATTGTTTTACAGAATCTCTATGAATGTATCCACTGACAAGATTATAGGATTTATAATACTGTCAGATTAATCTTGACCCACTTCTGACATTGCTTAAGGCTTACCATTTCTCAAGATACCTGGGGAATGTTAAGAAAACATAGACATATGATCAACATCAAAGACCTCTTAGGAAAGACAAGAGTAGAATGGACAGTGGTCAGCAAACAACAACTCATGTGTAGGCAGAGTGTTTAACTTTGATATGTTTGTTCATCCAGTAAATATTGTAGGGCATTTGCTATATTTCTGGTACTTTAAGAAACCAGAAAAAACAAATGTGTCAGCAGTATGTGGTTAAGTATGTGTCTGGAAGTCCCCGAGATTTGAGAATATCAAGAAGTCATCAAATTATTGTATGGAACAGGATGTTCTCTGAATACTGAAACACTCAGGCTTAGCTATAAATGGTTCAAAAAGAATTCTCTGAATATGATTATAACAAAGGCATCTTTCAAATTCAATAAATTTTAACAGGGTCTTAGTGATTAATTAAGTAAATAAACAAATAAATGAATAGAAAAATATGACTAATTCCAAAGCAAGCAGTCTCAAGAGCCAGGGCCTATGAAAAAACTGAGGAAATAGCTTCAGACAGCATGTTTATAAAATTTACAGCATATGAACTAACTCAATGTGCTTTATAGTTACAACAAATCATCAGCCATCATGCCTTTAATATAACACCACACCACACATACATATAAAACAAAATATAAGTCAACAAATACTTCCTTATCCAACTAGGCAGGTGGCCATTTTGTTCCCCCATCTAGTCCATGTCCTGCTAGGTCAGAAGTTCACAATTGTGGGTTGTAAACCCTTGGGTGCTGAAAGAACCTTTCACAGGGGTCACCTACAACAGTCTGCAATGATAGATATTTACATTATTATTCAAGATAGTAGCAAAATATCAGTCATGAAATAGCAATATACATAGTAATAAAAGTAATTTTATGATGGGCATTGCCTCAGCATGAGGAACTGCATGAAAGGGTCACAGCATTAGGAAGGTTGAGAACTACCAATGGCCATTGAGTCTTGCTTTGGCTTTCTTTTATACATTTTCAACTTTAGGAAACTTTGGTTGTTTTGTTAAAACTAATTTGAAATAGCTTGGGTTTCCCTAATATTTCTGCTACTGCAACATAGGAAATACATCACAAAACATCTTTTATTCACAGAAGTCCTCCATTTACATGTGTCTCTTATTCATCATTCGTAACATACATAAAAATAACAATTCCTTCATAACCTTCCTTAATCCTGAAGCAGATTCTGAATTCCTATAGCTGTTATGCACAGTTGATATATAAAGGCTTTGACTAGTAATATATTTGTTCTGATACCTTTATGACTTTTCTTACTTTAGTTTATTTGTTTTCTTCTGCAACATAGTTTCACATAAAATTAGGTAATATTAGCAGAGGTGTTTATCTCTGCATTCTCTTGTTTCCTAACCTCAGTTTATGTCCAAATGCCCCACTCTTTGTTCAGGCTGTAAACAGTTGGGGGAAAGAAAGGGTAGCTGAAAGCTTCTGCTTACTATTTAAGTTTGCTTTTGATGTAACAGAAAGAGAAGAGATTTTAATAATCTTCTCAGAAGGGTCCCAGAGCATGACCTCTGGTTTATTGTGGGGACAGATAGCAAGTGACCTAAAACCTCAAGGATCAAGTTTATCTGATAGACAAGTTCATGTCTGGGGAAGATCATAATAATAACAAAGCCCATGTCGGTGATGTACAAATAGAATGGGTTCAAGACCTACAAAACCAAGACCTATGACAGTAAACTGATCAAAAGCCCCTTTAAGCTGCTGTTGACAGACATACAGACATCACACACACACAGGGGCTTGGGATGAAGAAGATGATGAAGTAGAGATGACTTATGGAAGTTTGATAATTGGAAGTAATGCATGACTGACCTTGGGATTGATGGGAACATAAAACATGGTATCCCTTTTTGTGTGTAGCTATTGAGTAGAGCTTTCTACTTTAAAGTTCCTAGAAGTTGTTGGATGAATCAGTGCTTTGGGTGAATAGTGTTGTTTCTAAGGTAGTGTTGCCTATGGAAACTACCATTATGCAAACTGTCAATCCTGAGAACATATGTATGATTGACATTATAAAGCCTCAACAGATTATGTTTAGGAATATACATGTATATACTTAGATACATATGCATGTAGTAATAATCTGTGTAAAAGAGGCCATGGAATTGGAGGAGAGTGGGAACAGGTATATGGAAGGATTTTAAGAGGGGTAGGCAAAGGAAAACAATGTTGAGATTAAATTATAATTTCAAAAATTAAAAGTGTTTTCTCATCATGGGAAATGGGTCAACTTGTAGGGTCTGAATTTGAACACAAATGCTTTGGTCTGACATTTCTCTGCCCTCCTCTTTAATTCCAATGCGATGCACTTATTTCACCAGCATTTCCATAATGTTCTTTAGGCACTAGGAATAGTACCTGAATAAACTCATTAAATATGTGTACAAATTTATGAAGCCCTCCTTTGAGTTTTTGGTTAGTACTATCCAAGAGACTCCTAAAACATGCACCCTACTGTTGTTTCCAGGTTACCATCCCAGATGTGAAAAGGGAGTCCTTATAGCAGAGGCCACCATACATCTGAGAAGCAGGGCAAAAGACACAGAACCAAATGGAATGCCCCTCATTGAGAACTAGTTTCATCATATCAAAAGGTGCCATGCGAGATGATGAATGCGATCAATAACCCTACCCCCCTATGACATGGATAAACTGCATTGACAACCAGCATGACACAATAACCCTAAGGCTGCAATAATGAAACAAACACAATGGCAGTAACCAATACTTTTCTTATTGGCTTTAAGACCTGCTCATTAGGAGAAATAATGTGCCTGGTGTTTGAAACACAGAGCTACTTAGTGCTGATCAAGTCATGTTTATTGGATACAAATATATACCCAATAATTTACCAAACCAGAATAATTTCTGCAATCATCTATAAACATTTGTCCTTATTACCATAGATAACTGAAGTTTTCACCCCTCTCCTGGAAACATATCTTTATAACAGACAGATGCTGTCAAAGGTAAACTACAAGTCTAAATGAAGAATTGTAGAGTCTAGTTCCAGTGGACACATCTATAAAACACTCCTGCACTTAAGGCCAAGGGAATATTGCAGAAGAGAGGGTCTAAACAATGTGCAAGCCAGAGGATTCGGCAGTTTGCTGTGAGATTCCATTTCCCCATAACCTCAGAAGCCACACTCATAAAGTCTCACCAACATGACTGCCTAAGCATGAGCTGAACAAGGGTGACACCACCAACCATGCCAAACTGGATGGCAAAAAGTCCACAAGGCTTCAACTTTACACAAAGAACTAAAAGCAACTGAGGAAATCTGGGAATGGGAGAGATGCGATCTACTGTAGAGTGCTTGCCTAGTGCCCAATGGTCAGCACTGAAAACATAACTGTAGACTAGAGCTAGTGATGCTTTACACAATTATGTAGGAGTATGTTTCCTTTTGCCCATACTTAACCACCACTATAAAAGATAAACAGAACTATATATTAGTGGGTTTCCTGAAGATAGAATTAGAACTTTCCAGTTTCCCCTATGGTTGCAAAGAAAAGAGACTACAACTTAATATGTGTATAACAAGCTTAAATCATCCCTCCTGAGTTTAGTCACTGCAAATATTGAGTTGTGCAGTGTGAGTTTCTCCGACTTGCCATCTGCCCCTTGGACTTGAGGATTAAAGCCTTTCTTCAGGATGGCTTCCTTGAGGTTTGACAGTCCTGTAAGTCATAAGGAAGAAGGTGCATAACTATAAAAACTTCGTGGCAGCTATGCAAGAAGGAACGTTTTTAACATGTGGAAGCAATATGACTCAGACCTATAGGTATTTTTGGATTCAAAGGAGAAGCAGGATGAGGAGGAAGTCAGCACTGCTTCAGTTACTGTGCCAGAGAAACTGCATTGGCAGAAATCTTACTTGAGCTGTCAAGGAGTTGGGTCCTCATTAGGAGTGTGTGGACAATTTCTTTGTATAATATAGATATTCTGAGGGGCACCACTCTCTTAAAACAGAATGATGATAGCACAGCTCAGGGAAGATATTTCAACAGTGACCACAGAGTAGCAGAGCAATTCAAAGCTTGAGAGCTCAGGAAGGCTTTGGAACTCTCCCACTATCTTTAATAACCTCGTTTTAAGGATCTCCTTCTGTGTCAGACACTGAAAATCACTTCAAGTGCTTACAAGGAGACTTGTGTTATCTTTGCTGCAACCAGAGAATAATAAACGTTCTGAGACCGGGACCAGTTGCCACTTGGCTTTTGAAGCATTCACAGTAGCTTCCATATTAACGGAACCAGAAGTGGAAAACCTTGCAAACTCATGGTCCTTCTATGAAAGAGAATAATTTGCTACCAGACCATGCCAGATAAGAAGCTACAAGAAAACTTGAGGCCCCCCAAATCAGAAAATGACTAAACAGCAGAATTTAGGCTTTACTTTTAAGTGAGATCTTCATGGAGTGTCATTAATACACACGTAATGGGTTTAAGCAGAGATAAGAGGTGAATCTGAACACAGATTTAGCTTGTTTCTGAGAGGAAATTAAGTCCTAGAAATCATCTTTTGAAAAACAAGTTAAATCTTCAATTATCATGCAGGCAAGCCTGTTCTGCAGGAAGTAATTTGGGTTTTAGGAGACAAAAGAATAATCTGTTCAACAAAATGACTTAAGATGCAGAGTAGCTAATACAGAGCTCCAGATAGCTATCCTATGATAATGAGGACAAAGCACGCAGAGCATTGTTCCTGTGTGGTAGACATGGGAATTGAATGCTCTCATACAGCTGTGTGTTAGTAATCAAGGCATGCAACAAGGCACCCAAAACAGTTACTTAAAAGAACAACTGGCTTGTTCCTTGTGGTTCTACTGCTTGACCAATTCCAGCTGTGAGGTTCATTTGATCACACAGTAGACTATATAAATTTGACAGGACAGAAGTGTTTGAGGTGGCTTTGCCACGTTGTTGGCAGTTGGGATGAGTCCCAACTGAGAGTTCAACATTCTCTTCATGACTGTGCCTCCTTTCTGCTACATCTGAATATTCTACTGACAGTTTGCACATCTCACAGATTGGCAGCTGAGTTTCAAAATGGAATGTATCAAAGTGCGACAGAAATACCATAGAATAATTATTTACCATGATCCATGACTACAGGAATTACAAGTATCAACTCACATGCACCACAGAATCACTGTTGTGTTATTTATATAATTCCAAAATTGAGACCATCCCAGTCACTATTAAGTTACTAATTTGGCCTTTGGTGTCTAATAGAAAGCAATTTCATTAATAATTAGTTAAAATATTAATTAATAATTAATTGAAAATATGAATGTTCTACTCTAAAGAAAGACTGGCTCGGGCATCTCTAAGGTATAAAGAACATTTTTCCCATCACAACAATAAAAAATAAATGTATTTTTTTAATTCTTCTGATTTAATTGTAGTCTCTGAGGCTTACTGCCTCCATCTGCTTACCTAGGTCTAGTTTTGGAAACTTCTAGTCTCAGTACAATCTTATCTAGGCCTAGAATGTTTTTAGCTTCTGAGACTTGCTGTTGAATAAGCTTACTCTTTCTTCTGATCTCTGTCTTGCTGATTCAACTGAGCTGCTCAGCTCTTCTGACTCAAATTCCTCTCTAAACTGACTGATTCAATTTGCCCCCCTCTCTCTTTCTCTCTCTCTCTTCCTCCATACATAACACAAAGGCAGTTCCTCTTGAAGCTCTAAAAGATGGTACAGACAGAAGTTTAGGTCTCTCTGTACAGTGTTCCCAATCCAGACTCCTGTAGATTGCTTCAGCGATCTATATACAGGTCACCAGATCACCTGGACCCAGAGCTCCATGTGAGGGAAAGAGAAAACTCCACAAAGACGCTTTTCTCTTCTTTTCTTTCCTTTTCTTTTCTTTTCTTTTCTTTTCTTTTCTTTTCTTTTCTTTTCTTTTCTTTTCTTTTCTTTTCGAAACTTGTTTCCATTCCTAGCACTTCCTTTCTCATCCCAGAGTCCCAGTGTCATGAGACAACCAAAGCTTGTGGTTCAGCCTCCCTTAGCAAGAAGAAAAGTTCCTCGTCTCCGAAAATCCACCTGTCTTCTCTGGTACTATTTGTATGAGAGAGAGCTGGGGAGGATATGTGATTTCTTTGGCTAAGTTCATGACTACTATTTCTGTTTAACTTCTTTCACGGGACACTTTGAACTCTGCAGATCGCTCTCTCTAGGTCAGACTTGAACGTTTACTCATGTAAGGACAAGCAAGGTTTTTTTTTTTTTACCACCTTTATAACTCACCATGTCTCTCAACCTTTCAGCTCCTCACAGTCCTGATTTCCAGAAGGCCCCCCAATAAATAAACTGGAAGCTAGATACTGTGTGAAATATTCGTTTTCTTTCTTCTTTTCTTCTTTTCTTCTCTTTCCTCTTTTTTATACCTTTCTTCCTTTGTAATTTCTCTCTCTCTGTCTCTCTCTCTGTCTCTCTCTCTGTCTCTCTGTCTCTGTCTCTGTCTCTGTCTCTCTCTCTCTCTCCTTCTTTTTGTAAAGGACAGGATCTGATTATGTATTCTTGGCTAGCCTGAACCTGCTTGCCTTTAGACTAGGCTGACCTTAACCTCACAGAGATCCACTTGCCTCTGTTTCCCACTGCTGAGATTAAAGGCATGAAAAAACTTTTTATAAGGTCAGAGATTCCCATTTCTAAAGCAGTGGCATTTCCAATGACTACCTATTTCCCTGATTCTTTTTGAATGTTTCTGTTTCAAGAATACAGAATAGTGAAATTAAACAAGATAATGTATATAAAACTAAAATAAGTGCCTTTATTGTGGTTGCTTTACTCAAAATGAATAAACTAAATGCACTTTTTGAAAAACAAAAACAAAAAAATAGTACTCAGAAACCAGTTTGTGAAAGCTGAGATAGCCTAAGAGAAAACAAAAACCCCAACAATGAAAAGTAACAGGTCATTTTCTATCCCATATATACTACATAGGTACTCATGTTATGAAGCCCTACATAACAATGCTTAGTGTGGCTCTGTCATAAGTTTCATTTTACAGGTTAACAAAGTTACTGTTAGATGGCAAGTTTAGCACTGAGAAGGTCAAATACAGAGAAAGAGGGGGTTAACATTGAATTGTGTGGAAATTATGCCTTAGAGAATAGAGCTTTCACAAAAATTAATGATTAAATGTCAGCATACATGAGACAGTGGTGCTGTTGTGTTCCTGATTGTTTTAGAGATCTCCGATCTCTAGTTTTTATTCCCGTAATTTGAATGCATATAATTGGCTTTATCTATGAAAACCACTGAGATAGTTTCTGATAATCCTTTTGCTATAACTCAAAACATGTTGGAGTGGTCTTCACAATAGCCCATGGATAGTTAAGGAGCAATTAAATGAGAGCCATGTGTATTTGTTCCTTCTGAAAACTCTGTTAAAAATTATTATAAGTGTTATATTTTATTCTTAGAAAACTGTTTTTTTTTTAAGAATTTAGAGTTAAAATTCTGATATTGTAATTATTTTGCTTTCTTACTATAAATTTAGAGCAAAAACAAATTATGACCACTCTCTCATTGCTTCATCTTATTCTGATTAAATGTATATTATATTATTATTTTGCTTAGGCAGTGCTTTTTGTTGTTAAGATAAAGGATGCAGATTACAGAATGTTATCAGAATATCACAATTTAAAATAAATATTTGTTTTGCTATCTGAAATTTTGTAACCTCACTCACTGTTTATTAGACCAATTTACCTATGTTCTTTGGCCTCCTTAACAAGAGCTCAAAAGGCTTAGTACAGAGAATATTAATAATTGACAAGAAAGAAAGGTGCAATGTGTTCACCCTTGTTCGGTTTGGAATATGGGCAAAAGGATACAACAGAAAGAAAATTTGAAATGTCAGTTCTTATTTTCTTAGGTCTGTCCTTTCCTAGAGTTGGTGTATGCAACTCTAGAGTAGAAAATACATAACAATAGATTTAGGGGTTTTGTTTGTTTGTTTGTTTCTGTTTATTTTTTTCTGGTCACTTTTACTCAAGGCTAAATAAGATTGGGTAGGCATAGGAAAGAGAGTAAGTTTCTTTTGACGAACATCAACCTTGAGAATGGAGAGCAGTCACCTTTCCAATGGCAGATTCTGCCTGTCCTTCATTTTGTATGAATTCTCCTCTGAGCACTTTTCATGATCAAGCCTTCTCTATATTGATTCCCAGCATCTGAGACTCTAAGGAATATAGCCACAAAACATATGTGATCTAAGACAACTAGTATCTCTCTGATTGTTATATTTCACCTCTGACTGTGTGTGGTGCCAAATGCCTTAATCTCATCAATCAGGGCTAAGAGGCAGACAGGGCTCTGGGCCTACTTGCCTGGCCATGACTACATAGCAAAATCCAACACAGCAGGATAGCATTGCAGAAATGTCTGTCTTCAAAAAATTTAAAAAGTTTCACTTCTGTCCATGCCATACTTTTGGAAGGTTAATATATAAAGTTGCAGGAATTCTTTCATTGATTATTTATTTCAATGTGTTTTCTGTTTTAGTCATAATTTAATCTAAGAGAAACATGGTATAGAATTAAACCATTTATCCTTAATGGGTGATTCATATCATACAGTTCTATGAGCATGATTCAAGCAGCCTAACCTAGACCCAAATTCCATATATCATCTACTTAAAATATTAGAGCATTAACTTACAAAGAAAAAAATAAATAAAATTCCACAACTATGCTGTACTTAACTATGTTCATAGAAATTTTAACTATGTGTATAAATTTATCTATGCATTACTTAAGTATAATATATATAAGAAACCTAAAGTATTTTATGTGCAGAACACTTGTCTCCCATACAAAGGTCAAATACGGTGTTTAATGTAATAAAATGTAATAAACATAAGGAGTTTAAGCAACTAGTTTTGTTACCTCTTTTCAGAAATAAAACTTTAATATCAATAAAATTATTTATTTACAATGTCTAGTAGTAGTTAAGGAGATAGCTCAATAAGTAATATTTTTGTGTAAATAACAACCTGAGAACCCTCTGTCAAAAGTCTATCTGGCCTGACACATCTACAACCCCAGGTCTGGGGAGGCAACACAAGGCCCTATGGATAACTGAGGCTTGCTGCTAATCTCAGTTCAATGATAACTACTGCCTCAACGAAAGAAGGCAGAGGTTGAGATAAGAGTAAGATACCCATTGCACTTGCCTGGCTTTGTATGCATATGCAAGTACAAAATAAAATAAACAAGCAAACAAATAAAAAGACAGAGAAAACCAAAAATATCTCAAGCATAAATACACTAAATATTCTTTCTGCTTTTCTACTCACTGTCAATCATTCACATAGGTTTATTTTTTATAGTCACAGAGAATAATGGATCATAGTGCATTATCAGTAGCAACGTTCAAGCTTGAAACTAAATAAAAATAAAGGATTTATACAGGTTGAGAACTCTTGTTTGAAGTGCATAGAAAAGGAATTGTTTTAGATGAAGGCATTTGTTGTGTTTTGAATTTTTTTCCTTTGTGGAGTTTGAAATCTTTCATTACACATAATGTGACCCCTTAGGGTTGGACTCCAAACCTAAGTATAAATTTCAAGTACAATCTATCTTGTGTGTCATATACATTTCTTGAAGGCACATTTATATAATATGTTAGTGTTCCTGAATATTGACCAAGTACTTAAGACAACATGCAATGTTTGGTTGTTGAGGCATAGTACCAGTATTTAAACAGCTTCACATTTTTGAGAATATTGCATTTTCACATTCAGGATGTTTGTTCTGAATTACCTGGTTATGTGGTGTAGCTACGGGGAACAGGACACATTGGTATTAGCATAGTACCAGAGGAAGGGCATAAATCACAAAAAATAGCACAAACCTTTATATGGTCTACTTATTTTATGTGAGTTATTAAATCATTCAATAAAGGAAAAGCATTTTAATAAATACTTTAATAAATACTGCTAAAACTACTTGTAAATATTTTTGTTCTGTATTTATACTATGTACAGAAATTAGTTAGCTTAGATCACAGGACTAAATGTAAAGGCTAATAAACCTGCCAGAATTGTACTATACCTTACAATAAAGCAAGCTTTTGTAAATAAATGGGAAGAGATAGTAAGTATAATAAAAATGGTGACATTGACTTCATAAAATTTAGAAGCTTCCAATTATATCAAAAGATTAATTTGTCTTGGTTGAAAGCAAAGGAAAAAAAAAGAGTATAGAAATTTCATTTCTTCTCTACTGGGTTAAGATTCTCATCATTTTATATGCTTTCATACTTTGTCGATCCTTCCAACAAGAAAATGAAGCATTGAAAGGTAAGGATCTGTAAGAAGAAGCAGTGACTTTTTTTTTAAAGTTCTTTCCCCTTGTAACTCTGCTCAGACAAAGGAAAAATAATCCCAGGTACCACATGTCATTCTAAGAGGTTTAAATTTTCATTAAAGCCAGACAGCAGACAGGATTCCAAGGAAATAATGTGAATCTGTGCCCATATCCAGCAGGGATAATCATTCTTTTAATTATAAGTTACTGGGCCAAATTCAAAAAGACATGATGGGCAGGCATTAGGAAACTAAATAATAAATAGTAATTGCATTTCTTCCTTTGCATTTTAAAGGTTGAAACACTTGAGAACCTCTATTTGATATTCCTTCTACAATGTTCTCCCTGTGTCATGAAGTCATTTGAAGTAATGGCATTTGATGCTGTGCATCCAATAACTTTAAATAACATCATTAGCATTAGAATAAAAAGAATGGAAATTGACTATCTAGAGGGCATCCTTCCTCGTTTGAAAAAGGTTTGTCAAACAAAAATTATGTGACTCTCCCTTTGTTACATGTATTTGCCTTGTATAAATAAAAATGAATATATTTATAAGGAAGGAAAAAGGGAAAGGAAGAACATAACATCTGACTATCAAGAGCTTCAGCTTTGAAGCAATCATGATGGAACAAAAATCATTGGGTTCTCTAGAGAGTCAGTAATGAAAGGCAAGGTCAAACCATCAGTGAGAGAGAAAGAGAGAGAGAGAGAGAGAGAGAGAGAGAGAGAGATGCACATGTCCATACACACATTTGTACAGTTGCAATTTTTCTCTGCACAGAAAGGAGAAAGCAGAGTAGTTTATGAAGAGATTTGGAGTATGGGCTTCAGATATACCTCCAAGTCCCTGAGGAATATTATTTACCTGTACATTTCACGTGGTCTTCAAGAAACACTAGCTGAGCTGGGTTTTGCTTAAGTTGGTAAAGTATATGACACTAAACAATTTTCTGTTGAATAGTGGATTCAGATCAATAGCCTTTGATTTGTGTAAAATAAGTGAGCAGGACTTGTTTCATATTTGATATTACGAGGAAGATAAAAAGGCTGACGGGTAAGTACATTTTAACCCCAAGAAGATGGATGGCATTTATATTTCATGTGTGTGATGTGCTTTTGAAGTGACAACAAAAGTATTTTCTATCATGAGTGTTCATAATAAACATTCAATCAGAAAACAAACAAACAAACAAACAAAAAAAACCCAAAAAACCAAAGTATCTCAAGAGAGTTTTAATTGAGATCAGGTTTGGGTCAGGGGAAAAATCAATAAGTGAATTGGGAAGACAACAGGTCTTCTCAAGTCCCTTTGCCTTGGTTTTACTCTGAAGCTAGCCCATTCATTGATAGGAAACTTTAGGGAGTCAGGTGCAATGGAAAGCGAAATAATTATTAAAATAACTCACCATCATAATACTTAAGTATACATGTCTGAAGTGTCTGGTGATGTGGTTTTATTTTAGAGACGATGATCTAGATCAGAAAGCTCTTATCATTACATACTACATTTTTGTTGTTGTTGTTGTTTTGTTTTTCATACAAGCAAAACAGGAATTTTGATCTGGAGAATAAGCACTTGGATTATTTACATGAATGTCATAGGAAACTATATAGATAAGACCTGATTGAACCTGATTTCATATGAAAAGAAATGGAAATGTTAAAGCAATGGAAGCTGTAGAAGTTTCTTTAGGGTCATCTAGAAAATTTTCACTTATTGCTGGTGTTTACCTCATATTCTCAGCCAGCCTGACTTTCAGGCAGGTCAAGGCACAAGATTAATAAATAACAAATGGGAATGTCCTTACAAAATAAATAAATGAAATGAAAATATTCTCCAAAGCCAAGGTACAAGTAGCCACACAGTTAACAAAGAGTCCAGTTTGAGAACCAGTCTGAAATAAGGAAACTAGAAATATAAGTGAAGCAATTAGAATGAAAATGTTTATCAAATCTATCCATTCTTGAGAATTGAAGAACACAGAGACCTGGGAAAAGTAAGGAACTTAATGATCGTAGTGCAATTTTTTTCTATGGAGATTGCGTTTGAAGGAAGATCATTGTAGATTGCATCAAATAGCTGGGCCAAAAAATGTTGCTTTTCCTTTGTCTGACATAATAAGAATGTCAGCAGCTCCTATATATTGATATTGAATGAGTCCATAAGATTTCCAAGGGACCATGAGAGAGTATGGGAATGAGCCTACTATAAGACAATATGTCACAAAATTCCATAAAGCAATACTAAATACATGGTAAAGCTTAACATAAATATAGTAAAGGACTCAGAGACTGTCAAAATTATTCTTGAACAGTTTAAGATTCTCTCAGAGTAAAATAATGTGTCCACTCTCACTATCAATGCAATTGGAGGTTATATGAATAATAATGAAGTATTTAAATGAGGAAGCAGCCCTTGGGGCTTGTTTCAGAGTCACATGGGATCTCTAAACTGAGCAGAGAGGATGACATATCAAGTAGGGAGCTGACAAGCACACAGAAATATTTGTGGAAGCTAAGAATATTTAACTTGTAGGAAAACATTGATATAAGGAAGGGGGCTTGACATCATCAAGTAATCTATGCTTTATAATTCTCACAGTCTACTGTTATTTACAGCCCCTGGAGAAATAACGATGGACAAAGTGAAGATGCTATAAAAGAATACATCTTTGAGTATAAATTCTGCAAGTTAGACATATATGTAACAAAACAGCTGCTTTTTGGGAAAAATAATCTGTTCAAATAGGAGTAGAAAAAAGTGATATGAGATATCTAACCAGAGAATAGGGTTTCATAGCATGTGGCCCATATTTTATATAACTCTGAAGGGAAAAATCTTTTTTCTTTTTTTTTTTCTTTTTTCTTTTTTTTTCTTTTTTTTTCAATTTTTATTAGATATTTTCTTAATTTACATTTCAAATGCTAGCCCGAAAGTCCCCCCCCCGCCCTGTTCTCCTGCCTACCCACTCCCACTTTTTGGCCCCGGAGTTCCCCTGTATTGGGGCATATAAACATTGCAGTACCAAGGGGCCTCTCCTCCCAATGATGGCCGACTAGGCCATCTTCTGCTACATATGGAGCTAGAGACACGAGTTCTGGGGGTTCTGGTTAGTTCATATTGTTGTTCCTCTTCTAGGGTTGCAGACCCCTTCTCAGCCGTTAAAGGCTGTCCCGGAGCGAGTGAATTCAGAGCAAGCTGAAGAGAAAAATCTTAATTTTTCTGTTTATTTTAACTGCTTGAGATAGTGGGGACGATAAGCTGAGAAAAATATGATATGGTAAACTGCTAATGTTGGTTAGGTGATTCACCTGACATTTGAGGATTAAATAGATTTTGTGCAATTATCATACTTTTTAAAAGACTAGTCAATATACATGTGTTTTTTTTGGGTGTGACTGAATAATCAGTTCATCAAGGACACTAAATTGAAACATGTCTGCAGTATTTCAAGAAAGCACATTGCTCACCCCTCCCTAATCATTAAGCACAATTCTTTGCAAAGTGCAGGCCAAGGCTTTATGTTGTTTTATTCTTGTATTATTAATGTCTATTTCATACCCTCAAATGCATACATACATAATACATGTATTACAATAATAAATTTATTTAATCACGTGTTCATTCTGGAGTATAAAGTCACTGAGACTCATTCTAAACACAAGTGAAATAGTGAGAAATATTTTTTCTAAGAATAGTATGCTAGCAAGGGTGTTCTTATACTTTGAATCAATGTGTTATGATAGCACAATGGATGCTTTTCCCTTTGGCTATAGAGCACTGATTGGGACATCAATGTCACTCTCTCACAAGACCAGCATGTCAGAAAATAAGGATGTTTTCTTCTCGGTAACATTTGACTTGTGTGTGCATCATCCAGTAAAGTTGTATTCTATAGTAAATTTCTTGACATATATGCCCTCAACAAAGGGGAAAGTACTCTAAATTTAAAATTGTGGTTTAAAGCCAGGCAATGGTGGCACATGCCTTTAATTCCAGCACTTGGGAGGCAGAGGCAGGTGGATTTTCTGAGTTCAAGGCCAGCTTGGTCTACAGAGTGAGTGCCAGAACAGCCAGGACTACATAGAGAAACCCTGTCTAGAAAAAAAGTTGTGATTCTACAAAAATTGTTGTAGAAAGTGTATGTCAAATATAATATCCAAGTCTAAATTTTTTCATAATGCTATAAGGTAGATCGTATACTGCATTATATCCTAAGCACAAATATTTCTAAAACTCATTAATATAAATTTAATGACATTTATATCAAGATATCAGACAAATGATTGAAAATTATACCTTTTGTCTGATTTTTCACAGGAAAATTTTCTATGCAGAACACTTAAGTATTATGTCATTTTAAGTAAATATTAAGGCAAAATTTCATCTCTTTATTTATATAAAGCAATAAAATATACAGATTATTATATTTGTTTATGTTATTTTAGCTGGTTCATTTTATTTATCTAAATATCAAGCTATTTAATTATAAGGTGTATTATTGAAATTCAAACTTCTAATTTTTAATAATATATACATATTGAGTTTTTAACAGATGAATAAATGAAATGAAATGAATGAATACATATTGAAACAATAGACAAAAGAATGCACATCATGTAAAATTATATAGCTTGGGTCATATAAAGAATAAACTTTATTCAATATAAATTGAAAAATTCAAATCATTTCATTTTTACAAGTAAAATAATCTCTTGCTAATGAAATTATTCATACTCATTATAAAGGTATTATTAAAGGCACTGAGAAATTCTTCTACTTTATAGACAAACAAAATTATATGTTAGTGTTATGTCCTAAAGCACAGTTTAGGAACAATAGGCAGGAAAAACACCTATAAATATATTTGCTAGAACTAATGTCAATTGCAATTTTATTATGTAAGAAGATGTCTTTATGTCAAGAGGTGCTTATTATTCAACACTGAAGAGGTAGAAGCTTTTGAGACAGAGACAGAGGAGAGAGAGAGAGAGAGAGAGAGAGAGAGAGAGAGAGAGAGAGAGAGAGAGAGAGAGAGAGAGTTCTGGGACTGGCACTTGGGAGACTAAGCATCCTAAACATTTTTACTTCTATGATTTATGTGCTTGTGATACTGTAGAACATTTCTCTTCATTTCTTCCTCTTGATTTCCCTTACCCATTTTATGTCTGTAAATACAATGTAATCAGTCTACTGCTTATTTTCTTTAATAAATAAACCACAAACAGACAGACAATATGGATTTTCTCATGAAGGTCTCTCGGAGTCTATCAAGAGAACTAAGGTCAAAGCTAAGATACTGACATTCCTTACCCTCTCCCTTGGGGGATATTTTTGAAAAGTATTTAAAAACTTGGTCTGGGAGGAAAAGGCTCACAATGTTATATTTGTTGAATTTTGTGGTGTAACATTCACTACAAGTCGAATTTCAACTTTACAGCATGATATCCCTGAAAGAAGAATTGGGGACATGTGCACTGTATTCCTAACATGCACATAAAATATAAATATCCCTACAAGCAGAGATACTATTAGACTGTAATGACATTATGATAAAATGGTAGGTTTAGCATATAAATTTGTTCAACATTATTTAAATAATAGTTTATGCCACACAGAGAAACCCTGTCTTGAAAATAAATAAATAAATAAATAAATAAATAAGAGTTTATGTAATTACTTTAATTATGTCTTTGTTTAAAGATTGGCTGTATTTCAGAGCCTTCTAATACTTTAAGCTATTTTTTATGAACCAGTACAGGATGATTGCAATATAGTAGTGCCCTGGTCCCAAGGTGAACAATGGTTGTATTTTTGTCTTTGCTGTTTATATGAAGATCAGATTCAACATATTAAAGACATGAAAGCTGTGGGGTCCATGAGAGATAGAAGGATTTGCAAAACCTCTACAGATATCTCACTTATGCTGATATTTGACAACAAAAATTCCTTGGCTAGGGAAGTGGCAGAGTCATGAGTGTGCTCCTGGGTGCAGGGGAAAGGCATTTTGAACCAAGGTAATCTTTGAAAGGATGCTGGTTCTTTGATGTTTAGCCACTTCAGTTCTGCTCACCCAGATCTTGTTTTTCCAAAATATGCTGGTTCTGCCAACTCAGCTAATGTACAGGATGGTCCAGATGGTGAATAGTTTTAGAGTTACCTACAGTTGAGAATCAGCTTCACTGACCCATTTTTCACAAATTAAAACAACCTTGACTAAATTACATTGAAGTTAAGTGTAACGCAAAAGCACCAGACTTCCCTTAAAAAGTAGGCAGGGAACACAAGACTTCTTCCTTTATTACAGGAAATGAACTAATTGCATTTGTAGAAGTTGCTCAGTTCCAGGAACTGTCATTCCTTTCCTGCACACTAATGGCTGCCTTCATGAAAGTGTGACCACCAAGTAATGTAGTAAGTCCTATATTAAAATGGTGGAGCTATGTAACTGAGAGTGCTGTATGCACATTCATTAAACAAAAACAAAATGAACACACAAATCAATAAGTCCACGAAATAATTAACCTAAGTGTATATCAGAAATTACCTTTTAATTCATTTTCTATTCTCTGATAAAACTTATAAATTTAAATAAAATCTAGAAAATTTTAAATAAAAACACAGAACCACTGATCTTGTAAGANTATCCACATATCAGTGAGTACATGTTATGTGAGTTCTTTTGTGAATGGGTTATTTCACTCAGGATGATGGCCTCCAGATCCATCCATTTGCCTAGGAATTTCATATATTTATTGTTTTTAATAGCTGAGTAGTACTCCATTGTATAAATATACCAAATTTTTTGTATCCATTCCTCTGTTGAGGGACATCTGGGTTCAGCTTTTGAGACAGAGACAGAGGAGAGAGAGAGAGAGAGAGAGAGAGAGAGAGAGAGAGAGAGAGAGAGAGAGAGTTCTGGGACTGGCACTTGGGAGACTAAGCATCCTAAACATTTTTACTTCTATGATTTATGTGCTTGTGATACTGTAGAACATTTCTCTTCATTTCTTCCTCTTGATTTCCCTTACCCATTTTATGTCTGTAAATACAATGTAATCAGTCTACTTCTTATTTTCTTTAATAAATAAACCACAAACAGACAGACAATATGGATTTTCTCATGAAGGTCTCTCGGAGTCTATCAAGAGAACTAAGGTCAAAGCTAAGATACTGACATTCCTTACCCTCTCCCTTGGGGGATATTTTTGAAAAGTATTTAAAAACTTGGTCTGGGAGGAAAAGGCTCACAATGTTATATTTGTTGAATTTTGTGGTGTAACATTCACTACAAGTCGAATTTCAACTTTACAGCATGATATCCCTGAAAGAAGAATTGGGGACATGTGCACTGTATTCCTAACATGCACATAAAATATAAATATCCCTACAAGCAGAGATACTATTAGACTGTAATGACATTATGATAAAATGGTAGGTTTAGCATATAAATTTGTTCAACATTATTTAAATAATAGTTTATGCCACACAGAGAAACCCTGTCTTGAAAATAAATAAATAAATAAATAAATAAATAAGAGTTTATGTAATTACTTTAATTATGTCTTTGTTTAAAGATTGGCTGTATTTCAGAGCCTTCTAATACTTTAAGCTATTTTTTATGAACCAGTACAGGATGATTGCAATATAGTAGTGCCCTGGTCCCAAGGTGAACAATGGTTATATTTTTGTCTTTGCTGTTTATATGAAGATCAGATTCAACATATTAAAGACATGAAAGCCGTGGGGTCCATGAGAGATAGAAGGATTTGCAAAACCTCTACAGATATCTCACTTATGCTGATATTTGACAACAAAAATTCCTTGGCTAGGGAAGTGGCAGAGTCATGAGTGTGCTCCTGGGTGCAGGGGAAAGGCATTTTGAAACAAGGTAATCTTTGAAAGGATGCTGGTTCTTTGATGTTTAGCCACTTCAGTTCTGCTCACCCAGATCTTGTTTTTCCAAAATATGCTGGTTCTGCCAACTCAGCTAATGTACAGGATGGTCCAGATGGTGAATAGTTTTAGAGTTACCTACAGTTGAGAATCAGCTTCACTGACCCATTTTTCACAAATTAAAACAACCTTGACTAAATTACATTGAAGTTAAGTGTAACGAAAAAGCACCAGACTTCCCTTAAAAAGTAGGCAGGGAACACAAGACTTCTTCCTTTATTACAGGAAATGAACTAATTGCATTTGTAGAAGTTGCTCAGTTCCAGGAACTGTCATTCCTTTCCTGCACACTAATGGCTGCCTTCATGAAAGTGTGACCACCAAGTAATGTAGTAAGTCCTATATTAAAATGGTGGAGCTAACATTGACTCTCACGACATACGTGTAAGTAATTTGTTTTTGTTTTACTTGTGTGTTTAGTTATTCAGGTGCTTTATTAATTGGATTCACATATAGTCTTTAATGGAAAATTAAGTAAAAGATAAGAGACTATTTTGAATATTTAAATTTATTTTAGATCTTTTAAAATTTATTTTTGTGTCTTGGTGACTAGAACATTCTGGTATATTGTTTGATAAACTTATGCCTCCTTAAGGGTTTCTATTACTGTGATAAATCACTTGGACAAAAAACAATGCGAAGAGGAAAGGGTTTGTTGCTGCTTAGGGTTCCATATCACAGCCCATCACTGAGGGAAGTCAGGACAGGAACTCAAACAGCAGGAAACAGGAGCCAGGAGTTTATCCAAAGCCGAAGGAGGAGGGTTGCTTACTGGCTTCCTGCTTATAGCTTGCTTAGCCAGTCTCTCTCTCCCTCTCCCCTTTCCCCTCCCCCTCCCCCTCCCTCACCCCACCCAGGTATTTCAAGTCTCTTAGTGGCTAGGTTCCACTCTCCCACTGAGTCCAGACCGGGTAGCCCATCAAGTAGAGCATATTCCACAGATAGCCAACAGTTTTTTAGATAGCCCAGTCCAGTTGTTCAGGACCCACAAGAAGGTCAAGCTGCATATCTGCTATATATGTACAGGAAGGCCAACAAGCCAAATAACCAAATAAAAAAAAATAAGGTACATTACTAAGCAGAGAATTCTCAACAAAATATCTTAAATAGCAGAGAAGCAATTAAAAAATGTTCAAAGTCCTTAGTCATCCACAAAATGCAAATCAAGACAACTCTGAGGTTCTGTCTTACACTGATCAGAATGACTAAGATCAAAAGCTCAAGAGATAGCACATGCTCATGAGGATGTGGAGCAAGGGGAACACTCCTCCATTGCTGGAGGGAGTGTAAACATGTACAACCACTTAGGAAATCAATTTGGCATTTTCTCAGAACACCACAAATAGTTCTTCCTCAAGACTCAGCTACACCACTCTGCCTGCTTTCTTACAAGCACTCATGGCCACCAATCCAGGAGTGACAGCACCTACACTGAGATGGGCCCTTCCAGATCATCCTCCATTCATAATTCAAAATAAATCATTAATCAGGAAAATGTACCAAGGTTTGTCCACAAGCCAATCTGATGAGGTATTTTCATAGTAGAGGTTCAAAAATTACTCTAGCTTTTATGAATGTGACATAAAACAGATAGAACAACAAAGTTATGTGCATTTGCATCTAAATGAATATTGATATGGTTTTCTTAAGAGAAACTATATATATATATATATATATATATATATATATATATATATATATATTCATGATGCATTTGCTTACACAGCAGTCCTTATTGTGTATACCTCTTCAACTTATTGATGTAAAAATAAAATAGTAAACAATCTCTTTTAATGACTACTGCATCAGTGAAAATGCAAAATGGTCTGTCAAGTTGATTTTCTGATGGTTAAAAAATGCTTACATGGGTGGAACTTGAGGTACAATGTGGGGGAAAAAGGTGAAAAGAAACAAAAGAAAAAAATGTTGCTATGATGTAATCTACAAAGCATATTTAAGTATTTGAAACAGATAAAAACTAATTCTTCCTCATTGCATTAATATTAGAGATGCAATGTGATAATTAGTCCCCTGAAATATTGAATTAGTAAGTGTAGAATATATTACCCACCCTCACTGTCCACTGTCCTGATTATAAAAAGATAAAGGGACATTAAGATGTGTTTTATGGGAGTGTGGTGAAGTGTGAGAGAAGGGGATGTCTCAGTGGGTCCATGTCAAGGCATTCCTTCTCCCTGAGGACCAGCCACAGGATGACAGTATAGTATAGAATAGAGTTTTTTTAGGGCATGGGGAGAGGAGTTAAGAGGGTGGAAGAGGCAGAGAAAGGCAGAGAGAGGAAGAGAGAAGTAGAGCCTGTCCTGACCAAGTGGAGAGAAGGGGGAAGGGAATGGGGAGAGAGGGGGAACAAGGAGGCAAAAAGCAAAAGTAAGAGGCAAGAATAATGAAGTAAGAGAGGAGGAGGGAGAAAGCACCCCCTTTTATAGTGGGCCCAGCCTACCTGGTTGTTGCCAGGTAAGTGTGGGGAGGAGCATACCTGGTTGTTGCCAGGTAACTGTGGAGGTAGACTCCAGACAGAATACCAACACCTACAAAATGTTCAATGTATCTGGAAAACTCAGTTGGAATCATAAGAGCATTTGAGGAAAGGTGTTTGGGAAACTTGATGAGAAGAGCAGACAGACTGGGTCAATCTTATATGAAGAGCTTTCCAGTGGAAAGACAAACAGTTCAGACAGCTTGGAAAAGGCCATCAGGTTCTTTGTGGGAAGACAGCATATAATCAAAGCAAACCTATTACTATCTCTGCATCAGATGAAATTTAGAATTCCAGAAGATGAAGAGAAGCAGGGTCCTTTTTGTTTTGGTTTGTTTGGATTCGGGTTCTGAGATAATGTACCACCTTATAACACAGATGTCCTGTAACTCATTTTGAATGGGAGATCTGAGATAATGTACCACCTTATAACACAGATGTCCTGTAACTCATTTTGAATGGGAGGTCTCGAACTCCCGAAATCTTAATCCAGTCTGGTCTCAATGTCATAACAATCATCTCTGCACCAACTTTGCATGTACCATTGTGATTTTTTAAATTTTTTAAGGAGATTAAACTTAGAGGATTCAGGGAAAGAGATATAAATATCAAGTTTGGTTACAATGGAAGCTATACCTTAGGGTGTTCTCACATTTAGACAGGTATATTATTACCTGACAACATTTCTTCTATGATCATCCAATTTATGTAACCCAGGCTTAGTTTTGTTTCTTATTTAAATTAATAATATTTGATTATAAAATGTGTACCTCAAATCATGATATGCATTTGCTGTGTGTTTAGCATCTCTTTCCACATGGTTCCAGAACAGTGCTGCTAGATAATTAGAGGCTTTATTTGATTGCCAGCCAACCTTGGGGGCTAAGATAATGGCTCATTTTTGTAATTCCAATTTTTGCCTGAAAACTTTCAATAACAAATGCATTCTATAACTTTAGATTTAGAAGAAAATAATTACATTTGGAAATGCCCCAAGATTTCAAGTTAGTTTCCTCAGGTTTACTGAGGTATCAGCTTTGGTTGCCTGACAAATTGCAGTTCTTCTAATTTTTTTTTTTTTTGAGAGAGAAATACATAATTTTGAGATACAGAATCTTCCAAAAAGGTTCATTTTGGGGAAAGTAATAATGTAGATGTGTTTGTTACTTTTTTGTTATTTATGACAAAATACCAGGCATTAGAGGAATTTTATATTTTGTTTTACAGTTTCAGAGGGTTCAGTATACCAATGCCTTAGCAGAATGTCATTGCAGATACAACATGGGGAGGAGGAGAGCTGAACTAGAGAAAATATAGAATGGATCAAGAGATCACACACAAACACACTCACAAACACACAAACACACAATGTCCTACCTAGTTCATTCAGCCTTTTTCTACCTCTGTTTTCTAGAACTATCAAAATTAGTTCTATCTAAGGCCCATCTTAGGACCAGATATTCATATCATGAGCCAGAATAGGACACTACATTTTCCATCCCAAGCAACAGTGTCTTTTCTTCACTCTCCCTTTTTCCTAGCATTCCTGGATCTGCCTCATCCTCTAGTACCTAAACACTTTCCTAATACTTCCAGGAGGGGAAGCTTGTGTCATAGGCATTGATCTAAAGCTAGTCTTCTGCCTGGGACCTAACTCCACAGAGATCAGAAACTACTTGAAGGTAAGATTTATTTTGATTTTTAATTTTTTTCTTAATATCTTTCCCTTTGTCATAAAACTTAGCACCAAGATGTAGTGAAGTAAATTCATCAACAGTCATGTCCTATTATCAAATCACAGTGTCACTTCTTTGTGTCATTCTGGGAATATAACTGAATATATAAGATTCAGGATACTTTGGAAAGTAGCAGTAATAAAATAATTCATTGACCTTACCATTTCTCATTATCTATCATCATTCAGTGTGCCTCTACCTCATTTGACCTTCTTAGACAATTTAAAGACCATGGATTGTGATGGTTAGGATTTTTGTTGTTGTTTTGTTTTGTTTGTTTGTTTTTATTGTTGACTTGATGATTATAATGTAGAACCTTCTGGGATGGGAATCTGAATGAGGAACTGCCTAGACTACATTGGACTGTATCTATGTCTGTGAAATATTTTCTTAATTGGTTTGTTAGGGTAGGAAAACTCATACTGAATGCCACAAGCACTATAAGCACTATATCACAGGCTGAGATTTGGACTAAATGAAAAATAGAGGGCAAGCTAGTTCTAGAATGTATGCTAACCTGCAGCTCTCTGCTCTTGACTGTGCATGAAACATGGCTACTTCTGTCCTGTGCCTGTTACTGTACTGCCACTCTATAACACACATGGACTTGTGAGCAAAATCGCCCTTCCTCTTTTATGTTGCTCAGATATAAGTATTTCCCCAGAGCAATAGATAAACTAAGAGAATGAACCTCCTTGTTTTCCAAACCTTCTAACTCTCTTGTTCTTTTTCCCAGCAAATTACCCACCCTCCCTCAAAACCTCATCAATTCTTTGACAACACCATACCAGCAATGAAGTAGGTAGCCACGGAAAGAAGAATAAATAGAATTGTAGTGTGTTGTTTCACTTTAAATATGACCATAGTCTCAAATGCTTGATCAATTTTTCCCAACAATTACAGAAGCATACAAATGTTAACATTGATCAATATGATGTTGGATAACCAGAGATACTATCTTTCCATCTTCACATGGTTACTAATTTCCTGTGCAAGCCATTATAAGGTAATGATGACATTTCCTGGACTGGCTATCTTTGCAGCTTCCAAAAGACTAGAATCTACTATCCTCTCTGATCAGATTCTACTTAGCAAGACTAAACTGTGCCTTTTTTTTTTTTTATTTACTAGGTCCTGTGACATCTTGTCTACCAATAGAATTGCATATTTCTATTCTTTCATTCTATTTTCTGCATGGTTAAATTTCCCCTCTGAGTTACTTATATAAAGTGTAATATCTCACAAGTTTGTAATGAAAACAACCAAAGTTATCAAGGCAGTAAAATTCCTCTTGAACATTTAATTCCCTTTTACATAATATCAAATGTTTTTCCCTCCACTTATAAGAAAAACATTCTCCAGATCTGAGAGGTGAGAGACTCCCAGGACTCAAAGTGAGGGATCTCAGATGAAATACCTGACAGTAGGGAGAAGGAATTTTTAAAGTCCACCTCCAGCAGGAAGACAGGGCATCAAGTGAGGGATGGGGTTGCCATCCCACAGTCTCATCTCTGATCCATAATTGTTCCTGTCTGAATGAACTACAGGGATGGAGATGGAGAAAACCCTGAGGAAAAGCAGGTCCAGCGACAGGCCAAGGTAAAATGCAGCTCAAGGGGAGGTCCCAAGGCCTGACACTTTTACTGAGGCTATGGAACACTTACAAAAAAAATCATCTATCATGACTGCTCCCCAAAATACCCAACAAGCAGCGTAAAGAGTCAGGCACAGATATTTGCACCCAACCAATGGACAGAAGCTTACCCCTGTTGAATTGTTGAATTAAGGAAAGCTGAAAGAAGCTGAGGAGAAGGGTGATCCTGTAGGAGGACCAACCGTCTCAATTAATCTGGACTCCCGAGATCTCTCAAACATGGGAGGGGGGTTGGATGAAATATGGAGTATAAAAATAAATTTGAAATAAATTAAAATTTAAATCAAAAGAACAACAATCTCAAACCAACATTCATTCTGTTCTGTCTCTCAGCTCTCAGCATTATGTCGATTTTTATCTCCTTTCCATGACAGGATTTTTTTTATTTTATTTTATTGTCATTACTTAACTATATCTATCATCTGCACATGGAAGGGTTAAACTATTCTACTACTAACTAATGTAAGGCTATCTCACCTCCCCCCCCCACTTTCTCCTTGTAGATGACTGTATAATTTGTGTCAAATTTTGTCTTCAAAGCATTTCACTAGGAGCTAGATTTGCTAGCAATGTATTACTTTGAGCTTTCAGTAAGAGCCTGTATACTGCTCTTAGCTCCTGTGTCATCTCTTTCTATGCTCTCAAACACATACTATCATGTTGGTGTGCCTAATTTTTTTCAAAGAATGTATCACTTTCAAGGTGAATTTTTCAATTGTTTACTATTCGATTATAGTTCATGAAATATATATAAACCCTAGGAAATAATGTTGTTTTATTGCCTTTCTTAAAAGCTCAGAGTTGATATTACTGTAATTCATTTTATGTGCAGCACTCACAGAATTATAACACATAAATGAAATTATAGCTGAATTGCTAAGCACATTTCCAGGCACAAAACACAGCCTGCACTTTAGTGACTTCCACTGTTTATTGCTCGTTAAATGTGATAAATAATGTTGAATTCAATTAGTCATATCAGTGTGTTATCTCACATTAAAATAATTGCATTTATATAGTTTAAACGTATTTAAACCTATACCAGTGAATATTTTTAATATAAGTGAACATTTTACAATCTCTAAAATCAAATCACATAGTGCCTTCACCTACTGGCAGGATTGAACCTATTCATGTTCTCTGACTAATCAACCATTCCAACTATAAGGGCAACTTCCATGAGCTAAATTAAAATCAGAGACCTTATCACTAGACCTAGGTTCATTTAATTTAAGCCTATTATTAAACCTCCCTTTTTTTCAAAAATGAATGACTTGAAGGAAATCTCATTAAACCTCATGGAAAGGCTAAAGCAAGCTCTGACTACAGAGCTAACCTGAAATGGGAACATTAAAGATATGTATGATGAAATTTAAATTACATGTGATAAGAGAATGAAGTCAAAACTCTAATGGAAATGGTTCTGTTATATATTTAATCTCTTTGTCAAAATACTCTGTGTGTATATATACTAAATAGCAATGTTTGCAATGAATTTGAGATAGCCCAAAATGTATCAAATCCTAATGTACAAATAGTCCTATATATATATATATATATATATATATATATATATATATATATATATATACACACACACACACACACACACACACACATGTATGATATATGAATAATGGGAAGATTTTATAAGACCTTTGCTAAGTTCCATGTGCATGAATCAGAAATTCACACTGGGAAAACATGAATGAAAGGCACTGAAATTTATAATAGACATCATAAGGATAACTGTGGAAACTTTATAAAAACTCCTGGATTCCCCATTAATTGGCAATTTTTAGTTCTTCATCTAGAGTGGCACCATGTGTAGTTTCTCCTGTATACAATGTAACATCAGTAATTGTCATAATATTGGTCTTGGTCTGGCAACCATAACTGTTGAAATTTCATGTGTACAGTTCTTTTGCTGTGCCTAGGTAACACTATCTAGCAAAATATGTCCTGGCTGTGTAGCTGTTAAAAATCTTTCTGCTCACAATTATATAATTCTTCTTAGCATTAGGTTCAAAGGTTGAATTTCACATGGATTTGTGGCAATGAAATAGTTCTTACGCATGATATTTGATATATAGTGGTTAATCCTGGATATATGAACATATATGTATTCACACAGAGAGAAATAATTAAAGAACAGATTGTGAATTTGTGAGAGTGCATGGGAGAAGGTTCATAACAAGAGGCAGAATCGGGAAGGTTTAAATTATATAAATATACAGTTCATCTAAGAAGTTCTTCAAAACCATTCTGCTCCTACTAACAAGTATGTGGGGTAAGGGGAACACTCATCCATTACTAGTGGAAGTATAAACTTTTTTTTATTATATATTTTCTTTATTTACATTTCAAATTCTATCCTGAAAGTTCCTTATACCATCCCCCCGCCCTGCATCCCTACCTGCCCACTCCCACTTCTTGGCCCTGGCATTCCCTTGTACGGGGGCATATAAAGTTTGTAAGACCAAGGGGCCTCTTTTCCCAATGAGGGCTGACTAGGCCATCTTTTGCTACCTATACATCTAGAGACACGAGCTCTGGGGGGTACTGGTTAGTTCATATTGTTATTCCACCTAAAAGGTTGTAGACCACTTAAGCTCCTTGGATAATTTCTCTAGCTCCTCCATTGGGGGCCCTGTGTTGCCCAATGGAAGTGTAAACTTTTGAAGTGACCTAGAAATCAGTATGGGGATTCCTTGGGAAGCTGGGCATACATTGGAACCAGCTATAAAACTCCTGGCCTTATATCCAAAGGATGCTACATTCTACTCGAGAGTCTCTTACTCAACTATGTTCCTTGCTGCGGTATTCAAAATATATAGAAAGTGGAAACAACCTAGATATTCATCAGTAGGTGAATGGATAAGGAAAATGTGGTATTGAATGTGTTATATTATAATAAGTCGAGAATTCTTTTAGTATTTCAAGAGTCCATTTATCTAATTTGATTCTTTTATTTGTAGGATTCTGTCTCATTGGGGTCTGATGTTTATTGTTTATATCACATTAAAAGAATATATACATAAGTCTGATATTTGGAAACAATTAGTACGACTTGTTGGTACAATACAATAAAGTACTGAAAATAACAAATATAATGTTATTTTCTTATATATGGATGTGAGCTATAAACCTTTGTTAGTCTGAATTACCACAGAAATTAGGAATAAAATAAAGCACTAAGAGAGAGCGAAGGGTCACTCAAAAAGGGGGAAATAGAAATATAATTAGAGAGAAATGGGGAGCTGAGAATAAAAGGATTAAATGAAGAAGAGAAGAGGGGCGAGAAGATGCAAAAGAAAAGTTAACACTGAAGGTTATTTGAGGCATCATATAATAAACTAGTACTGTTAGAAGCTTCCAAAAATAAATACATATATAAAAGACAATTAAATGAAATCACCAAACAAGGAGGGAAACAAAGCCCCGAGTGATAACTTCCGGTGCCTAGGCTGGGTTGCATACAATTGAGTTGATGAAAAGGGCCCTATGGAACCAACAAACCACTCAGACTATGGTATTATCACAGATACTGGGTTCTCTCCAGAAACTAATGGTCAGGCTTACTTGCTGAAGAAAAAATATACTGCTTTATATAATTACTATTATATATATGTAGTTTCCATGATGCTGATAGGTACTCTACGTCATTACCATAGAAAAAAGATAAATGCCCACTCTGATCTAAACCCTTTTATCTAAAATTGTGACCTGCTTGAATGAGACACTGTTGCAGCAGTGGCACAAAGGTTGTGAAATAACCAACCATTTCACGATTGGACTTAAGGCACACTCTATGATATGAAATCCATCTCTGACACTCATTAATCAGGTGTCCAAGAATCTGAGACTAAATAGGTCATGGATGTAGAAGAAACTCAAATACTATTATCCTGATAAAAGAACATAGCAACAAAATGGCTTCTAAGGACTTTCCGATACAATACATGTAGATCGGTCATTCACTCAGCTATTATCAGAGAAGCATTCTCCTTTAGGAGAAAGGAAATAATACAGAGATTTACAACTAGACAACACACAGAGGCTGTTAGATCATTCATCGAATTCCTTCCCTCAAGGTTCAAAGAGCTATTCAGAAGGAGGTAGAGAGCTTGTAGGAGATAGTGTCTTTCAGATCTAAGAGGACTGACACACAGAGACTGTGGCATCTTGTAAGGAGCCTGGATAGGCCCAAATTTAAAATGGACCCAATTCTAAGACTGAAAAGTAAACATAAGATCTTGATGCCAAATACTGCAGCAGCCGGGATCCATCCCATAATCAGCCACCAAACATAGACACGATTGCATATACCAGCAAGATAGTGTTGAAATGCCTTGATATAGCTGTGGGAGGCTATACCAATGCCTGGCAAACATGGAAGTGGACGCTCACAATCAGCTATTAGATAGAACTCAGGACTCACAAGGAAGGAGCTAGAGAAAGTACCCAAGGAGCTGAAGAGGTCTTCAATCCTATACGTGGAAGAATAACAGGAACTAACTGGTACCCCCGGAGCTCATGTCTCTAGCTGCATATGTAGAAGATGGCCTAGTTGGCCATCATTGAGAAGAGAGGTGCCTTGGTCATGCAGACTTTGTGTGCCCCAGTACAGGGGAACTCCAGGGCCAAGATGTGGGAGTGGGTGGGTAGGGGAGCAGGGTGGGGCATGGGGGAGGGTGTGGGGGACTTTGGGGATAACATCTGAAATGTAAATGAAGAAAATATCTAATAAAAATGGGGGGGGGGGAAAGGAAAAAAAAAAAGAAGCTATCTCCAATAGAAAACTACTTGTCAAGAAAAATAGTTTCTTCCACAAGTCTCTTACTGGGTATGTCAACAATATTGGTAGCTGATGCTACAAGAATAAAACAAGACTGTTATGTTTTTGTAGATTTTTTTGGTCTCATATTGTTTTGTTGGATATCTTTTTACCCCTCACTTCTTTTGCTTAGATACTATAGCTTCCAATTTTGTTTTTTGCAGGTTTGGTTTATGTGTGTGTGTGTCTCTGTGTGTTATGTCATTTTTCACTGTATTATTGACTCATTTAATTCTGGTTTGTTTGAGTTTTTATTTGCTTGTTTCTTTTCTAAGGAGAGCTAGAGAAAGCATGAGTAGGATAGTTGTTGAAGTGAGGGTGTGGGGTGGGGAAGATATGGGAGAAGTTCTGGGAAGGAAAGGAACAATCAGAATAAATTGTATAAATTTTCAATTAAAAGATTAAGTTGAAAAAAAAGATTACTGAACTGAATATTGCCTTAACTTTTTCTGAATTAAAATAGTTCAATCAAATAATAGGTTTATATCTCTATTAGTAGATATAGATAAGAGACATAAGCTTGCTTCCTGATAAAATGGCCATCAAGTACTCTAATGCCTATAAAATCATATGTGCTTCCAGTAAAAAGTTCTTTATTTCTATGTCTGTATCTCTAGTCAAAGCAAATGCCTTCCTCCAGAACATACCTGTACTTAGTGGGCAGTATGGTAAATGGAATATGTCCATAATAGGGAACAAATCAATATCCATTGGCTGACTTACCCTTGAATTAACCACTTCCAGTGAGATGTTCTGAGGTGGAGCACTTGGCACTGAAAGGAATGAAATAAGGTGTGACAGTTACTGCCAAAGCCTTGCCAAAGAAATTCCAGCCCACTGATGTAAAGAAAAAGTCTACCTTTTTAAAATTGTATAATGAGAATTCGGTAAGTTAATGCAAGTAGGTGGCCCTTTTCAATATTCTTAGAGAGAAGAGAAATAAACACTTATTTTTGTCTCATGGGCTAGGTGAGTTAGTTAACCAGGTACTGAGTCCCCAAAACTATTTTACAAAGGAGCACCAGGTAGGATAGCAAGTAATACCATTTAATCCCAGCTCTGTGATAACCTCCTGGTAGAACCTAAGAAAACAAGGGAGATTTTCCAATGATTATCGTACTGTGATTTTTCAGGATCTGCATTGTTTTATGGTGGAATATATCAGAAATAGACACCTGGGTTGCTCAGTTCCGATAATGCAATCATTATTATCTCCTACAGAGTGAATAGAAGGAAATGGCTTTTTGTTTTTTTAGCTGTTTATAATTAAACTTGTATGATGCAGAAGCTTACAGGTTCCTCAATAGTGTTCAGTCCATAGATTCTATTAAGAAAAGACCTGTTTTAATTTTCATTCAGAATTTTCTGGCTATTTTATTGTTTTTCCTATTAAATGATTTTATTAAATTATTTTAATTTTTTTAAAAAAAATTATGTCAGAAGGGACATGCACAGCTCCCTTTTGGAAGTTGTAATGAATATTTACTAAATTCAAAGAGTACATATCCAGCAGTGGGAGCAATTTGAAGACACCCATTGACTGGCCAGCCATGATGCATCCAGAGATGTTCTAGTTCTCAGGGTTGAACTGAAAATAAACAAAGCTCTCTGCCCACCAGGAAGAGTATTCAATGACTTAATAGTGTCAATGGTTATTAAATGAATTGTTCTTATTTTTACTTGTGACACACCTGTAAATGTGACAGGACTGGGCTTCTCATGAATTTTAACAAGTCCCTGTGCCATTCTGCACATGTAAATTCTTTTTCATGTAAATTGAATGATGTTTGTAGATTTTTGCTTTTACTTGTTTGTTTGTTTGTTTTTTAAATAGGGCACTAGTATTTTGACTTGAATTTAGGTATGTCCTATACTAGTTTTTGTCTAAAAATTTTTCACCTTCAGGACACATTATATTCCTGACTAATTTCTGTATTCCTCAAATTGAGAAGCGATTAATACTTCTGGAATCAGTGAGTAGAAGAAAAAGGAAGACCTACTTAAGGATTGGTTCCTGGAATTTTATGAACATGGTGGAAACTGAAAAATTTTGTTTTGATTTGAACCTATTAGAGTTTGATAAAGATTGCAGCCAATATATTCTGTGATAACATTTCAGAGTCATGTGTTAATTAAGTCACTAATTATTCTTTAATATCATTCCATAAGCTAGGAAGACTTCAGCTGTTTTAGTTAATATTATGACTTTTAATGAAGTATGGAATATAGTGTTCACATGTCCAACTGTTTTCTAAATTTTAATTTTAATCATCAGTGTGAAGGATACTGTTAAGCTTATGTGTAAATTTAAGAAGCATGGGTTGAAATAGTAGGTTAATTAGCAGAAATGTTATGAGGTAATAATAAAAGTTATTTTAATTTTTTCTTTTACCCATTTTTTCATATAAATACTTGTACCAGGTAAAAATGTCTTAAAAGCACTTACCAATCAATTTTTAAAATCATAAAAAATAACCTCCCAAATAGAGTAAATCATTTCATGTGGCCAACATAGACCATGATCTTCAATGATCTTTCTTCCTTACTGATTTTTTCAACATCTCTGAGCTCTACTTCTGTGGGCATGACTAAGTAGGAAAGTAGGAGTTTCCTATTGTTTGACCCTTCTCTGATACTTTCTATAGGTTATTCATCTTCTTTTTACTTGCTGGTAACAACGTAACATTTACCTGGCTGGAACCTGTCCAGCCTCAGCAGAGTGGAACAGGCCTGCTTTAATCCTACCAACTGGCTTCCCAAATTTGCGCTCTTATCTATCTATCTATCTATCTATCTATCTATCTATCTATCTATCTATCTATCTATCTATCTATCTATCTATTTTTATTTTTAAAATATATTTCAAGCTAAAAACGCCTTTATATGGTCCTTGTTAAACTTTGTCTGCCCCTGAGGACATATACGAAGGCTTAAAGCTACATTCACCAATCAGTAAGCAAAACTAAATTTTATCCTCATTCCAATATAAATTCTACATAGAGTATGGCAAGTTTTCTTCAGAATACTACAAACTTTATTAAAGCGATTAATTTATTGTCATTTTGGAAACCATCATTACTAAATCATTTTACTTTGGCTTTGAACTTCACTGGTTTCAGACAGAGGGTGGTATAGCATGCTTTGTGGGACCTGCACACCCATAATTTCTGTTGGGTGGCTTATGTGTGTCTTAACTTCTTCCAATGTTAATAATGTTGACTTTTTAAGTTAACAGTCACTGTTGGAGAATAACTAACTTATTTATGGCCCAAGTACAATTTCAATTTTTACCTTTGGTGAAGATTAAGAGTACACCCTTGCTTTACCTCACATAATGACACAAACGTTTTACAACATATTTTCTTTTTAAAGAAAACTGTCTTAGTCATAATTTGAATCTGTAGCAACTGCTAATGATTGGATTTTGAATGAAGGACAAAGTCTGCTAGATTTCTTTATTTGGTCAGTGGTCTGTGTCTGTAAGTGGTGTGACATGTTCACAGGCCACTATTTTTTTTAATAGTCATTAACTTCCAATTTTTAATACACCAAAACCAAACTGAGGAAATCAATATATATGACAATGACAATGTTAGAAGCATCAAAATTATTTTTATTAAATGTTGATAATTGATATAATAAAATTCTCAAAAAATCTTTACTTTCATGGTGTTGATTTATTTGTTAATTTTCTGCAATAGAAAACTCTCTTACTTTCCATAGACAGCATAATGGTTGTTCTAGTTGCAGGACAAGTAGAGCGTTAATATTGCAGTTACCAACCAATAATAGACAGGATTAGATGCTGAATGGACATGAGCACAACACACACTCCCATGCCTAATTTTATCTTTCATAGTGGTACAGAGGGAGGAAATGTTTATCTTCAAAATGTGAAGACATCACTGACACTACATCATTAAGCTGATGAGAGGATGTCAGAGACTTTTCTCAGTCTGCTGAGAAAAGGCTGCCAACTGCTTTAAACATATTAAGATGAGGGTAGATCCCATTCCATACTGCCTAAGGCACCTCAATAAATCAGGCATTTGAATTTATTTCTAAGAAATACATGCTGCCATTTTCATATATTCATCGATGAAACTTTCTCATGATGTTTAATGTTTACACTTTACAAACATACTAATCTGAGGCATTTATCACAAAACGGTGCCATTTTTCTTTTTTCTATTTTTTTTCTTTTTAGTTGGTGGCTTGGTTTTATTGGTTTCTAGAGGTTGGCCTCAACATGAATAACAGAAGTTAGCAGAGAAGAAAGCATGAGTTGAAGCTGACAGGAGGGAAATCAGTACTGCCAAGGCGAAAGCCAATAGCACATGTTTTATTAGAAGGTAAAGGTTGTGTCAGGAATATTCCACAATCCCTCATTTCTCTTATCAAATGCATCTAATAAAGAAAATTTATTAATTTTCCAAAAACTACATTTACTTGAGGTGATAGTCATAGGGTTTCTTTATCAATGACAGACAATTTTCTAGGCACTGCTGCATTTCCAGAAGGTAATTCTTGGACTAATGAGTAACAATCTATCGTTCTCACTTATGACATTTAAAATCAAAATGGAGAATAAGACTGCAGTATTACAGTTCAGAGTGTGAATGAAATCTACATAAATTATGTAAAATACTCATTTTCATTTGTTTTTCTTTTATTTTTATAATTATAAGCTATAAAGTAATTTATTCAGCCAGTGCATATTCTGTTCTGCCTTGAATAACAGAATCAGACAGTTGGATAGAAGAATTACATTAAAATTAAATCTGAAGTGGCCTAACATTAAAATACCCTTTTAAGTGAAATTGCAAATGAGCATTAGCCTGTGTTCTCTTTGGAATATCCTTAAAAACATTCATGTCTTTCTTCTTGCCATTGATATTCTGTAAGCTATCCACGTCAATACGTTCCCAGATTAAAGACTGTTAGGTCAAGAATCAGAAATTGAAGGCAGTTTTAATCAAAATATCAATAATTTATAAAACTAAACATACTAACAGGGAAGCCTTGCTGCCTCAAGCTGGCTTTAGTCTTTTTAGTATTCATGGGGACATCTCTGCAATACACCTGCCTGAATATCCATAGCCCCGTTCGAAACCATACACTTGCCTGTAACATTTATTAAAGTTCCCAGGCTTTCATTATCATTTATTCCTTGGTAACTAGTTTCCCCTGACACTCTTCAGTTAAATCCATTATGTTCATTATGAATTCTTCCTCCTTTTACTTCCTTTAAAAAATATGTCTAATCTTCATTTGTTAGACAAGAGAACATGAGGTGTGCATCTTCAAACTCACTTCTAATATTTCAAGTGCATGTTTACTTTACAAAAATCCTTTGGGCATATTTACTAATTAAGCTGTATAGTCCTCATTTATACTTTTCATCATTTGTGTCTTTTAAAAATGACAAATGAAAGAAACATACCATCTAAATTATTCCACACACTAATAAATGTGCTTACTTTGTTTATATATATATATATATATATATATATATATATATATATATACATCTATCTATCTATCTATCTATCTATCTATCTATCTATCTATCTATCTATCTATCCAATTTGAACAAATGCATGCACAAGAATAATTTGAACTCTTACACAGTAGCCCTAGTTTGGGGATTATCCTTTAATCCGTCCTGACTGAATGTATGCAACTAATTCATAAATTTAAATTTGGGTTCAGTACTGTGAATAAGTTGCCTATGTTTTTTGTTTGTGATATAACATTGCAAAGAATATTAGTTCAAAAAACCCTTACAACACAATCAATAACATATGCAAGATTTTTTTTTTCATTTCTCAACAGACATATAAGTAAAATTTCACTGTTCCTCACTTACCATCTGAAAGTGTAACAACGTTTATATCATCAGTAGATACTCCTGGCCCATAACGATTATAAGCTAGGAATCGAAGAGTATACTCCGTGAATTTTTTCAGGCCTTCCAGTTTATACGATAGTCCATCAACCTCTATATTCTGGAGACATAAAATGCCAGAATCGTTATTAAGGAAGCACATTAAAGCAGAAATGGCAGCCATTCTGTACAATCAGTGAATTGAATGTTAGACACTCATTCATAGAAGCATATTCTAGCCCTTTAATGAATTGCTGTAAAACCATCTTTGAGTCAGACACTCCCCCACTAAAGTCTAAACTACTCTGCAGACTCCATGTTAAAACATCATCGTGTGGTTTTTATAGTCATTAAGTTTCAATTTGTTTAAATCACCCAGAACACTGAGTAGTATGGGTTATTCCACCCACATCAAAACCCTGACTAATAGAAGTACCCCAAATTAAATAATTTGTCAAGAAATCACAAATTATAACTTGCATGAAGAAATATATCCACAGATACTAAAACTCTCAGACAATTTACTGCTAGTTTTATGTCCCTAAAATGCTGGGGTGTAGATTGAAACTACTCTTCTCTAGTTCACAATTACAGAATGAAGGTAGTAAAGGTGACAGTCATTGGAAAAATCAGAATCAGTATTTGCTAAAGGATCTGTCATTTAGTTTTACATTATGATACCCAGATCATCATTATCAACATTGGGCAATATAGCTCCTAAGTTTATTGAAGTGACCTTGTATAAAATTGGATGGGAAACTGCTTAAAAGTAAGAGTTAAAAGTTAAATGGGAACAGCCAAGAAAAAAGCAAAATTACTAATTACATAAGAGCAATTAATGTAATATTGTCTTTAAAATTAACTAAGAAGTAGATCTTTAATATTTCTACTTAAATTTCTGGCGTATACTCTAGTTCTAGCTTCTCTCTCTCTCTCTCTCTCTCTCTCTCTCTCTCTCTCTATATATATATATATATATATATATATATATATATATATATATATATATATATTTAAATATATATATATATATTTAAAATGTAATAATATGGGAGTAAGAATCTCAATAGTCATGCATATTCTATATATTTTAATGGTCAAATATCATTATTAGATTTTACTTATTTATTTGAAGACTTATTTACTGTTATTCTTCTTGAAAAACTCATGTGTCTTTTTTCAGATTTCTATTAAATCAATAGTTAAAATATAAAAATCCAGGGTGGTTGTAGAGTATAAGCTTTTAAGAGTTATTTCTGGAAATAGATGGTCACAGTATAAGGGTGAAGAGAAGACAGAACAATATAAAACCTCAACGTCTATCTGAGAGTAGAATGGGCAACTTGAATAATGCCACTAAAGACAAGCAGATCATTATCAGGCTGAGTAGTGATAAGAAATCTCTCTGGGCACAGGATATGGTCATCCATCTTTGTCTGAGCTACTAAAGTCAACACTTGAACCAGATTCTCCCATTGAACTTCACCCCATTGTTCTTTACATCACCAACACAGCACAATGAAATGGTTTAAGAGTTTCCAGGAACAAGTACTTGGAAATAAGCAGTGATTAAATACAAATGCTAAATCATGAACTATCAGAATCTGGCAAGCACCCTTTCTCTTTGGCTCTAGAGTTATGCTGGGGATAGATAGCATGAGGCTCATTTCTTACCCACCTGTTCTTTTCCTGTAGACACCTCAGTGCAGAACAATCTGTAACCTTGGACTGGGCCATTTGCATAGGCAGGGGGTTCCCATGTAATAAGAATTGAGGTAGGTGAGGTAGATACAGCATGCAGGTTTTCTACTGGCCCTGGAACTTGCACTGTATGTAAAAAAAAATTGTTGCAAATAAGATACTTGCTCTCTCAAAACAAATAAATATTTACTCTATATAGTTTGAGGAACAAAAAATTAATCTTCACTATTTCTAGGATAACAAGGAATAACAGTGTTAATATATAATCTGAAAGTACAATAATGAAAGTTCTATAAACAATTTTGTCTCAAGGAAAAGATTATAGAAATCAATTCACTCATTTCATTTTATATCTAAAGAGACTGGCCAGAGTATAAATGATTAGGATAATGACAGAAAGAAGTAAGATTCTCAGTCTAAACTTTTAACATAGAAATGTTTCAGTTCTGCTAGTAGGCTTTTGCACATATATTGCTAATAGCTGCCAAAAGAAAAGAAATGCAATAGAATACTTATTATTTTAATATTATGATTTGTTTAATCAAATAAACAACGCACTTATGCATAATTTATCTCATTATCTTAAGGTCAGTGATTTATCTTGTAGCAGATTCTGGTTCCTTTAACTTTTTATAAACGATTTTATTTTCAGTTTAACTTTTCCATTTTCTCTCATAACCATTTCTTAATCAAAGATAAGTAATTTTCTTACTAATGAAATTAGACAGCACAGAAGCATTATCTATAATCAAAACCCTTCTGTTCAGTTGTTTGAAGAGTCACAAATTTTCAGATTTCTCTGTAAGTAATATTTCAATCTGGTTTTGCATCTAATATTTGGAATTAATGGAACTATTTCCAGAGGTTTCCTTTCTGAGTTACAATCTGTTATTTCTCAAACAAAGAAAGTAAAAGACTAGAGACAAACATTACAATTAATTTGTGATTTGGTTAAGAAATATGCTGAATATGTAATATTTAAAATTTTGAGACAGATGTTGCAGGCTCTCTGTCTTGGTTTCCCAGGGCAAAAAAAAATCTAGGAATCTGGGAAACTGACATGTCTGCATTAGAATAGAAGAGGAACTGATTTTAGTTAGTTTTTCTTTAGTTGTCTCACAATGGGGTGGTAATATATTATCCAAATGCAGTCAATGCTTTACTGAGTATGTTTGTTGTTATTGCTGTTGTGTTTTTTGTTGTGTTGTGTTGTGTTTTGTTTTGTTTTGTTTTGTTTTGTTGGGTTTTTGTTTGTTTTTAGCAAACTTGCTTTCACCTGACTCTGTCTCCTTAGGTACTAGGTGGAAACTTTACAGAGAAACACAAGGTGTTCAGAATGGGTTCTATCCACACCCTGGGATTCTAACTGAGGCATGAGAAGTTGTGGATCACTCCTCCACCCTGAATGAAGCATGTGAGAATCTGACAGTGCCCGCTGGGAAGCCTTCCTATCAGATCAGAGGCTGTACAAGAAAGAGAAAAGGTGCAGGTCCACATACCACTCATGGGAAACAATCATCAACTGTGTGGGAAGCCAAACAATCTTTAGGCTTGGGAGCCAAAGAATATGATATGCCAAATTCATAGCTATTTCCAGCCGGCATCATAAAGAAATACACTGTAGGGGTATATGCAGCTGGCACTTATAAGCCCTAGAATGAAATGATGTGTCCCCTCCAGCTAGTTTTAGCTGATGCTACTTAGTGTCATTACATTTCCAGTGAAAGTATGTAAAGCACTACCTAAATTTTCTAATAATTGAAGCAACTACTGTGTCAACAGGTTATGCACAAAGCTTTCTACAGGAGCCTTGTTTTATAATGTTATTTCACACGGATAAGATTACTGGTGAAATTACCAACCCTGTCGTTACTGAATAACCTAAGCATATTATGTCCTGTAGTCCTTACTGATTAGACAATACAGGTGATTATTTAATACAAATGATCACTGATGTCTTTAGAATCATGATGAGCATAATGTTGGAATATGTGGAATATGTGTGAGCCCTTGTGCTTTGTAATTGATATTTATGCTTATTAAATGCTGTTGATTACAGAACACCAGGCTGTTACTATCCTAACTTGGACCTAGTTGCCACGGGTAGTGCCAACACTTATTTATTCATCAGTTGTATTTGTCTACATTGCTAATGGCCATTGGACTCTACTCACAGAAGGCATGGGCATGGACTTTTAGGAGAATTCCAAGCAGATATAACAGACACCAGAAGTGCCAAGGACCATTCAGAGTATTTGTTTCAAGTGTTTCTTTCACTGGCTGCCTGACAATGGAGAACATTTTCTTTGCTATGGTGGTCTCATTTCTAAGTCATTATCTTATAAGTTACTATAACTTCAAATACAACTGAAGGTTTTATAACATGGGAAGAGTATCATAGATATTCTCATATATTAAAACATTAGAGCCTTAAATAACTGAATATATTTATATTGAAAAAATTAAAACCAATTAAGCATAATACTCATCAAAATTCCACACTCTGGGCCAGGCAGTGGTGGTACATGCCTTTAATCCCAGCACTTGGGAGGCAGAGGCAGGTGGATTTCTGAGTTCAAGGCCAGCGTGGTCAACAGAGTGAGTTCCAGGACAGCCAAGACTACACAGAGAAACCCTGTCTTGAAAAACAAAACAAAACAAACAAACAAACAAACAAACAAAAAACAAAACCAACCAAACAAAAATTCCATACACTGAATTAAATTAAAGTAACTACTTTCCTGGTGTCACTAGGATTCAGAAGAGTTTTAAGTGTTTATTCTTCATAGTAGTGCCACAAATTAACTTGTAAGAGTTTGTAGTATTTTAGTTTTTAGTTAACGTCCTATTTATATATGTGGATAATATGTTCTTACTTGTGAGTTATGGGTGTATATTTATATATACATGAGAATGAATTCAAAACAATTATACTTGTATTAGTTACTTCTCTAGAAAATATGTTGAAATATAGTTTTTGTGGCATCACATTCATGACATGTGGATATAAGCTACAATGAAGGGAAAAAGTAATACTCACAAATATTCTAAATCCAGTATTATATGTGAAATCAATACAGTTAACAGTTCCAGCCTTCCCTATCATTACATTTTAGTATGTCAGTCAAGAAACTTAATGGGTTTAACTATTCATCATTTCTAAGATGTGTTTAATACTGATCCCCTTGGACAATAATTTGTGGCAAGCTGCATCTAATTTCTTTCCATCTTAGTTGAAGTTACCTATTTCTTCAAATAATGACTTTAGGACAGAGGCATAATCTATGAAAGTAACTCATCAATCAATGTCAATCTAACCAACTCCATTTTAAAATGTTAATATTGTATTATGGTAGAAATTCTATGTAACACCTCTGTCTAAGGACAAGTTAAATAGTTACAGTACAGTAAATGAAATATATTACATGTTACTGTTTACACTGGGAATAGAAATTTGTGATTAAATATGGTTATATGTATTATAGGATAACAAAGCATTTCATAGTAAGACCTTGATGTATATTAACCTTCAAGTGACATATTAGTCAAATATTTCATTAAAGTCAACCACATGCAATAAAATTATACTGAAGACAGGATGGGAGAGGGAAGGAAGTAGGGGGCCAAGAAAGGGAGGGAGATAGAAGAGATTTTTTAAAAAAGGAGAGAAAGGAAGCCCTGTTTTAATGAACTATAATAAATTGATTACAGATGGCAGAATGACCACCGGGAAGTATGATATTCTAATTCCTTATTATCTGCATTTGTTATCAAGTAATTTATGAACTTTCTGATGGGCGATTCATTTTATCAAAACCGTTAATGACTCTCTTAAGCTCTCACCTTTCTTACTCTAATTTTAGCTCTCCTTCTCCCCCTCCTTTCTCTCCTTCTCTCTACATGGCCATGGCTGGCCCCTCTCTTTACTTTCACCTTCTCTCTTTCTCTCTGTATCTCTACAATAAAGTTCTAAGACCAATTTTTAGAACTCTAAATGAATATTCGAAGGTGTATGTCCAGAGTTTCTGTCATCTGGGTTCATGAGTCTATGAATGGAAATAACTACAGTATTAAAAATCCCAGGCTACATTCATACTAAAAACAAGTCAGTGGTTTAGTCTCTTACAATCACAATTACTAATTGTTAATTATGTTAAGGTGGGAAATGATAAGTGATTCACCTTAGATATATCCTCAAGCTTTATGTATTAATCGCCATCATTATTATATTTTTTCTGAGTGTTTGCTTTCATGTCTGTATGTGCACCACATGTGTATTTGCTGCCCTTAGACATCAGAAGAGAATGCTAAAGCTAGTGGAAATTGGAGTGACAGTTTGTGAAGTATCATGCAGTTACTGGGTATTGATTGAACCTGTGTTCCATGCAAGAGCAGTGGGTGCTCTCAAGAGCTGAGCCATCCCTTCAGACCTATCTTCAATTTTTCAACTGAGACTAGTAATTATGAAGTTGATGTGGTTTTACGGTAGCTCCTTTTTACTTTTCAAATATGATAATTTTAAAAGCATTTGGTTCATCTGGCCATACTCAATAGAGTTTTAAATGTTACAGTCTTGAGCAAGAAGTCGTATAACATATGTACAGCTATCTTTTGTATCCTTTCCTTTTCTTTGTCATATCTTTTAAAGTATCTGGCTACAATATGGTTTCCTAAATCCAAAAGGCCTAACTTATTTTTTTATTCAGTCTGTGTAATCTAAAATCCTGGGACTTTCAAAAATTGGTCCCAAACAAGAATATGAACCTAAAAGTTTCAAGGAAATGGTTAAGGAAGATAAAGGCATGCCACAGCCTAAGGAACACTGGCTGAGCTAATGTCTTTCAGCCATTATACTGATGGTTCTCAGCTGGAAATCTGAAATGAAGACAAATGTTAGTGTCAGCGAATATGTAGTTGAACATCTGAATATTTAAAGTTTTTTTAAATGACTGTAAAGTACAATGAGTTATAATGTTCCTAAATTGTCAATTTAACAGCTATTACTCTTGAAGAACCAAAGAAATGTCTCATTCTGAAAAAAAAATTAAGAAGGCATTGTATGTGTTGTCATTCAAATAATGATCCATAAGTCATATACCCTCAAGTCAGAACGGAAATGCAAAGATAACTCTCTTTATCTCCTTAATAATTTAAAAGTGATTTGAGGCTGAGTTTTAAGGATGATAACAAGCAATCTACGAAATCTTCTGTAGTGATCTGAATGGATTTTACATGTAAAGTTCACTTCCTTTTAGCAGAAATTTCTAATGCCAATGATTTACAAAGGAACATTTTATATAAAACTCCTTTCTGAAACTACTCACAATTGTAGATAGTAAAGTGCATGCTTTGGTTGCCTCTTGGTTTTTTAATCCTTTAGTTAACAGCTTTAGTAATATTTCCTTGAATCTGTTTCTACTCTGTGTATAGGGAATACAACATCAGAAAATCTACTAGCAATGTAATTATCACCATAATTAATCCTGGCTGAACTAGGCATATTTAGATGATATGATGGTAGTTTGGCAAGAAGGAAGGAAAAACAAAACAAAACAAAACAACTGAACAACAATAAAAAATCAAGGGGTAGGTTTCTAGTAAGAAACCATAGGAGTGTTAAAGGTTTCACTTGGAGAAAACAATTATTATCTTTATTTTGCTTTTATTTTTAATAGGTTCTTTTCTGCTAATGAATGATACACTTGATAGTGTCATTGTATATTTAACTACACATAAACAGTGTACAGACACACCAACATAAGAATACACATAATGTATGAGATGTCTAACATAAAACCTACATATTATTTATGCATATACATAGGTATGTGTGATTATATATATAATATATATACATTATATGTAAGCATATATTTTATAGTTTAATATGAACAGCCCTAATGAGTCACACTAAAGTTAAGTAGTATAATAATTACATTGAATAAAGCGTGTGACAAAATGATAATATGCTATTAATAAGAAACCTCAAATTTTTCACTATGAAAACCAAATATTAACATTTCTGCAACAATCATGTAAATTATATTAAATTTCTTTTTTTTTTTTTTTTTGGTTTTTCGAGACAGGGTTTCTCTGTATAGCCCTGGCTGTCCTGGAACTCACTTTGTAGACCAGGCTGGCCTTGAACTCAGAAATCCACCTGCCTCTGCCTCCCAAGTGCTGGGATTAAAGGCGTGCGCCACCACGCCCGGCTTCAATTTTTAAAATATTGCCAAGAAATAAAATTTGTAGTGAATAATCCTGACTCTGTGTTAGAATTATCAAACATTATTTTTATTTAATAACTGTTATTTATTTACTTTTTTTTAATAAATGCTTTGTCTGCATGCCTGTGAACCATGTGTGTGCATAGAACCCAATGAAACCAGAGTGGATGTTGGATCCACTGAGAATGGAGTCAGAGAAGATTTTAAGTTGCCCTGTGGTTGAAAAAATTAGATCCAGGTCCTCTGGAAGAGCACACACTGCTCTTAATGACTGAGCACCTATTCAGCCTCCAAGATTGTAACTCATTGAAAATTGAGGATTTATAAATTAACTGATTTTGTGATCTAGAAAATGTAAATACAGCATGAAAAATTGAGAAGTAAAACTAAGTTTCAAAACTCATGCGATATTTTTATGTCAATGGCAGCTTTAGGTTATATAAACCTGATTATGCTGGGTGATTATATTATCCTGATTATAGTAAACCTGATTATGGTAGTTCAATCAATCTTTAGACACTTTTTAAGAACCTCCCATTCACTCCATAGTAAAACTAACATAATATAGTATCTAAGATAATAAATGCTAAGATAAAGCTGAATACATTGTTCAAATTTAAGTCCAGAAAAAACTCTTCAATTTACAAAGAAACTGATTTCTAACAGGGTGGAGGTGATTATGCCCCCAGATGAGCTGGTCATATTATTGCACTTGAAAAGCTTACATTGAAGGGTTTGAAGTTTAATTGTACTCAGCATTTTTATCTTTTGTGCTACCTTCAGGACTGTAAAATATTTTGAGGCAGATATTTTCCAGGAAAATATCAAAATATAGTAAGCAGGTACAAAATACTTAAAGTCTTAGAGTAGGTTCTTATAGTACTTGGTAAGAGTAGATGTCTAAACATATAGTAATTCTAGAAAACAATCTAACAAGTAATTCTAAATTATCAGAGGGGAGGAGGCAGAGTCTTTGCTGAAAACTACTATTGAAAAAAGCATTTCAGATTTTCATTTGTGGAAAACATAGCTTTTAAGGAAGAGAGAAGAATTTGATGAATCAGGAAATATTACTAAAAAGTAATTGATGGGTATTGCATGCTGGTTGCCTTTCCAGGACAATCTGGTAAGAGGGGCAGCTACCACATCTCTAGATGAGTGCTTTAGATGATGACAACTTCAGGTAAAAACTAGTATGTAAAGTTCTAATTGGAACTAAATGAGAACAGAAACTCATTACAATGGAAGGACATAAGTCACTTCTTCTCAATGTATGGGGTTGTAATTAAGTTGCTGCTTTATTTGATAACACATCATTAGTGACTAAAATTTATTCTAAAAAATAAGTGAAAAAAATGCAGTGTCACTAATGACACTCAAAGAAAACTCAAAACAAACCCGTGTTCTTCTCGAAATGTTTGTCTAGAGGCTCAGTTTTAATCAAGTATGATAGCCCTTGAATAGCCAAGGCAAGAAGATCATGTGTTCAATCCAAACGCACACACACACACACACACACACACACACACACACACACAAAAAAAAAAAAAAAAAAAAAAAACTTGAATATTACCTTAAAAAATCAGCTATGACAAAAGTTTGTTCACAAAAATTGAATGTTCAGAGCCGGGTGTGGTGGCGCACAACTTTAATCCCAGCACTTGGGAGGCAGAGGCAGGTGGATTTCTGAGTTCAAGGCCAGCCTGGTCTACAAAGTGAGCTCCAGGACAGCAAGGGCTATATAGAGAAACCCTGTCTCGAAAAACTAACTAACTAACTAACTAACTAACTAACTAACTAACTAAATAAATAAATAAATAAATAAATAAATAAATAAATAAAATTGAATGTTCAAAGGAACTTTTTGAAAAACCAGGAAGAACTTTAGTCATTTCAAAAAGAAAGAGGGATGAGTGCACATTGAATCTAGGGTAACTGCAAGAGAACAAAATGTCAGGAACCAAAAACCCAAGTCCTAAATCCTGAAGTGAGATCCTTTCTGCTAATCCCAGGGACAACGCACACACATATACTTTGATCATAACTTTTATCAGGGTTACATTATCATGTAAAGTTTATAGGAAATCAGACAGAAAAAAGCATTCAAAGCAATTCAGAGCTCCTCCTCCATTTTCAGCTTTCTCTTAGTTTGCTACAGAATTAGGAAAAACAAATGTATTTTTCTATTCCTAATTCCAGGACTGTTAGAAAAATGTGAATAGATGTGACCTATAATGGGAAATGGAAGAAAAGAGTACCAGAATACAGCAGTAATTCTCCTCAGGAGTATGTTAATAAATCACATCCAAGAGATGCCCTCAGCAAATGACAAAGATTTTTCTACAAAGAATAATCAAGACTTTCCAGCCACTTGTATATGTCCACAAAGAGTGACTTTCATGGTTTTATTTCCAGAGTAGGCAGAGACCAGATTATTGTTTCATTCCTTTAGTAGCTTCACCTTTAAGAAGCATATTCCCTGGCTTTTGCTTGCTTCACGCTGATTTGAGACTCATATATACTTCAGGATTATATTTCTACACACAGAAATCTCCCTTCTCTATAAATAGATATGTACCAGAGAAGCAGGTGTCTTCTGCTTATGCGCAACCCAGAGTGTCTCCCATGGCGATAATGTAACAAAGTCCCAGCAGCTTTTCTTGAAGTAGGCTTGTACTGTGGTCAGTGAGGGAGGAATCGATATTTGATATTTGTAGTTTTAATAGAGCTATAAAAGACATGGGTAGATTGCTTTTATAAAAGAATCCCACTGCCACTTGTTAGAAGAGAAAAATCAGCAATCTTTTCCAGACAGCTAAATGAACAGATTTTTCTACATAATAACAAAACTATCCTACCTTAGATGATACTATCTCTTTGGGGATGAAATTCATTGTTTATCTATTTCTGTTCTTAAAGGCTAAGCTTCTTCCTTGGATAAACTGTGTGTTTTTGGAGGACTATAAATTAACTAAAACATTTAGAACTCTATTCTCTCAACATAAGTTTCTGAGAAGTCAGATGTCCTGATATAGCAAGTGCCAGAAGGTCTCATTCAATTAATATTTAATAACAAGGGCTAGCAGAAATATTTATAACTTCAGGAGTCAAGGACCATAGGTCCAAATCTATAAACTTCACTCAGGCTATATGGACAAGTTCAAAAATTTTAAAGACTTTGAACTTGAATTACCTTATTTTAAAAGATTGGGTTCATAGAGGTCCAATCTTGCTATAAAGATACATATTAACCTATTCATGGTTCATAACAAAAATAAAATTCTTGTTAAATATTAACTGAATTTTATAGTGTGTCAGGAACTATGATAATTGGTGGGGAACACAATACATTGTTTTCCATAGAACTAATGGTCCAAGGAGGCAAGATGAACCATGAAGAGCCAAGAGCAAGGGAATCTGAAGTGGGAAGGAATCCTAAACTCCCAAGAATGAAAAAGTCCTTAAAAGCCCTTCACTTACCCATCCTTTAAGACTCAGAAAGGAATTGGTGGGGTTTTGCATTCTGTGATCAATCTACAATATGGAGTAAATTTAAAGGGAATAAATGTGGGCATTGGAAGCATAATCGTTAAGGGTTCTGAAATTCTAAAGAAAGAGAAATTCAGCCTTAGCCAGAATGATGTTTGTGGTGATGAAGAGACAGAGATTTAGAGGCATCATTAAGAACTTCAGTTGATGGGGGCTAGGGAGATTTCAACCCAAACATCTACAGGACTGATCTGCATAGCTCATAACTTGAGTGCTGCTCTCTGAGATGAGAAACACTGTAACACAGAGAATTGGTCCTGTGTGTGTGTGTGAAAGCTGTGTAGGGTGTGTGAGTGCCTACCAGAACTTCTGTCCCTTACTAAGTTCCCATTGGTACATGATGCACTCAGGAAGCTTCATCTACCATAATTTTAATCCTAGGCTAGACCTCCTCTTCATTTTTCCTTCTCATCAATTTCCTTGTGCTCCCATTTAGTTAATTTCTAACCCTATGTCTAGGAATTGACCTACAAAAGATACTTAAGCTTTTTTCTCCTCTGCTCTTTCCTTCCTTTTTTACATATACAGTCAGTGCTTTCTAGGAACACCTGCTGGTCATTTCTGCTGACTTGCTCGTTTAATCTTTGCCTAGGTTAGTCCCTGTAAACTTAAACTTTGATCATTTTTAAGGCATTCAAAATAACTGCCCTAATGATAGATGAGACACTTCTATGGTACTTTTCCCATTGGAACACTGGATGTGCATGTTGACATGTTTTTCTTCCTTTCTTCCTTGATGCTTGGAAATGGAAGGGGAGATTCAAGATCATTCCTAGAAACAGCCCCAATAAATATTGTGGTTACAATGGACCTGGACAGATATCTGACCTTGAAGATCCTGAAATTAATATTCACTCTGTGATTCCACTGACATTTATCTCCAAGAAGCACCTTTACTGCCTGTACACATACATGCTTCCTAGCGAAAGGCTGATAATCACAAAGGGCCGAAAACCTGGCTGTCCCATATCACCAGGAAGCATCTAAAAGGCTCTCGGTCTGTTGACTGAACTGCCCTTAGGATTAAGTTTATTTTATTTTCAGTATTCAAAAGATAAGAAGTTCATTAACCACTTGGGGGATTCAGGCTTGTTCAGAGATAGTAGCTGCAGGACAGACTTGGGCAGTAAATCAGAGCTTGAAGACTTACCACAGTTAAACTAGATTCCTGAGCTACATCCAAACAGCTTCCTCTGTCCCTAGGCCATTGCCTTGGTGTATGTCCCCAAGATGTATAAAGATTGACTGACATCAAGTGAAGGACATGACTTTCATTTACACCCAAAGAACGTTCATTTTCATCTTGAATAAAGGAGGACTAAAGTCAGGGAAGTTCTGGTAATGTATGAGTTAATCAGTAATTATTTGGTGTGTGTGGGCAGGGGATAGGTTCAAACTTTAGATCTCAACAACTTCGAAACTCAATTTAATGTCAGACTGACAACATTCTGAACTTTTCTTAGTCTGAATGAAACACAGATGTAAGCCATCTCCATGTAAAAGAAATGTGTGGTCCATAAGTGCTCATACGCAGCCTAAACCATCTGGCAAGTTTGTTGAAAAGATCTGACAGGAGTAAAAGTTATTGTAATATTACACGTTTCACTAAAATTGAATGTTTTGGCTCAGCTATTGATAACAAAACTTCAATGGCATATTTTATGCCTTTATACTGTATTATATCTGTTTTTATAATTATGACAACCCTTACTTGAGAAAACCCAACATCCGAGTTGTCAGTAGACACTGTGATTAGAGGCCATTATTATGAATAAGCAATGAAAATATAGTTAACTCTAGTAGAGCAATTAGGAACCTTTCCAATGATATTGGAGGAAATGATTAAATATTTCCAAGGAGATAGGCAAAAAATATTATAACAACAATGAAGACATAAAGCAACTCATATTACAGGTTAATAAGCTAATTAAACTGTTAAATTTACATACCCAAACTACAAATGATTTGTCAAAAAGATTATGCTGTTATTTGTACTTAAGTATTATGTTTGGTAATACATAAAACTATTGGAAGTAAATTTAAAAAGTGCATTTCAGGCCATCTTTCCTCTGAGCCCAGGGGATGCAGCTAGGGCCTGTCCTGTTCTTCACACACCCCAGGACTTTAAGATCGCATCTGGGTTACACCTGAGTGCAGTGCAGAGGTGGTGTTGGGAGCAGTGGGTCAGCAGTTGCCCCCAGGGGCAGGATCTGAGAACTCCGCCCCACCAGAGGCTGGGCATCTCCCAGCCAGAGCACCCGCCACCCCACCATCTTTCCTCTGAGCCCAGCGGACGCAGCTAGGGCCTGTCCTGCTCTTCACACACCCCAGGACTTTAAGATCCATCACATCGGGTTATGTATGAGTGCAGTGCAGAGGTGGTGTTGGGAGCAGTGGGTCAGTAGTAACCCCCAGGGGCAGGATCCGAGAACTCCACCCCACCGGAGGCTGAGCCTCTCCCAGCCAGAGCACCCTCCACCCCACCATTCTCCTCTGAGCCCAGCAATTCCAGGACTTTAAGATCACATCAGGAGCTCAAGGCTCCTGCCTCAGGTGCTGTGCACTCTCTTAGGCTCCTCCTGGACCCTCCAAGCTATCTTGGGAACTCAAGTGAGCAGGGGGACAAAGCCTCTGTTCTAGCCCAATCTCTTGGAACATAAGACACCAGTCGCAAGATTGATAGTGGCCTAGGGCAGAACAGCCCCTCCCTTCCGGTCTGATCCAGCACCAGCTCAGGTCTCCAGCCACAGGTACTGGGCACTCTCCTAGGCTCTTTCGGGACTCCCCAAGCTATCTTGGGACCTGAGGTGAGCAGGGGAACACAGCCTCTGTTCCGGCCCAATCATGTGGAACTTGAGACATCAGCCAGGAGATTAATAAAGGCCCAGGGTGGAACAGCGGGTCCTTTCTGGTCATCACCAACACCAGGTCTCCTCGGGCAGAGATGGCAGGAGGCAAGCACAAGAACAGAAGCAATAGAATCCAAGGGTACTTGGCATCACAAGACCCAAACTCACCCACCACATCAAGTCCTAGATACAACAGCACACCAGAAAAGCAGGACATGGATATAAAATCACTAGTCATGATGATGATGGAGGACTATAAGAAGGAAACACAGGAAAACAAAGATAAAAAACTAGAAGCATTTAAAGAGGAAAAACTTAGAGAGTTACAGGAAAACACAGATAAACAACTAAAAGCATTTAAAGAGGAAATACTGAGAGAGTTACAGGAAAAGAATACCAAACAGGTGATGGAATGGAACAAAACCATCCAGGACCTAAAAATGGAAGTAGAAACAATTAAGAAAAACCAAAAGGAGATAA
>LR750571.1:176409-189615 GCA_902729485.2 Mus minutoides | reverse complement strand
AGCTATTAGATGGAACACAGGGTTCCCAAGGAAGAAGGAGCTAGAGAAAGTACCCAAGGAGCTGAAGGGGTCTTCAACCCTATAGGTGGAAGAATAACCATGAACTAACTAGTACCCCCTGGGCTCGTGTCTCTAGCTGCATATATAGAAGAAGATGGCCTAGTTGGCCATCAGTGGGAAGAGAGGCCCCTTGGTTATGTAGACTTTATATGCCCCAATACAGGGGAACGCTGGGGCCAAGGGGTGGGAGCGGATGGGTAAGGGAGCAGGGCTGGGAGGGGGGAGGGTATAGGTAACTTTCTGGATAACACTTGAAATGTAAATGAAGAAAATACCTAATAAAAGTTGAAAAAAACCGTGCCTTTCAGGCAATCCTAAGCATGCTTTTAAATTATAAGTTGATTAAACCCTGGAAAAATAAAATAATGATTTTATTTCACTGCAAAACAGTAGTGAAACTTAGCTAAGTGAAGACCTTTGGGTTAAGATTAACAAATATGTGTTCAATATGTTCCTCTAACATATGAGTTAGCATATCTCACCCAAGCTTTTATAATCCCCATCATGTCATGCTTTTACAAATACATTATATAGTTATAGATAGGATTCCTGTAGCAACTTCTCACATTGGTGTCTTATTGATAATCTTGTGTCATTAAAGATGCATTTTAACAATGAAGTTTCTTTTGATTTTCCTTTTCTCCAAAATTGTCTCATTAGCTCTTAGTTTGCATATACACAGCTCCTTGGTATGAATGTTTTGGTAGATTCAAACCCAGTTCTAGCTCCATTAGTTTTTTCCATATTTAATTCTCTCAAAGCAGTCAAAGACTTGGTTTGAGTCAAAATTCTGGCTGAGGGATTGTCTTCCAAGAATGAGGAAACTGCCTTGGTTAAATTTAAAAGAAATTAAGATAACAGCACATTATTGTTGTGTAGGATCATAAGTTTAGAAACTGTGAAGCTCAGATGTGGGCACTGAAAGATGGGAAAAAAACATTGGTGGGGAGATTTTTTTATGTTTATTTGTAATATTTTTATAGGCACATATCCATCTCGTCTCTTCTCCAATTCCTCCTCTACCTTCCTCATCATTTTCCTGTCCAAACACATCTGCTTTTTTTTTTTCTTTTTTCTTTTCTTTTTTTTTAAAGCTCAATGTTTCCTCTTAGGGCTTCCTGTAAGTACATAGCTATAGAAATTCCTTCCCTGCTCCTGGCCCCCAGAGAAAAAATTTCCCAACCTCCTACTCTCAGCCAATAGCACCTCAGGTAGACTTGGACTTTATAGGCTCCTTCTGTATCCCTGCAGTCATTGTTGTAACCCACAGAGCTCATAGCTGGTTAAGGCTGCTGCTGACTTTCCCCACTTGGTAGTTGGCTAACAACTTCTAATGCTACGAATCAAGTTAGCTAGAGGTGAAGCTTCTGAGTCAACATAAGCTTGATTTTTCCATGTCCTCTGATTTATATAGGTGCTGCCTTCAGTGCCTGGTGTTTTATACCAATTTCTAGATGGTTTCCAAAGCAAGAGAAATAGCCTGAAAGTTTTTTGGCTAGGGGATTTATGTGAGGGCATTGAACAACTTGAAAACAGGCACTAAACGTTTTATGTAACCGTTTATGATGTCAGAGAAAGGCACTGTCCTTCCATGTACTGTGTGACAGTAGAGTTCTACCTGACAGCGTTGCAGGGTCAGTATCAAGCAGACTGTGTTCACTTGGTAGTTTCATTACCAGCTTAGTTTTCAGTCCTTAATATCCATGAAGTCCTAGGTCCTACAGGTCTCCAAGATTTTATGGAAAGAGGAACACATTACATATACTCTTGAGGACCCTGGAGATGTCACAATAACAACATTCTTTGTTCTGTTGTTTTCTCTGAGAGGCAAAAAGTAAGTATATTTAAAAATATAAAAGCCAACACATTAATTCATTTAAAAGCTTTCTTAAAAGATAAAAACTAAATCTATTCTAAATTATTAAAGCCAACATATTAATTTGTTAAAAAGAAACATGACATGCTTACTCCTTGATCATACACATGCATATACTCCTTATATTCAGTCTTTCTAACAACTTTGGTAGGGTGACATAATGTGTTGAAAAGTTCTTCCCAGATCCATGTGGTCTTGGATCATAGAACATACCCTTTCAAAGATGATCACAGCAGGTACAGTTAGTGTATCTGATGTGAGCCCTAAATACAACATGAACACTGCCAAACTTTGAGTCTATAGAGCTTAAAGTCTGATACGGATGGATCAACAACCTGGTGGGCTCTTGAGGCCTAGGCTTAGATTCTGAACTCATAACTTTCTGTGTTAAGTGGCTGCCTGTAAATAACTGCAGTTCCTCTTCCTGAAACTGGGCTAAGATTTTGAGCAAACTCCCTGGGTTCCAGAATGAGATATCCTATATATTAAGAAAATGTCTTTCCCATTCCGATTATTGGTCTACTCTTATAGTGGTCATACTATCTCAGCTAAGAAACCATCACATACTAGGTGGCTTATAAAATGGGTTTCTCATCATCATAAGCCTTTAAGTGTGGAACCCAGGTGTTGGTAGGGCCACACCCCTCTCTAGGTTCTGGAGGAATATAGATACTTTTCTTATCCTTAGCTGCTGGTACACTCTGGTAAGGAAAGGCATTTCCTGCCAAATATCTGCAACATGTAAAGCTCTGTCAGTGTATTCCCATCAAAGTCTTCCCAATTGCAAGTCTCAGAGTGCTTTTCTCTCCTTTGAAAATGGCATTCCTTACGCTCAATGCTTGCTAGCTACAATTTCAAAGCCTTTTGTGGATTTAATGACATGCTTGGTACTGGCTAAACATTTTGGAATCTGGGCACAAAGAACTCATAGGTTCTCTTCTACCACCTTGGCCTGAAATTTAGAAAGGGCTAAAAGAAAAGGAATGTTGAAAGTCAGTAGCCAAATATTTCTTAAATCTGTAGCCATCACTTGGCTCTAAACCAGACTCTTGCCTATATGAATGTAATGCAGTGATAGAATATTAAGTTTCAACCTATAGATCTTTGTGATTGGCATCCCATTAAATTTTGCCTCCAGTTAAATGACCACCAGGAAAGTACACATCAGTGAGCAGGCAGGCTCTCAGCGAACACCTCTGTTGGCCCTGACCTGACACTTTTGGATTGGATCCTTATAAAATCTTGGCAACTGGAAAACTGCGCTGCAGATCCGTAACCTGCTTTTAGTCAATTCTTTCTGGTATAAGGCACTTCAAATTACACCTTATAGGACTGACAGGGAGGTTTGTGAAAGTAAGGAGACTTCACCATGTTCCCAGCTTTGTGCACGTGCATGAGACTGCAACCTATCCACAGGGGCCATGTGCAGGCACAGACATTTCTACAAGTTACCTCATTAAAAGAAAAAAAAGCCGGGCGTGGTGGCGCACGCCTTTAATCCCAGCACTCGGGAGGCAGAGGCAGGCGGATTTCTGAGTTCGAGGCCAGCCTGGTCTACAGAGTGAGTTCCAGGACAGCCGGGGCTATACAGAGAAACCCTGTCTCGAAAAACCAAAAAAAAAAAAAAAAAAAAAAAAAAAAAAAAAAAAAAAAAAAAAAAAAAAAAAGAAAAAAATTCATGTTTTTAAAATACTGCCAATCTTCACACGGTTTATAGGCTAAATATTGCATTTCTCTGGCCATTAACCTGGTTGCATGTAGCATTTCATTTGCTTTCCTAGTCAAATTATTTAGTAATTTCTTTGAGCTTGTAGTCCAAATGAATACTCAATATCTAGACATACTTAACAGTTAAATCTAACAAGTAAAAAGTATTCAGGTTTGTTACTAAGATACCTTCTCTCTCAAGATACTGTGTAAATTGGTCTTTCCTCTCGCTTTTCAAATTTCAACAATTCATTATTTTCTGGAAAGCAAGACTTGTAATCCTGATTCCTATCCTTCCTTCATTCCCATACCCATCAACATGCCTTATTCCCATTCCCCCACCCCACAAAAATATAATAAAAAATAAAAACAACAAAAAAAACAACAAAAAACAAACAAACAAAAAACTTCAGTCTAACCAACTCTCTACTTCTCCCACTGTGGAAACCTAAATTATCTCTAAGATCACATCTAATCTTGAGTGTTATATAAAGGCAGACCCTCCTACACAGAGGAGTTAAAGCCAGATTCCAAGGATCTCCAAGTAAAACCTGCTACCTAGCAAATCCCCTCTGCCTTGCTCCCTCTTCCTGTGGCACAGCCCAGCCTTCTTGAGTTCTCCCCACCCCCCAGCTACTCATGAGGCTGGAGAATACTATTGGTTATGTCCCAGATTATGCCCGAAGAGAACTTTCTAGGATCACTCCAGGTTCCAGGTTTATCAAGGCATTCAATTAAATAATGCTGTCTCAGGCTGTCCCTTTCTTTCTTTCTCTTTCTTTCTTTCTTTCTTTCTTTCTTTCTTTCTTTCTTTCTTTCTTCCTTCCTTCCTTCCTTCCTTCCTCCTTCCTTCCTTTTCTCTCTCTCTCTCTCTCTTTCTCTCTCTCTCTTTCTGTTTGTTTGTTTGTTTTTGTTTTTGTTTTTGTTTTTGTTTTTGTTTTTGTTTTTGTTTCTCCAGACAGGGTTTCTCTGTGTAGCCCTGGCTGGCCTGGAACTCACTTTGTAGACAAGGCTGTCCTCGAACTCAGAAAACTGCCTGCCTCTGCCTCCCAAGTGCTGGGATTAAAGGCATGCACCACCACCACCCAGTTTGTGTGTGTGTCCTTTTAAAATTATCTATATCTTCCTTATTTTATGTATCCTGAAGCAGTCTTGTCATTCTTCATGCTTTCACAAATTTCTTGTTGTCCCTCTCTATCACTGCCATACAGACTATACAATAATAAGTGCTTCGTTGTTAATGAACTGATCACTGGTGCCAAGAAATAGAGCATTTTGTATGCTCACAGGGAAAATGATTTTTTCTCATTGAAAGAATGAATGAATGAATGAATGAATGAACAAATGAACGAATGAATGAATGAACAAATGAATGACAGTTAAGGTTCTAACTAACTTAGAGAGTAAAAGCAAGGGCTTATGCAGGCTGGAAGACATAGCCATAATGAGTTTGCCAGGAGAGAACATTATGCTTAGAACTATTTACTGAACATCTTAAAGGAGAAATAAAATAGACATCAAGTAGCCTAAAGAAGTAGGGAAACCTTTCATTTTAGCATGACCATGTGAATAATGATAAAGAAAAGGAATCATGGAAAATTACAACAGTGAAGACACTGAGGGCTGAGAACTTGATGGAAGCAGGACACATTGCTCAAGTCATCACAAGTGCCCTGGGAAGGAGGACAGTGGTATTCCTGTTTGAAAAGCTTTTTTTGTTGTTGTTGTTGTTCCTTATGCCATAGCTGCAAGATCAACATTAACATCACTTTACATATGAAGGGCCTGACTTAGAAAGTCAAACTTCATGCAGTAACAGGGTAAATGACAGAGCCAGGGTGAAAGCCTGCCTAGCTCCTGACCATTCTGCTTGCTTTTAGCTCAAGTTACATATTTTAAAAAGGAAAACATATATGGTTTCTGGCATTGGCTGTGGTCTCACATTATACCCAGCCCAACTTGCAGATGGTGAGATGATAAAAATATATATATCCTCTATCATTTACTTCTAGGAAATAATGGCAACAATTTAACTTTCCTTTTAACACCTATGGTTTTCAGACCAGGGCAATTCCCCTGCCTTAAAATGTTCTGTGATCAGAAACTGTGTCCCTACTTAACTGATTATATCTACTTTTTGCCCCCTGGCAGGGAAAATTGTGCTAAAATGGAACGTGTTTCCATGGGATAGGAGTCACTGTGCCCATGACTCTCTCTGCCAGACATTATCCTCCAATATAGACACCGTAAAAAAATCAAAGTAATAAAATGTAAGAGTTTTAGACTTAAAGGACAATCATCTACCCTTATTGTTTGGGGAGGAAAACGTTTACAATCTTCCACTTATATAGCCATCAGAATAGAATCTACATTTAAAAGTGAGATTTATTTAATTTTGATTGGCTCTTGTCATGACTTATATTCCTTTATACCTCCTCCCTTCCTTTATCCTTTCTGCCCTTCCACTTTTCCCCTTCCCTCTATGACAAGGTTGAGCTAAAAAGCAATCAACAGGGTTTAGGGAAATCCCATGAGATAGGAGATAATCTTTGCCACTTATACATCTGAAAAAGGATTAATATACATTATATGTATATAATTTAAAAAATAGAACATTTCAGACCATCTTGAAACTTATGATCTTTTTGCAATTGTCTCTGGGTACTGTGAATAGAGGTGTGAGCCACTATGCTAGTCTCATGCTCTAAACTATTCCATGATCATGAATACTAGAAGCTAGCATGTTTTGTGCATAAAGCTAATAATAAACTGTATGCTGATTTTGTACTAGTTCTTGGAATACTAACGTTATATTGATAGGAATAGATACAACCCATCACTAAGTATGATAAAAAATTATTTTACAAGTGTTCTGTCAACACAAACATACTACTAATTTAGTTATTTATTTATTTTTACTTTTTTAGGCCTTTTATTTATTTATTTTTTCATTTCCACTGCTCATGTTCAGACAACCCTAAAGACAACAGTATTATGAAGAGCAGCATTTGAGGACAAAATTTTGGCTCAGCCATCATCAAGAGATTAATGTCTTTTCTAAAATGTAAAATGAAGCAGTTTACTGAGAGCCCTTTCCCCATAGCCCTGTTCTTCTTTCAGTCCTACACTGGGAGGACCCATTATGTTTCTTATGGAGATTGTGACAAAACATCACTCATCTTGGAAGCAGAGACTGGATCTCAGCAGACACCAAGCCTTCATAGCTTCTACTTTCCTAAGCTATGGGAAATATGTTGCATTGAAAATTACCCAGCCACAGTTACTTTGCTTCAGCAGCAGAGATTAAGATATAAACCATATTGTTTTTTTTTTAATATTATTATTTTTTCCTAATGATATTTATTTTATATTTTACTTTCCATCCTAAGAAGTTGCTACACCAGTTCTATTTAGATGAAAGTGTTCCTGCCATTAGGAAGTTCAGCAATACAAATGTGCTAAAATGTAGTCTACACTAATTACATTCTAGTGCATTTACAGAAGCAGGGACTTCTGTTAGAGCCATAGATTCTTGAGAATGGGTGTGTATCCTGACTGATGTCCCTATACTCATTTACTAATGCAGAGTTCAAACTGATCCCATGTGAGGGGACATCCTACATTCACGGAATGATTGGTCTATAGTGTCCAGTACAGAAGATACTGGTAATATATATATATATATATATATATATATATATATATATATATATATATATATATATATATATAAAATCTTGATTTTAAATTGATTTCATTTTTACCTGTCATTAGTAAGTTGAAGCATGAATCATATTTTATTATAATTAAATGTCCATAGACATATGGTGCAGAGGGTTACCCTATTCCACAGTGTTGCATCACTGGAATGTTCGGCTATAGGTCTTGCCTGCTATAATTCTAATACTTGAAAATGTGTTTTACATTGAGAGGCGTTTTAACTTATTATCAAAGTCTCTTAGCTGCTAAAAGAGACCAATTAGCCATTCTTATCTCCATTTTTGCTTATAATGTCTGTCTAGACTTGTGTCTGGACCACCACCAACTGGCTTGTCATCAACTCTACCCCCATAGTTATTTCCGATATTTATTCAAATCACTTTGCACTTCGGTTGGTTGTGTTGTAATCAAGATGGTGATTGTTAGAATCTAGATCAAGTCATTAAAGAAATTATCTGGACACAACTACAATAAAGATGAAAATCCATGAAGAAACATAACTTGTATTTCTCATCTCCATTATACACATAGTTCAAATCTTATTCCATTTGTTTTTTTTAATGAATTAAATATTTATAATGTTACAATGTAGTAGCCTATTTATGAGATAATATATTATTTTTTCATAATAACATTTCATTTTATTTAGGGCCACAAAGATGTATATTAGGCAAAATTAGAGGATTGGGCAGGGAGATATGTTTAAATTTAAGGACTGTCCAATGCGTATAAAAGGACAGTTACATAGAAATCAAACCACTCCAAAACCATAGCTCTCAAACTAGCCTTACTTAGTGAGGTGATTACAGGAGTGAGTATATCATGTCTTTTACAGCCTGAATAGTTGGTATTATGTTCTTAATTAATTCTCATCTCCTTGGAATTAGGAGATTTCTGGTTACTGAGTGACTATTCAATGGCAGACACAACCTAGAAACTATTTTATCATTTCAGTATACTTTCACAGCCTGTGAAAATGGGAAATAGGTAATACCTAACTTTATAGACTTCAGAAAAGCTAAGTCCTAACAATTATGGAATAGCCTCTGGGATACATATAGTGATACTTACTGTTCTCATCATAATTACCACACTGCTGTAATAAAAAAAATTAAAGGAAGAAAATGTAACTAGCTATACACTTATGTTATGTATTTGTAAATTAATCGGCTTGAAAGTTTGCTTTCACTATCGTACTGTGTAAAAAATATAGTAAACTTAAGAACATTTCTTACAATTCTTAACCACAAAAGAATTTTGCAGAAAATTGTGCTGTGCTTGAGCAAACAGGATTTGTATTGTTACTCAGGTCCTCGAGCCTGTATGTGGTCCATTTTAACATCTTTTATGATCAAACTGCCTTAATAGCATTTTTGGGACCCCCACATAATACAAAAATTCACCACATGTGGTATGAAAAGATTAGACATGTCTTAGGCAGGCAGGGACTTAAATCCTGCCTGATAATACTGTGGAGAAATTACACACCACAAAAGCAAGGGAGAAAGGGCAAAGGTTTAGCGAAAGGAAGATATAATCAGAGGACACAAGCCTTCATAAAAATCAAGCTTTTCTATTCCAGGCTATTATTTTATAAACTGGATCTCAGACTGTTGATGTTTCTAAATGATTGCAGCAAAATGCATGCACTTGTAGAAACAGTTGTTGATGATTTATATTTCACACAAATTTGCACCGGGCTTTATTCCTTGAAAACACAATTTTCCTAATGGAACTGATTGCTCAAATAAATGAAAGTCTGGACATTAAGTTTGTATAAAGGTGGTGCAATGGCCGTATACAATGACTACATCACATTTGGGAAAACAGCAGTAAAAGCAGCAGCTAAATATAAACTCAGATGAGATCTGCTTTCAGAGAATAAAATAGTTCTGTTAGTGGAAAGTACTGACAAAATTTCTCCTCTCTTGTTTGCATCTCTCAAATGGCATAAAGAATTTCAACTCTGTACTTTCTCTAAAAATATAGACAGTGATATATACATATCTAAGTAATGAATGCGAGAACCCTGGATCTCTTCGGTATAGCATCTTCCTCAACATTTGGTGAGTTATTAAGAAATCTTAGTGATGTTTTTCTTTTGCTAGAATGGCATTTATTGTAGCATCTATTAGCTATAATAATGCAATTTATTTATCATAATGTCTATATTAAATGTAATAAGTGAGCTGCAGAGTACTCAGTATAAATGAGTTGAATGATGTAGTTCAGTGTCTGCTTTCTAAAAGACATTCTGAATTCCCATCCTGCTGACATAGCCTGATTTGTCTCTCTCTTCCCATCTATTTAGGAAAAGACAATGAGCCAATGCCAACTCTCAGAAAATAGTCAAGCTGCAGTGCAATGCAGAAATGATCTTTAATCCACACTAAGAGAGAACAGAGGCTATTTTAAATAAAATGCTGTGAATAAAGATCAAAAAATGAAGAAAATTCTGGGGTCATTATTGCTCTTAATAAAAAATTACTCAAGACTGAAACATGTTCCTAAAGCAGAAGGAATCTCCATTTTCATTCTTTTGAGAAAAAGTCAAATTCTTTACATGTTACCATATTACCAATCAGTTACATTCAATTGGACACTTTATATTTTTCAATTGCTTCATCATAGGGTGTGCCACCTATTAAGTAAAATAAATATTTATAGGAGTTGGGGTCTGGTTTATTTATTGCCTTGTTGTTTCTTTTGCAATCTTTGGGCAGGCTAAATCAGTTCTTGAACACTGAGCTATAGGGACAACTCCATTCTCTTGTTTGTTTGTTTGTTTTTATTTTTTTTTGAGTGGCCATCACTGAATTATATTGAAGGTATGATGAAAGTCTCATATAATACAGCATTGATCTGAGGAGGTGAGTGTAAAATGATTAAGCATTAAAAAATGAACTGATGCATAATCATACCTATAAACATGCTCAAGAACAGACACAAAGCTCTTGAGTGTGTTCCATTTGAGCACTTCCTGTAGGATCTCTTATTGAGCAACTTTGACTATTAGATGTGTGTGTGTGTGTGTGTGTGTGTGTGTGTGTGTGTGCGTGTTCTTTCTAGTTTCATCCATTTGCCTGCAAAAATTAGGATGTCCTTGTTCTTAATAGCTGAGTAGTATTCAATAGTGTAAATCAACCACATTTTCTGTAACTAGAAAATATCATCCTGAATGAGGTAACTCAGACCCAAAAGGATATGCATGGTATGTACTCACTAATAAGTGGATATTAGCCAGAAAGAAAGAAAGAAAGAAAGAAAGAAAGAAAGAAAGAAAGAAAGAAAGAAAGAAAGAAACGACCACTACCACAACAACAAACATACAGAATACACAAGATACAGTCCACAGCATTCAAAAGGCTCAACAAGCTGAAATGCCCAAGTGGGCACTCAGTCCCACTTGGGAGAGAGAAGAAAGCAATCACAAGTGGGGAGGGAGGGAGGAAAGGACTTGGGAGGGAAAGTGGACAGGGTGGGTTGGCTGTGGTGGGGAGCGGGGAACCTGATCTGGTATTGGGTAAGGGAAAAGGACTGAAGACCTGAAGGCTAGCAGAAAGAATGTGAATAGACAGCTTCAGGAAATAGGAGGTTGGGAGGACCCGCCCCCCTCATCCCCCAGAAAGCACCAGAGACCTGGGAGGTGAGAGACTCCCAGGACTCACAAGGAAGGACCTTTGACAAAATCTCTTTGACAGTAGGGAGAGGAAACTTGTAGAGCACACCTCCAGCAGGAGAACAAGACATCAAGTGAGGGATGGAGTTGCCATCTCACATCACACCTCTGACCCATAGTTGTTTCTGTCTGAAAGACTTACAGGGATAGAAATGGAGAGGAGTCTGAGGGAAAGAAGGTCCAGTGACAGGCCCAAAGTGGGATCCAGCTCAATGGGAGTTCTCAAAGCCTGACACTATTACTGAGACTATAGAGTGCTCACAAAAAGGGATCTATCAGAGATTGCCTTCTGAAAGACCCAAGAAGTAGCTGAAAGAGTCATACGCAGATGTTTGCACCTAACCAATGGACAAAAGCAGTTGATCCCTGTTGTTGAATTAGGGAAGGCCAAGAAAACATGAGGAGAAGGGCGATCTTGTAGGAGGACCAGCAGTCTTAATTAATCTGGATCCCCGATATCTTTCAAACACTAGACCACCAGACAGACAGCATATACCAGCTGATATGAGGCCCCCAACACACATATACAGTAGAGGACTTCCAGGTCTGTGTTCATTTAGAGATGATGTATCTAACTCTCCAGAGGCTGGAGGCTCCAGGGAGTTTAGAGGTCAGGTGGGGTGGGAGGTGGGGGCATCTTTATGCAGATGGGGTGGGGTGGGGAGGAGGTGTAGGATGCGGAATAGTTAGAGGGTGGATGGGGTTGGCACAGAATGGAATATGAAGTGTAAAAAATGAATTACAAATAACATTTTTTAAAAAAGATGTGCGTTCTTTACTTTCTCCAATTTCTGTGAGCACTGTTAAAAAACTGCATACATGTTCCTTCTTTTAAATAGTAGTCTGGTATAAATAGTAGCATGTTTTAAGTAGTCTGGAATAGTATTAGGGAGATGGTAGCTATTCACAAAATATGATTTGACATTTTATGCCACTCTTTGTCTTCTACAGGTTAGAATTTTTGTAGACACACATAGTTATATAGATTATTTTGATATAATAATCACATTAAAATGGCAGAGCATGTATCACAAGGAAGTGCTTCTTTTAGCAACTGTTGTCAAATGTGTTTTGGCTCCATGATTTCAAACCACTGCTGTTTATACAAAGCATAAGATAAAAGAAAATAACAATGACAACAAACCAAAATAAAAAACAAACAAATAAGAAACCCATCTAAATTTTAAATAGGAAAATTCAAAATGATTTCATTGAGAGAAGAGAAACCATGGTGTTACTGGTGAGAAATCCAGGGTGACTAAACCGGAATTATCAGAAATACAAGGTAATCATGAGCTGTTATTCTTGAATATTACATGAAAATAATTCTAGAAATTATTAGAATTATGTATGAATATTTCAGATATAGCATAGAAATTTGATATTTAAAAGAGATAAAGTCATGTTTAGATTTCAATATTAGAATAATTTGTAAGCATCTTCTATTTATAATTTTGAGTGATTTTATAGTCAGTAAGGTTAAAATTAATTGTGTTGCATATGTATATGTTCATACACACATATATACATATACACATATGATATACATATGCATATATGACAGCACAAGCATGAATGGAGATCAGAAGACCAATTAGAGGACTCAGTTCTCTTACTACCAGCGATGGAACTCATGATATCAGGCTTGATGTTGTTGCTCTTAGCTGCTAAACCATCTCCACAGCCCTTTTCTAGTTATTTAAATCAATTAAACAACACAACATTCTTTTTTTTTTTAATATTTAGAAACTGAAGCCATTATTTTATTATTAGGGCATGGAAAATAAATTCTGATTATTGTACAAACTGATGATATTGACTCATGGGAATGCTAGAATACAAAATCATTATAGCAAATGCATTTCTGTACATATAAGATGTTCTTTTTTTTTTTTTCAACTTTTATTAGATATTTTCCTCATTTACATTTCAAGTGTTATCCAGAAAGTTCCCTATATCCTCCCTCCTCCCGGCCCTACTCCCCTACCCACCCGCTCCCACCCCTTGGCCCCGGCGTTCCCCTGTATTGGGGCATATAAAGTCTGCATAACCAAGGGGCCTCTCTTCCCACTGATGGCCAACTAGGCCATCCTCTTCTATATATGCAGCTAGAGACACGAGCCCAGGGGGTACTAGTTAGTTCATGGTTATTCTTCCACCTATA